>CM072820.1:43118625-43579388 GCA_036937905.1 Salvia rosmarinus
ACATCAATATCAGTAATGCTCAGCCGGTGTCCGCAGTGACGCCGGTGGCTGCTCCGGTGATGGGCATGGGGATAACAGGATCGTTATCCGGCGTGATCGAAGAGACTGTGAGGAGTTGCCTAGCGCCAATATTGAAGGAGCTACTGTGCAATTCGATGAGCCCTAACTTGAACAGCAATGGATCGTACTGTGGAAATGGGTTTGGATTGGGACGAAGCCCGATTCCCTTCTGTTTTGGGACAGCCATTGCCGCAGATAAAGCTTCAAACGAGCGGTGGAGGAAGCAACAAATACTGGAGTTGGAGGTATTCTCGAAGCGGCTGGAGCTGGTGCAGGATCAGATTAGGGAGCAACTGCAGGAGCTTAGGTCCATGGGAATTGATCGATTACTTCCTGTGCTGCAGTAAGTAGTTTTCTTGTTTTTCGTATTTAGTTCAACTACTTTGGGTTCTTCTTATATGTAGATTATTGGATGTGGAACTGCAACTCCCTGCTTAGGCTATGATTGATGAAATAATGAGTTGAGATTGGTGATGATATTCTTGATTTCGTTTTGTTCCGCACACGAAATGCTTGCTATGCTAAATTGAATGTAGTTTCAATGTAATGGGATTGTGGAGATGATTTGAGACAAATAACTGAATTAGTAGTTGGTTTTGGAGGCCCCTGACTGATAATGGGGATTCCTAAATGTGTTTGATGTTACTTTCTTTGCTTATACTGTAACTTGCTGAGTTGAAAAGTATGGTTTTTTTTTTATCTCGTTGTGAAATTTCCAGGGCGTCGTCTTCTACTGTTTTTCACGGTGGATGCTCGTTGTCGGGAAAGTGGATACTTGGTTAGTGTTGGTTGCTTAGTTAGATATATATTTGAGAGACAGCATAAACTCATCTGACATAGTAATGGAGCTGAATTGTGTGGAGGTATCAGATGTAAATGTGTTTTCTATTGTGAGTCTGTTTATCTGAAATTATGATGCAGTTTTTATTACTACGATTAAGTAGTTGTATATCTGATGAAGCTTTGTTTATAGATAAGTTCTTAGCAGTAGGCACTTTTATTTAAGTGATGAATTTAATGCAGCTTAGCTCAATAAAAAATGATACACTAGCATGAATCTCATGTTCATGGTTTGAGCTGATACTGAAAATTGGGGGAACAAGAAATATAAAATGCCTTCTTCTTTAATAGATAAAGAATTTCCTCGTATTATAAATGCTTATTTCCAGTTCACGAAATCAACCAAATCTTCATTTTGCTGCACCCAATTGTTGAATAAAAGAAAAGGGCGTCGAGATCATATGCACACACACAGAATTCCAAACTTAAACAGAAATGCTTCAAATAGATAAAGTAAAGATTATTACTCTACTTTATTTGAATAGAATGTGGATTAAGCATTACGATAACAACTGAGAGCAAAAAGATTAAGGTCCATGACTAGAATGGCGTAAGACGTATTTGGACCTCATATTTGAGCAATGAGAATGAAAGGTGATGCATAAAATGGCTTATGACAGTCGGACGATGTCCATATCTAGATTCAAACTCGTATTTGGTGTTTGACAATGTTTTGATCTCAACTCATCAAAGGTAAAACTCTTCCTGTTGTGATTTGATAGAGAAGTAATGACTTTCGAACATCATCGACAGCTAAACGTGACTTCCACTACTAATGAGAAGTAGTCCATTTGATCCCAAGTTAGAATCTCTTCAGCACAGTAAGACACGATATTTTGTTTCAATCTGCTTAATTCTTGTCAGTGAGTTAAGTCCGTGAAAGTAAGACATAATGTTTCCTTTTTCTACTTTTGGAGGGCAAAGGAATAGCAAGACACACAATTACGCGATTCTTTTGAGAAGGAAGATCTATTCGACCAAGAAATGCATTTGGAAAGAACTCACACGACTATTACATGCAGGCCCGATTCATAATTATTTTTCTGTTTTCTTTTGAAGCATTACATAAGTGAGCTATTTACACAAAGCAATATCTGTCGGATATTGTAATATTGTGATACTGACTCGCAAGTATCAAATTGGGAAGTCATGCAAGAGTTCACTTACTAATTCAAATCAATAATTCAAAAACCTAAAAATGACCCTTTGCTATCTATACTTACTATGAATCATCTTATAACAAGATATTTAATTCGGCACCCCACCCACATAAATTGATATCACAAGATATTAAATTCGGCAACGATTTTTAATATGAAAATAGAAGAAAACAAGAATGAAAAAACGTATATAAAACTCAAAGCCATCACGGTTTAAAGTGCCTTTTTAAGTGAAGGAGCTTTAAAGTGTTGTTACGAGCAACAGTCTACTAATATCAACCCCTAACATCGAACAATTTAATATTTATTTTCCCTTAAAAGAAATTCAAGAATTTTAGAAATGAAAATTTCACTACAACATTATCCTCAATGCAAACACACACACATACACACATGATCCTCAATGCATACGTACTTAGAACGGTTTCGGTTAATCGAAAATAAAAAAATTGTTCCAGTTCGGTGTTCGATAACCAATTGGTCCGGAATCAAAAAACTACTTTATTTTTTAATTATTAATCAGTTTTATTTCAATTTTTCGATTAGTTGAAAAACAATTAATTATCACTATTAACCAAAAATCTAAACCGATTTAGTTTTGATTTCACTTTTTCAAATAAATTCTATTCACTTAACTGAAAAGGTTTGGTTACGTTCATCGAAACCGAACCGTTTCCTATAAGTACTTACGTCAAACGAAACCAAAGTTTTAAAGGAAATGAGAAAAGAATGAATAATAAATAAAAGCGAAAAAGGAATATTCTGATTTCTAAAACCCACTGGCTGAGGGTTTAAAGTGTTGCTACGAAGTTGAGCCACCCTCTGAATCGGACCAATGTATCAATATTCAACTTAAACATAATGCTCCGATCAATTCTCTCATCTCCCTGCCGCCGGAATCTCACTCCGTCTACTCTCCGGCGCATCTCTACCACGCCGCATCTCAGCTTCTCATGGATGGACAAGGTGAAAGGAGTTCTTACCGGCCAGAAGACCGAATCGTCATCTTCAGAATCGGCCCAATCGTTTACCCTACTACGTGAGTGGTTCCTCCACCCCCAAAGTGTTTATGTAAATGGAGATCTTGTTCTTTATCTGTGAAATGCGAACAGGATTTGCGGAGGAGATGAGGAAGGCAAGGAAATTAGGGACTTTGAAGCAGTTCGTAGTTGGGCGAAGCAGTGAGGCGACTTTTGCCGATGCGTTTGAGAAGCAGGAGGCCATCATTCGATACCTAGGCGGCGTTGATCCTACTGGGGAGGTTCTTTCCTAATTAATTCATCTTGTACTAATTCGTCCGTTTCATGGAATTTTATTGAAATTAACTTCATTTGAAGACCCGTGGTTGGATTTGGCCATCAATTAACGAACTTAAGCTTGATGTTTTTCTAGTTTAAATCGGAAAATGGTCCTAAATTTTAAATATTTTACCCCCATCCTAGTAAAATCAGTGCTTTCCTAAATTTATTTCTGAAAGCTCTATACTGATTATATTTGTACTAATCTTTTTCTTTTCTTTTTTTTTCTCTTTCTTGGAAAGCTCTGTTTAGTTTGCTAGGGACAGAAGTAAGAGTTACTGATGAAGAGTTAGTTGTTGCCTTATTACTTAATTGGTTAGTGAAGAAACCCTCTGCTTCATTTTCACTTTGTCTAAGCCAGTAACATGAGCTGGTTCAGCAGCTTATTCCTTGTTTCTGTACAATTTTCAAACGGATGTAGCCTTTTTGCCTTTTCATGGAATTGGTAGATTTTTGCTTGGGAATTCTGCTAACTTTTCATTACTTATTTTAATGTTATTCTTGATTCAGATTTTCGAAGTATCCCTAAGCTTAACGGTTGAAGTTATATATTGACGTTCTTAGGCTTAGTTCACTGCTGTATAAATTAGGTTATCTAAAGGCTGTCTGACAATGATATAATTTGGGGTCCACTAGTGGTGTCTGACTTTCGTTTGCTTTATATTTTCTGTAGAACATCCAAACCAAACACAAGCAGGAAGCAGCTAAACAATGTGATTGCACGCTGGCAGATGTTGAGAATACCTTAGCTAAGTTTACGTGGGCCAAACAAGCGCAGGGAAAGCTTGAACAACTTCAAGCAGAAGGCAAACCTATTCCAAAGAGCATGGCCGAGGTACTTATCATAGCGCACAATGTTTCTCACTTTTTGCTTGCTGATATGGAATCTTTCATTGATGGAAAATTGGTGATTTATTCTAATTGCTCGAAGTCAATAAATAGAAGTTCTACGGGGTTTTATCTACATACATGTAGATCTTTTCAAGTTTCTAGAACTAAATCCACCTTCATTGGTATTTGTTTCATCTTACACATTACCTTAGTTGCTAGTCTCCATAGCAAAAAAGTTTGTCAAGAAAAATCTTAAATTTATGATTCCAATTTCCAACCAGGATGTACTTTTCTGAAAAGTTCTATTTTTTAACAACTCTGATTTTAATAATGATTTTAGATAACTTTTTTTTGGGGGGATTGTGGACTAATTTCTCTATCTGCATTTAGTTTGACTTACCAACTTGGGCGCCTTCGTCCACCATATTCGTTCTTTGATTTTGATGACACGAGTTTTAATAAATTATAATGAGTGTAAAGTGAGTGAAGATAATAAATGAATAGCTAATGAGTAGTGAGATTAAAAGGTGGGTTATGGAGATTATAAATGAATATATTAATGGATTCGGGATTAAAAGGTAGGCCATGTGTGTTATTTTGTAATTAAGTGGGTAGATTTAGGGTAAAAATTATAAAGGTATGTTTCCAAAAGAGAAAGTGAGCGTTTTTTGTGGACGGACGATAACGGAACTAAATGAACGTATTTGGTGGACAGAGGGAGTATTATTTTTGAAAATAATTATTTTGTTGAAGTCTTCCTATTTGAGGCAAATAATGTTTTCTCTTACATTCATTTGACCCGTAATAACAAGTTTGATAATTTCCCTTGTTTATTTTGGCCTATGTCTACAGAAAAACAAACTTTTGAACATATGCTGGTTTAAGCATGATTTCATGATGCACAAAATGAGTGATTATTGCTTAGTCATGAAAAATAACATAGGGTCTTAGAGAACCTCTTTCTGCAGAACTTGAAAGAACTGACTTGGTTTTATGAAATGGGTTTTTGCTAGCAATAAAGAGTTGAATCATATTATGGATTTTTATGATATCCTGGCTGTCTATTTCTTTTCTTAGAGGTTCTAAGAAGAAAAGAAACTGGCAAATATTAAAATAAAACCCAAGGTTTAAATATATGTTTTAAGCACCGAGGCGTTTTCCAATAGCCCCACGACGCATCGTAAATCATAAAAACACCTAAAAGTTACAAACAATATAATAAAAACACATAAAAACATAATAAATACTCCATCCGTCCACTAAATTCGTGCATTTAATTCCATTTTGGTCCGTCCACAAAAAATGTTCACTTTCCTTTTTTGGAAACATCAACTTTACATTTTTACCCTAAACTTATCTATTTATTTACAAAAAAACACATGTGGCCCACCTTTTTACACTTACAATCAATTAATATATTCATTTATTATCCCAATAATACACTTTTTTATATTCACTTACTTTACACTCATTACAATTTATTAAAACCCGTGCCACCAAAATCAATGAACGATTTTGGTGGACGGAGGGAGTATATGAAAACACTAGAACCTAATCTTGCAATTGAATGAAATGAAGACACAAATTAGACAATACGTGGAGTAAAATGAGTAAATTACAGAAGAGGATATAGGTAAAACATGCATTACTGAATGGCAAATGACAAACTATATTGTTATAAAAATCAGCCACATTTTCCATAACCAGCGATGCTATGCACCATATGAACTAGGCAGCCGGTAGGTTGTGTTTAGGTTGCCCATCTGTTAGTTGTTCCAAGAGAGATCATGGTCAAATCCTAACATTTTCTTCCCTTTTTGAAATTATTTGAAACAAACTCTTAAATCATAGGAATTATATTCACTAATTTACATTTCAAGAAACTTCATGCTTTTAAGTGTAAAAAAAGTAGTGTAAAATATTTATAAAGAATGTTAGTAGTGGGGAAAAGTTGGGTCTGCTGCAGAGTCTCTGTTTGGTACCCAGGTGCTGGGGGCTATTGTGCGCATAACAAGAGCTTATTGATTTTTGCAACAGAGACTATACTTGCATATGTGAAGGAGCTTGTCAGTTGTTGTTCTTCTGTGAAGTACTGGGGCAACATGTCACTTGTTGTTTTCTTTTCTTTACCTATTGCTTCTTTTTTCTAATTCATCAAATGTGTTGTGTAACATGGTTCTGAGGTTCTCTGATTGCCTCTTGAAAGGTTATGCTTTATAAGTTTATGAGCGAAGGACGATATAAAAGATTTTTTTTTTGTATGCCTTTGGTTGATTTCTCATGTCATGAATTATTCATTTGTAAAGGCTTATATAATTGCAGATTCAGAAAATGATGGGATCATCTCCATTGGATCTTGCAAGATCAAACATGGCCAAAAGTGGGAAGATAAGTAGGAATTCACCCTGCCCCTGTGGTTCTAAGAAGTTGTACAAGAGGTAATTCTTTATTTATATAAGAAAAATATGTCCATGCTTAATGTTAAATGTATTAGGAGTTACTCAAATGCAACTTGGATATATCTGCTAGAAAACTCCAAAGTCTAATTTTCAAGACCAACAGAATAAAGGTTATACTATAAACTAGCTGACAGTGATACTTGATTTAGTGGCTAACGGGAATTCTTTTCTTCTTGTTGGACTGACATAAGTTGTTAGGAGAATATTTGTTCTTAATAACTGATGCTGGACAGTAAACCATTGTTTTGGATCTAGTGTTTCTATGATCTCTTATGCTGAATTGCTTAATTTGGTTTTTCAACTTGATTTTAGATGCAATACTATGATCAATTCTGCTGTTAATTGCAGTCATTAGGTTCTTAATGACTGTATGTTGCAACATGAAGATCTGTAGTTGAAAGGCTCACATGTATCTTCGACTATGTAGTCTATGCGAGATTTGCTCCTTGTATCTATTTGCATATTGTTTTTCTCCCTTGAATCAAAACATAAGTTATAATGTGGTGGTGTGAAGTCAGCTGATTAGAATTGATTTTTGAAGGTGCTGTGGCAAGGACAAGAGCAGTTGAGAGTGGAATTCGGTTGTTACTTGGGTTGTTGAGTTGAGGGAGAGGTGCAGGCAGTGGATAGGAAAGCTGTGTTAGGATAATGGTAAGATATATAATGGTAAGCTATGCTGTGAGGCATTCATGCTAGAATATAGAAAACTTGCTTTGAAAGTGTGAGTTGCCCATGGGAGTAGCATTACTAGAATAGAAACCAAATTTGTTCCAAAAGAGGGTTATCTTTAAAATAAGATTTTCCAGTTTGTTTCGAGATTTATATTCGAATCTTGACCTGCCTCATGTCACATAAGTTTTTGTGTTTGTTAAAACATGTATCTTTCTGATTGAAACTTAATTATTTTAACCCCTTTTTAACTTTTGGCAGTATTTACTAGCGTACGAATTGAGGGGAGAAAACTTTGTTCTAAGTATCATCACTTAAATTTGATTGCAAAGATACACGTACTCTGGACCAAATTTTTATTGCGTTACAATTCTCATTGCAATCAAGTTGATAGACAATGTACAATGATATGCAAAAAAAAT
The DNA here is from genome assembly GCA_036937905.1 of Salvia rosmarinus. Lineage (NCBI taxonomy): Eukaryota > Viridiplantae > Streptophyta > Magnoliopsida > Lamiales > Lamiaceae > Salvia > Salvia rosmarinus. The sequence continues at coordinate 43,126,365 of CM072820.1, forward strand.
TAAGATATGTAATAAGTAAATTAATAGACAATGTACATTTCCGATTGCAATGACCACTTAAAACACACGTGGATTCCAGTACTGAAAACAAAATAATTTCGTCTTTCTTTTTCCTATCTCTCTCTCTAGAATTTGAAGATCCCAAAAATGAAAAATCGATCTGAAAATGGGAAATTTTTTTATTAGCAGTAGTTTTGTGTCCAAATATTCAAAAGGCATTAGAGATATTAAGGTTCTTTCTCGTTGAGTGACGAATCCTATAAAACTCGCCATCAGACTTTTGAGTTTTCCTCTGGGTTTGATCCTTTTGTTATTTATTATGTATAAAGTTATAATATTATTGTTTGCTCTCTGCATTTCTTTACTGATAAATATGGTTATTTCAAAGTTGCCTCTACTCATTGCCATTTAAATTCAACAACTTTTAAATAGTAAAAATATATAATTTAGAAATGTCTCGAATTCAAGCTCAAAATTTTCACACTACGTCATGCATCGACAATATACACAACAAAATTTTAAAATCGTACTAAAAAATACAATGATTTTTTTTTTTATCTAAAGGGCATTAAAAAAACAACCATGACAATCAAATGCATATGGCATTATGTGAGTAATACAAAATAGATCACCTACATGGACAATAAAAATATAAATACAGTACCATTAATTAGATACAATACACAAAAGGAAGCAATAATATGCGAAAATCTTCCATAATTTTTTGTTGTTGTTCGAGAACGTAATATTAGAGCTTTTAAGTGTCGTGAGAAAAATTAGAAATGAAATTATTTTAGATTCAAACTTTCAATAAAAAACAAATAAAAATGAATACATAATTTTCTAAGTTATTCTAGTTATCTTTTTAATTTTAGGAGATTATTAATTTATGATGTTGATAGGACCATAGATTTTTATATGAGCCTTCTAAATATATATTGTCTTACTAAGTCATCGAAATTATTAATTTAGGTACTGGGTTCAAGTCAGGACAAACAAATTATTATATAAAAAATTATTAATTTATCAAGTATTAATTTAAGAAGGCTCCACGTACAATTGAGCATAACACTTTTCTTACAATTCTTATATAGTTTTTCATCCGATATGTCAATTCGTCCATGATTGACAATCTAATTTGAATACATCAAAAAATTGAGGGTTAGGTCCAAAAATTTGTAACCTAATTGACCCAATCGAAAATAACCCGAAAAAGACTATTTTGAACGCAAGTTGGTTGGCCTGGTTAACCAAAGTATTTCTTGTTACTTTATCAAACTTCATTACTTTGCTTTCAAATTTTATAAAAATGTATTTTTTTTTTCAGATGCTTGTTAAAACATTATGTAAACATTATGTAAGTTAAGGTTGTTATAATACTTGTTTTTGTATCTAAATAGAACCTTAAGTGTCTTAATTGAGAAAACATGATCTATTTTTTTGTTAAAAGAATATAGTTATCAATAAGGATGTCAATAGGGCCTATCCACACGGCTTCGTATTGATTCATTTGGTTTTGTGCTATTTTTGGTTCGGGTAATCTGGTTGAATTTTTTGTTGGTTAGAATTTTTCGATCTCAACCCTAACCTTGTGATTTTCGAACTGGTCTGTCATATTATTTAGTCCTTAATTTTTATGCCAAAAGGTTTTTTATTAAATGTTGGTGAAAACTAAACACATTCCACAAACGCCAAAATCCAATTATTAAATTCAAAAGCAACCATATCATGTTGGATTCAGACTATTTTCAGTTTGACCAATCAGATTGAATTTTCTTTCTAGACTCTAACCGTAATTTTTTTCTTGATCTATTTGAGCTGATTCGTTAGTTTTGAATTAAACTGGCATTCACAATTATCAATTTTTTTTGTATTTGTTACATTTTTTTTCATAAACTTTATGATCGGATGACGGCAAAAACTAAAATTTATAAGTTATGATTGAAAATTTTGAATTCCGAAATATTTAACTGAATTAAATCAAATCTAAGATAAATCAAATACATCTCTCCAAAATCCGAGTACACAGTATATACACACGGTTTTGTTTCTTTAAAGGAAAAAGAAAACGAGAGGAAAAAAAAACAAAAAAGTCGTTACCAAGGAATTGCGTAGAACGTCAAACGTATTTCTTTTCTACCGTGGATCAATCCGTTCCTCTTTATAAACGTCAACTTTGATTCCTTCGCCGCCTCCTCCCGCCGGAGCACTCAACATGGGCCTCTCCTGGAGTAAAGGCGCCGCCACGGGAACCAGCAGCAGCTTATCCACCCCCACCAACTCCCTACCCCACCCACCTCCTCCTCAAACCCCTCCCCTTCACCCTCCCGCCACCTACTCCACCGCCGCCGCAACAAACGCCTCCGGTCCCCAGCTGCAATCCAACAAGCTATGCTTTCGCGGCCAACGCCCTCATTCTGCCACCCAAACCCCGAGCAGCTACACCCTAACCCCGCGCTTCCGCCCCTTACGCCCTCCGCCGCCGCCTCTCCCGCCACCCTACAACTTCGGTTACAACTTCTCCGGATACTACTCGAGGCCAGTTAATATGATGGGGCACTACAACTACCGCCCCTATTATGTGCCCCAGATCAGCGGGTGGGGCCCGTCCGCCGCGCCCTCCGCATCTGCCGCCGGTGCACCCTGCTCCTATGTGGATCACCAGAGCGCCAAGAAGGTAAAAACGACGTGAATGTTCATAAAGACACGATTAAGCTTCAATTGGATGATCTGACTCCTGATTGCCACTTGGTGACCTTCACTTTCGATGCCTTGGTTGATGGAAGGTATTGACTTAATTTATTATGGGAGACTCAATTTTAGGTTCTGGACTCGTGTGCTTGCCTTGACAATGATTGTTTTGATTTTGCTTGGTTTTGCCCTTTGTTTGATGAGAAGTTATATCTTTAGCCTGTTTTGGGAGGAGCAGAGGAGGGGATGGGATCTACATTGATTAATGTTTCATTGATCGGATTAATCAAATTATGTAGATTTCTGATAAAACAGACTAAGAAATCGATCACGACCACTTGGAGTTTAGTGAGTTGATCACTTGTAGTTGTTGGCAGCTAGATTATCATGGAGTCATGGACATAACGAGATAAGCCTTTCTGATGCACGGTAGGATTGGCTTAAGATTATCACTGCTAATTTTGGTTTTAGAGTCGTTGTGTTTCTATCAGTGGTTTTGTTGCTTAATCTGCGCATGTTGTTTCTTGTAATTGTGAAATAGGATTCTGCGCAGTTTTAGGTTGTCTAGCAATAGTCTTTATGTTGACTGTCAGAAACTCGGTTGTTTTTGACATTCTAGAGATGCATTGGTGGATGCCATCTTTATGCATACCACCTGTATCTCATTAGTTCCTATTTGCATTTCTATTTTAGCTGACTGTGTGCAAAAATCAACCAAATTTCTTTTAGCAACTGCTTCATTTTTTCTTTGTGTCCCAAAGGTAATTTCCATTTGGAGTTGAAGGTAGAACTTTGCAATACCAACGGAATTACATTGCTATCTGTTGTTGTAAGTGGAAATTTGATTAGAATTGCTGCTTGCTGTTTCTGGACTGATAATAATGATAGTAGCAGACATAGCTTGAACATATACATAGATTCTCCCTTAAACATTGAGGATCTTATTGATGCTTCTCAAACCAAGGAGTTTGCAGTCAATACCTTCCATGATAAGTTGAGCTGTCCAACCTCTGGTCGAACTTGTTTTCCCATCAGACGATCCAAATGAGACTCCGATGATCTTAAGATGGTGCCTGGTGATTTATCTTTAACATCTTAGGATCTGATTCATTTGCTTAAAAGGTCAAACTATTATGAAATTAAGACGATTCTTGGTTCTTTAGGAAGAGGGTTAGATGGTTAGTACACTTAAGTACTCTGAACCAGAGTTCAGTTTATTATCCTTTGCATGCTAAAAGAATTGCTCGTGTCAAATTGATGATAATAAGCTCGTACTGGTTGGTGTATCTATCATTTACCTTTCTAAGATTGAAACCTTTTTAATCTCTAAATAACATGAAAGAGTCTATGATACAAAACCCAATAGGTGAATATATTGATGTTATACTTATATATAACTATATTTTATTGCTGGCATGCTGTCTTTTAAACATGCTTTCTGCATCTTATGCATGCATTAGTTATTCTTTGTAGATGTCAGAACTTAATCTAATTTTACACTTTTTCCGCAGTATCACAATCTTCTATTTCGCTAAGGAGGGGGAGAACTGTAAATTCTCTCCAGTTTATCCGGAGATCATACCGGTTAAAATCCAATTCCAGAAAGGACTAGGGCAGAAATTCTGCCAGCCTTCAGGAACCGGCGTCGACTTAGGCTTCTTTGATACTGATGACCTGTCAAAGCCTGTTGCGGGAGAAGATATTTATCCACTTGTAATAGTAGCAGAGTCATGTCTAGCATCAGCACCTGTGGATGAGGGTTCAAAGAGGTACTGCTAAATGCATCTCCTCATGCTCAGATCACTCAGGCTGTCTTAGTAAAGAAGGGCGACGGGAGTTTTCAAGTGAAAGTAATAAAGCAGATTTTAACAATTGATGGCGCACGCTATGAGTTGCGTGAGATTTTTGGGATAAGTGATTCAGATGAAGCTGCCATCAGCGACGTGGATTCAGGAAAAGAGTGTATCATTTGTTTGACGGAGGACAAGAACACGGCGGTCTTGCCCTGTAGGCACATGGTAATTTCCTTAACTTCAACCTTTTTATGTCGATTCATGGATAGTGTATATACATATAACTGGAAGAGTGTGATTGTGCAATGCAATGAGTAAATGGATCCATGGGTGCTGAAAATTTGTCCAAAATAAGTTTGATCTAGTTAAGTTGATACATTGAGTTCCTTGTCGAACTGCTCTGTAAGTCTGGCATCTTAATCCGTCCACTACAGTTTTTCTAATTTGGGATATGTTAGATCCATTTTTTTTCTAACTACAACCAAAAGGACTTTATTACAGAAAACTGAGCCTACGGTTTAGTGTTTTTGTTGAAGCTACTTTAACTGTGTCTAACAAGATTAATAATAAGCAGACTTTGCAGTAAAATTTCATAACATATCTTTCTTTTCCAGAATCAAAAGGTTCTTTTACTTTTTTTCTTTTTTCCACCTTGTCTACTATCTGGGGATCATGTTCGGAACATGCTGATTGTTGAAAGCGTTTTGTAACAACTTCACATTCTTCAAAATGATTTAATCAAGCTGGAAAACCTCCAAGAAATAGAATAGCTGTTGCATATAGGAGAAAATGTAGAAAAAACAAAAAAGAGGAAGTGTTTAGTGTCAAATCTTGAATGCAATAATGAAACCCATTTCGTCATTTTGGCTTCGGATGCAATCATCAAAACTAATTCCTCATTTGGCTTTTGGTGCTATATCTGTGCTTCTGGATATCATGAGTGCACAGTGCCCATGTTTTCTGCCACTCTCCCATTAAATCCACTTTTACTGTTTTGCAGTGTTTGTGCAGTGACTGTGCCAAAGAGTTGAGGATCCAATCAAATAAGTGTCCTGTATGTCGGCAGCCAATCGAGGAGCTTCTGGAGATCAAGGTTGATGAAGGTGACAACTCCACTCATATTTAGTGTAATGCTGTCTTCCTTGATGAATACATGGGGATTTTTTGAGTCGTTAATTCATGAACTTAAATGCACCTTTAGAACCAGGAGCCTTGTAGCTTGCCATGGGAGAACATCATCAACCACCAGCTTCTTTGTGGTTGGTAACTATACACAAATTTTACTTGTAAGAATGATCACTTCTCATCAAGATCTGCACAGCTCATACAAAGTCTTTTTTTTTCTTTCCTTTTTTTATTTGTTCACAGTGTTTTATACTTTACTGAAGTTTGTATATTTTATTTTGCTACATTAATTTTGATTTGATTTCTTGTACCTGCTTCTGAATAATGCAAAGGGTTAAATGATGTTATTTTCGATTTCTTCTTTTATGTGCGTGCTTCATCCATGTATCATGGTTTGTCAAAATGATAAATCCAAGTTGTTAGAAAAGTCCACTTAAGTCTATATACGAGCTGTTTGAATGCTTCTTAAATTTTCATTACTCACTTGATACATGACATCGAGTATTTTTAAAATAAATTTGTATTATTATATTAAATTGGAGTTCAAATTGAATAGTACGCATTTAGAATTTCTTCAGAAGCTTGGGGTTGAATTGTAGTGGCAGGTTAAGAATTGTTATATCCTTTTTCAGTCTTCCTATGAACATGAACATGATATGACTCTGCTTGTGAAGGAAGTATCTGAGTTTAATTTAGCATGGAAAATAAGACGATATCTGTTGCCTGTTTCCTAGAACTTTCCCACCACAAAATGTGGAAATTTTGAGCTGCGTCTCCTGTAAAACTAACCATCATGGAAATTCATATATTCCAAGTCAACATCAGCAGCAGTAGTAGGGATATTGGTATCAATTGTTGGTAAATCTAAACAATAACAAATATATACTTTAACTAATTACAGTACAATGAAGTATATATTGATATAATTATGAAAATATTAATAAACAAAATTATACTCAAAATAAAATGACTTATCATTATCCAAATCAATTATTTTTGGTTTGATGTTAGTTGCAGTGCAATTTTGATCTACTGTTGTGGACTCTTGCCAATCGACATTCGTTAACTCGTATTTCGTCAAGTCAATAACTATTGATTGATCTGTTTGGTATCACTCCTTACATGTATCAATACTAAACCAACTTGTTCCACTTACTGCGAATAAAATTACAGCCATTGATTGCTTTTTTCAAACATAAAGATTAGAGAAAAATATTAACTTAACTAAATACAAAATTCATTTACCATTAGTTATATTGTTTAAAGGTAATCCAGGTGATTAAATCGACCGTTTTTGGAATGTTAAGGCAAAATCTTGAGAAGAATCACTTATATCCAAGCTCAATCATAGTGATTTACACGGGAGATGATTCAGATTTTCTATTTTAATGACTTTAAATATTTATATGATTAATATATTTACAGTAACATATGCATTCAAAATGATAACTCATGCAATACTTCAAAAATTGATTCAAAATTTTTATTTAAAGAAAATACAAATATTTATATAATTATTATTACAGTAACATATGCATTGAAAATAATAACTCATGAAAATACAAAGTTTGGTGGCAATAAGTTTAGATTAGCAATTTTATTGGTACATTTCTCCCAAAATTATTGGGAAAAAGAATTTATATAATTGAAGAAATATTCCTTATACATCTTTGTTGAAGAATCAGATATCTGATTACTAAAAATAACTATTACGAAATATTTCAAGTGTCTAAATGACATAATTCAAAAGAATTCCATCATATCACAATTAATGTTATATTAAAAAAAAGCTTCGTCCAAAGAATACATATTATATAAAAATTGACAATATAATGATTAGATATGAAAATTAGTTTAGAAATAATGATTATTACATACACAACATAATATCTAGAAAAATAATACTCCCGCCATCCATAATAAATGTATCACTTGGAACAATACACGTTTTAATAAAATTATTGATGGATGTTATTTGAGTGGAGAAATGATCACACCATGCGTTGGTTGTTGTGATTTTGTATGATGTTTGTATTAATTGATGAACACTTCATTTGTGGAGGAAGAGTTTTTGTTGTGTGTTTTGCTGGATTTGGAAAAAACGTGTTGGAGTTTGTAGTAGGCGCCTAGGCGGTACTATTAATATATATATAGAAAATAATTCGTCACTTTAAAGGGAAACATTTTCTAATAAAATATTATTTAATTACATCCCACGTGTGGTCATTTAATATAGCCTACAATTAAACATTGGGTTAGTTTGTGGTCTCAACTTTGAGTGCCTTGTTTCAATAGAAACTTTCAAAATTTTCATAAATATATTGAACAATAATAATACATTAACTTATGATCCGAATCGAGTTTCTAGTATCGAACCATTGTATGAGATGACATCTTACATGAGGTGGTATTTTATTTTTTTATATAACATTTACACAAAAAAATTTATATAATCACCAACAAGAGAGAGGAAAAAATGGGCAAATCATCCAACAATCTGGTTGACACATTTTCACTAATACATCTCCTTCACAAGAACCAAAGGTCAATAACACCACAAAATCAAGAAGTTAAACCAATCACTCAAATTCTCACATCAATTATGTTGTTGCTCTCTTTGCCGGATCTTTTTCGCCACCTAAAAGTGTGTTAAATGCACATGCACTTCCACACGGACTGTTGGAAAAATTATTATTTTTTATATGAATTTATTTAATAGAGTTGGTTATAGGTGGTTAAAAGCGGTTAGAGGTACCTTTTTCATATGAAAAGACGTACCTTTTTCATATGAAAAGACGTACATTTTCACATGAAATGGCACGTACCTCTTCGCGAAAAGATATCTTCCTCTATATAAATAGACCCATTTGATTGACATTCAAACACACCAAAACGAAGATAATTAATCAATCTCATTCATTCTTCAAAAGCATCTATCCCGAGTATCAAGTAGTTCGTCCGGAGTACGATTTCCTAGTACAAGGTCTCGTATTCATAGAAAATCGTTGTATCTTGGGGCGTTTGCCGTTGAACCATGTGTCTTGTCTGGGCAATTTCATCTTACGGAAGAGTCTAACTCTCGTCTCGGTTTTACATAGCATATTATTATTCAGTCCATTTTCTACACTCAACATATAACAATCGTAAGACGAAATTCTGTTGAAGATGGCGTCGTCAAGCAACAATGTTCATGCTCATGCCCATGCCGAGAAATCCGAGAAATTTTCAGGTTCTGATTTCAAACGTTGGCAGTCTAAAATGTTATTTTACCTTACTACTTTGAACCTATCTCGTTTTCTGTCCGAATCCCCTCCCTCTATGGGGGATGATGAAACCGATACCCAAAAACGCTCGGCGTTGGATGCATGGCATCATAGCGACTTCTTATGTCGCAACTATATTTTGAATGGGCTGGACGACACACTTTACAATGTTTACTCCACAGCCAAAACATCCAAAGAGTTGTGGGACTCGTTGGAGACAAAATATAAAACTGAAGATGCCGGTTTGAAGAAGTTCATCGTTGGTCGTTTTCTCGACTTTAAGATGGTGGACAACAAAACCGTTATTGAACAAGTGCAGGAAATTCAGTTGATCCTGCATGACATTATGGCGGAAGGAATGAGTTTATCAGAATCCTTTCAAGTTACCGCCATAATTGAGAAGTTGCCCCCAATGTGGAGGGATTTCAAGAATTACCTCAAGCATAAGCGCAAGGAGATGGGTCTTGAAGACCTCATCGTAAGATTGAGAATCGAAGAAGACAATCGGAATACCGATGTCAAGATGAACAAGTCATCCATCGAGGCAAAAGCAAATCTTGCTGAGTCAAACAACAAGAAGCGAAAATTCATTCACAAGAAGCAAGACTTGCATAAGCAAAAGAAAATCAAAGGAGACTGTTACAACTGTGGCAAACCTGGACATATGGCGAAAGATTGTCGTAAACCAAAGAAGGATAAGAAGAACGGCGCCACCAAGCCAACATAACCGAAGAAATGCGTGCCGTTGATTTGTCCAACCTTGATCTATCCGCATTGTAGATGAAGTCAACATGGTTGGTAGCCCAGTCGGATGGTGGGTTGACACCGGCGCTACCAAACACATTTGCGCGGATAAAGCCATGTTCTCCTCTTACGAGCCCGTCACCGAAAAGAGGAAGTTATATATGGGCAACTCCGCTGTCTCCAAAATCGTCGGAACTGGAGATGTTATACTAAAGATGACATCGGGATTGAAAGTGACACTCAAGAATGTGTTGCATGTTCCGGACATCCGCAAGAATCTTGTATCCGGCTCAGTTTTGAGCAAGGCCTGATTTAGACTAGTGTTTGAAGCGGATAAAGTTGTAATGACCAAGAATGGTGACTTTATAGGAAAAGGCTATCTAGATAACAGACTTTTCAAGCTTAATGCTATCAATGTACTTTGTGATGATGAAATAAACGACAAAGTTGCTTACTTGGTTGAGTCTCCTAATTTATGGCATGATAGATTAGGACATGCAAATCTAAATACACTACGACGTTTAGTAAATTTAGATTTATTGCCAAAAATGACTTTCGATCAACACAAAAGGTGTGAAATTTGTGTTGAAGCAAAAATGGCTAAATCTCCTTATCACTTGTTGGAGAGATCAACAAAGCCTCTTGAATTGATTCACACCGATCTATGTGATTTAAAACTTGTGCAAACAAGAGGTGGAAAGAATTATTTTATAACTTTTATGAGCGATTGCACAAGATTTTGTTATGTGTATCTTTTGAGAAGTAAAGGCGAAGCATTTGAAGCTTTCAAAACTTACAAAATGAAGTTGAAAATCAACTTAACACCAAAATCAAAATGATTCGAAGCGATCGAGGTGGCGAATATGTTGCACCTTTGAAGAATTTTGTCGTGAAAATGACATTATTCATCAAACGATCGCACCTTATTCACCCCAATCAAATGGTGTTGCGAGCGAAGTGCAGAACATTGAAAGAAATGATGAATGCTATGTTGATAAGTTCGGGCCTATCACATAACATATGGGGGGAAGCTATTCTTTCGGCAAATAAAATTTTGAACAAATTACCCCAAAAGAAGCAAGATAAAACTCCATATGAATTATGGAAAGAAAGGAAGCCGTCCTATAAATACACAAAAGTGTGGGGGTGCTTAGCAAAAGTTGAAGTACCAAAACCCAAGCAAGTAAAAATAGGACCTAAAACTGTTGATTGCATTTTCATAGGATATGCAAACAATAGTAGTGCGTACCGATTTTTGATTCATAAATTGGAAGTTCCCGATATGAATGAAGGAATGATCATAGAATCAAGAAACGCCGTAATTTTTGAGACGATATTCCCTAAGAAAGAAAAGAATGACATAAGTTTGAAAAAGAGAACTTATGATGAAATCTCGCCAAAAAGTAATGAATCAACATATGAACCAACACCGGAACCAAGGCGAAGAAAGCGTACAAAAACTACAAAAACCTTTGGTCCGGATTTTGTAGTCTACTCTTTAGAAGATGAGCCAAAGACAATCAAGGAAGCATTGTCTGGTCCCGATGCCGATTTATGGCGTGAAGCGATCAATAGTGAAATCGAGTCAATCTTAAACAATCACACCTGGCATATTGTTGATCTTCCTCCGGGAAATAAACCCTTAGGTTGCAAGTGGATTCTTAAGAAGAAATATAAAGCCGATGGATCTATTGACAAGTATAAAACACGTTTGGTAGTCAAATGCTACAAACAAAAGGAAGGGTATGATTATTTCGATACATACTCACCGGTTACTCGAATTACATCCATTAGAATGCTACTTGCGGTAGCAGCATTATACAATCTTGAGATACATCAAATGGATGTAAAAACGGTATTTCTAAATGGAGATTTAGAAGATGAAATATATATGGAACAACCCGAAGGGTTCATAGTTCCCGGCCAAGAAAAGAAAATTTGTAAACTTGTCAAGTCTTTATATGGACTTAAACAAGCACCTAAGCAATGGCACGAGAAATTTGACCAAATAATGATGTCAAATGGATTCAAATTAACGAATGTGACAAGTGTGTATACATCAAAGGCACATCAGAAAATTTTGTCATTGTGTGTCTCTACGTTGATGATATGCTAATTATGGGTAGCAACAATAAAATCATCATAGACACTAAAGAAATGTTAAAGAAGAACTTTGATATGAAAGATATGTGATTAGCTGATGTGATTCTAGGAAGCAAGATTTCTAGAACACCCGATGGAATAGTCTTATCACAGTCTCATTATGTTGAGAGTGTGCTTAAGAAATTCAAAGCTTACGATCTACCTCCAGCTAAGACACCTGTTGACTTAAGTATACACTTAGCCAAAAATCGAGGAGAACCCGTATCACAAACAGACTATGCTAGGATCATTGGAAGCCTAATGTACTTAGCAAATTGTACAAGGCCAGACACATCATACTCTATTAGCAAGTTGAGTCGGTTTACAAGTAATCCTGGAAATGATCACTGGACCGCACTGACAAGAGTGTTGAGATACTTGAAACATACTAGCACTCATGGTATACATTATTCGAGATATCCCGCTGTTTTGGAAGGATATTGTGATGCCAATTGGATATAAGATACTAAAGACTCCAAATCCACAAGTGGTTTTGTATTTACAATTGGTGGAGGAGCAATTTCATGGAAATCTTCTAAGCAAACTTACATAGCCCGATCTACAATGGAATCGGAGTTTATTGCTTTAGACAAAGCCGGTGAAGAAGCCGAATGGCTAAGAAACTTCTTAGAAGATATCCCCTGTTGGGAAAAACCTTTGCCTCCGGTTATGATACATTGTGATAGCATGGCAGCCATAGGGAGAGCAAAGAATAGTATGTATAATGGTAAGTCTCGACATATTCGTCGAAGACATAATACCGTTAGACAATTGATCACTACAGGAATAATGTGTATTGACTATGTAAAGTCAAAAGACAATATAGCGGATCCGTTTACTAAAGGTATCAATCGTGATCAATTATATGATGCAGTAAGGGGAATGGGATTAAAATCCACACGTTAAGAACACTTGCAATGGTAACTCAACCATGATGATTGGAGATCCCAAAAACATGGTTCAATGAGACAACTAAGTTGTAGGAGTTCAAGTTGAGCACTTGAAAATTTTAAAATCCATTCTCGTAGTGCTCAGTGCAAACACAGTAGCTTGTGGTAAAAGGTAAGCCTTTAAGGTTTTAATGATTCCTATAGCCTTTTATAGGTGGAGTATGGTAGGATACTCTTTATAGGAGATCACCTATATAAGTGAAGAATGAGGCTGCTTCAAGATTACGATAACACTTATGAGTCCAAGAAATGGTCCAAGGCCAAAATGGACACAACGTGAGAACGAAAGATATTAGATATATTATTGTGTGTATGTTGTTGTCTTGGTTTACACTAAAGTTGACTGGTTCAAGACATCGCGTTCACCAAACAACGAGTAAATCCCATAGCATTATACTAAGGAAGGTTCAAAGCTAACTACTACCTATCCTGATGCAATAATAGGTCGTCGGGACTTTGAAAAATCTGCATTTGCATTAAATGTCATTCATGTGGGGGATTGTTGGAAAAATTATTATTTTCCATATGAATTTATTTAATAGAGTTGGTTATAGGTGGTTAAAAGTGGTTAGAGGTACCTTTTCATGTGAAAAGACGTACCTTTTTCATATGAAAAGACGTATCTTTTCACATGAAATGGCACGTACCTCTCCGCGAAAAGAAATCTTCCTCTCTATAAATAGACCCATTTGATTGACATTCAAACACACCAAAACGAAGATAATTAATCAATCTCATTCATTCTTCAAAAGCCTCTATCCCGAATATCAAGTAGTTCGTTCGGAGTACGATTTCCTAGTACAAGGTCTTGTATTCATAGAAAACCGTTGTATCTTGGGGACGTTTGCCGTTGAACCGTGTGTCTTGTCTTGAGGCAATTTCGTCTTACGGAAGAGAGTCTAACTCTCGTCTTGGTTTTACATAGCATATTATTATTCGTCCATTTTCTACACCCACATATAACACGGACAACTCCAGGACGACAATGGCTCTAACTTGGAGTCTATCACATGACGTCGACTTGCGGTCCACCACCGGTGTATGAAGAGGGGAAAGAGAAGGAGAAAGGGAGAAAGTGGCGGTGTATGAAAATAATACTCCTCCGTCCGGAATTGTTGGCTCTTTTCTTTTGTACGTAAATTAAGGGAGTTTTGTTTTATGTGTAAAGTAATGTGTGATACTGAAATTGAGGTATTTTTAGTGTAAAATTATTTTCTTTTTGGAGCGGACCAACAATAACGGAAAACCCAAAAGGAAAACGAGCCAACAATTTTGAGAAGAATGAAGTATTTTTTAATAAAATGATCTGGATCAAAACGATATCATTTTAGTGTCCATGTGGAAAAAAAAATTTCACCTCAAATAAGATGTCATCCTAAACACTATTCCGACAGAAAAATTGTTCAGATCATTAGTTAATGTATTATCAGAGTTTATGATATTTACGAAATTTTTGAAAGTTTAGGCTATAAACTAATAAACTCTCAAATTGAGGCCATAAACCATATTCAACCCTTATAGATTTAAAATTCGCTATCTAATTGAATAAAGGCTATATGATAAACAAGATTATAATAAGCAATAAAGTTTACATTAAATGTTGAATAATACTTTTTATCGGTAACTGTACTGAGCGTTTATAAATTTATTAAATTTGTTATGCACTTCTATACTTCACTACTTTTATACCTTTTCAAATGAAAACAATTATTATTTATTTAGTTATATGTAATTCAATATAAATTATATTATTCTATAAGTTTTTACTTATATGACAAAAAATACAATTTAATTTTTTATTTATATTATAAAAATTATTTTTTTTGTTAAAATATTATTTGTAATACTAAATGAAGTTGTTACATTACCTCTTTCCTAGCCATGATCTATTCAATTACATGTATAAACAATTAGTAAATATTTACATTGTTTTGCTACATCATGCTAACTTTTCATTATGGAGTACTATGTCAATGTGTACTCAGTAAAGTATAAGGTGTTTGTAGCTTAATGGCTTAGATCTACGTACTAAGTTATATAGTTATCTTTAAGTTTTATTAGGTTATAATATCCTCTAAACACCTTTAAATTAAATCATAATTAATAAATTATGAACCCCTCAAAAAAAAATTAAATAAATTTTGCACCCAAACAATCAAAATATGCATAATTTTGTTTATACATAGACTAAATTAAAATGTAAAGATAAATACTATAAATAAACGCTCTAACAATATTAAACAACAAAAGATATAACAATTCAGTCAAAAAATTTGCCAAAAACAAAGGTAATTTAAAGATGTTCTACTGCATCCATCTAATCTTTCTATTTCTTGATATAGACGTTCCTCTTCTTTTCTTGTTGTGTTGCAAAAAATGCATCATTCAAAGACCTCTTAATTTGCCTATTATCAAACCACTCATCTCCAACCCTTTACTTGATGGAGTCTCTATTGTGGCAACATCTTTCCACTTATCCTTCATGGCTTAGACTCTTCCACCATTGAAATGCAATAAGACCCCTATAAAATTATTATGGGGTGGTCTCTTTTACGCGCCGCACGTACAATGAGACCCCCTAATTAATTTTTTAATTAATCCTAATTAAAATTAATTAATTTAATAAATCTTGATTGTAAATTAATAAATAATAATTTTGAATTATGTGAATTAATAAACTCTAATAGTGAATTATAAATCCTAATTGGAATTAATAAACCCTAATTGTGAATTAATAAACCCTAATTTTAAATAATAAACCTTAATTTTGAATTAATAAATCATAATTGTGAATTAATAAACCATAATTTTGAATCAATAAACCCTACTTGTGAATTAGTAAATTCTAATTTTGAATAATAAACCCCAATTATGAATTAATAAACCCTAATTCTGAATAATAAATCCTAATTTAAATTAATAAATTTTAATTATGAATTAATAAATCTTAATTGTGAATTAATAAACCACAATTATGAATTAATATTATTTTAAAAATCAATAAATTTAATTACAAATTAGTAAAATCTAGTATCCTTACTCATCATAATTAATATATAATTATTTTAACAAAAAACAAGGGTGAACTCATGGTGAGTCGGAGCTCATCCAATTTTTTGTCTATTATTATTCACTTATCAAAATTGATAAGAGCTAATAAAAAGATTAGAATATAGTATATATTTGTGAATATGTGAATCTGATTATTCAAACAATTGTTAGAATATGTGGATACTATATTGATATCAGTTTTGATTTTAGATACAGCTTAGCCATCTCCAAAAGGCGCGTTCTGTTGAGACTTAGTTGAATTTTGAACAAAAACTTTTGATCCAGCAATGTTATATGAATTTCTTTAGGAAAAATTTTCACTTCTTCTCCTTGAAAACATAATTAGTATTTTTATGTATGTAAGGTAATGTTCACATTTCTCTAGAAGTTTCCTAAGCAGCATGGAATCATCAGCAATTATCTTCTTATTGGCCCCATCAACAAGTTTATTTTGATATTATTAATTATAAAAATAGAAAGAAAAGGAGTTTCAAATTTAACAAACAGAACAAACTAAAATGAAAGTACTACAATTGCTCACATTATAAAATACAAGGCTTTGAACTTTTAGTGTATGAACCTACCCGGGGTCAAAAATTTCCCCTCCCAAACCTCATCAAGGGATCCCTCCCAGTTCTCTGCCATGTTCTCCCATTCCTTTCTAACTCTTTTGCTAATGAAGTTAACAAGACATAATGAACACGAATAGATGGGAGATTTTGTCACGACCCGAGCAGGGCCTGCTTGTGCCTATACCACAAATTTAGAGAGAAAGGACAATGTAATAAATCTAAACCGATTGAGTATGTTATCCAGGAACTGGAACAACCCAAGTGAATTGTATCCACATTCTTCAACTCGAAAGAAGCATAGATGTGTCCCCATAATTCCAGTCAAGACTACATTATCTTTGTCAGGCAAAGTTGTTCGGTTCCTTACATCTTTCAAAAGATTAACTGTAATTCAATACTACGAAATATAGTCATACGAAATACAAGACGCACTTGTTCTTCAATGTAGTAAGTCTAACTAACTTTGACCAGATGGTTGCACAGATTCCACTGGAAAAGAAAGATTTGATTTAATTCCATTAACAAAATATCTTGCAAGTAGGAGAGTGTTCTTGCATGGTATACTTCTCATTCTCTAGAAATAAAGATTCAGTGAAGGAGAAAGAACCTTTGGGGAAGTGGTGCGTGTAGAGTATTCATAAAAGCTGCAGAAACTTCTCAAAAGTTGATGAACAACATCGAGAGATCTAATCAAGTCCAGGAAAAAGAACAATTGGTTGTTAAAGATAAACAAGGAGATAAAAGTAAATAATCTATTGGACCCCATTCAATAAGGAATACACATAGAAACAAATCTGATTTAACATTCGCACAAAAAAAACAATATAAACTATGCAGATGCATTATTACGGAAGGATTCCACGGGAATTCTCAGAAATAGTGAAATAACTCAAAGTCCACAATGAACATGTTACCTCTCCAAGGCGATCTCTAGCACCTAGCGAAACCCAATATAGCGAGATACAATAGTGTAGAACACTTGGATATCCATGAGATAAATATGCAATGAAAAGCGAGAGAACAACAAAACCAAAAGTTTTAAAGAGAATTAATGGTTGAGAAGGAAGATAACTACCAATGCAATCACTGGAACGCAACATAAATACAACTTAAATGGAATGTACAATTCATACACCAAATGTTAAGATTGAATACCATAAAGATAAAGGGACAAAAGAATAGAAGAGCCTAAAATTAAAGAACGAGAAAAGACAACAATAAATAAATAAAGAATACTTACAAAGAAGTACAGGGCCCATAAGCTTAATAATCAATGCATTATGGTTATCTATAAGTAGAGACATTAGCAATTTATCCATACAAAAAACAAACTAATATGAAAAAGCGTGTCAAATGTTGGTGAACATGATTACACATGAATCTTAGTTTATCTGAACAACCAAACACCTCAAAAATAACACCTGGATCCTGAAGAACTCAACCTGTATTTGACATCAAATAACACAAGAAAAACAGGGATCCAGGTCCAAGAAACATTACCACCAAAACAAATAGTAAAGGAAACCATCATTTCTACATTATTCAAAAGTGTAAGACAAGTTAAGGACCGCCAAAACCTTTCTCAATCCCAAGATTACGGGGGTTCAAGGGGAAATGGGAAAGGAGAGATAATGATATTAGTAGTGAATGAATTTCATTCCTCCAACATTCAGAGGTAAGACCAAAAAATCCAATAGTTCGAACTTATTCAATTATCAACAACTACTCAAAACTCCAAAAAATCATGAATAGTTTCAAATACTACATTAGTCAAGAAACCAAGATCACCAACAAAATGAAAAAAAATGAAATTGCAATTTCAGTTGGCTTTGTTGAACAAGGTAACAACCAATGCTAGAAACCAATATGGATCCTGCTCTATAACTAAAAATTTAATCGAAATCAACTCTTACATACATGAGTTTATTGTTCACACTCTTAATTTTCAATTATAGATATCCAAGACCTAAAACCAGCTAAACTAAATCTCGAGAGAGAGAGAGAGAGAGAGTTGACATTCGAATAAGAAAATTAAAACCACAAACTCGATGCGCTTAAAATCGTGAAATAAGAACAATGTTGTGGATCGTAGCATTCATGATTCACAACTAAATTCACACACATCAAGCAATCAATAGATCGAAACAACAAACAACACGGATCAATTAGGTTACTCACAAGAACACACCTGAATTCACCTCAAATCGACACCTCCACCTCCGGAGAAGAAAGCATCTCACGCAACCCTTTCGATTTGCAGCTAGGAACATCCACGAAAATCCGCAGCAGCGAACTTCTTTGACAGAGCTCCGACGTGAAATTCGATCATATCATTTTCCTCGTCGACTTCCATGCCGGTAATGGACACCCAAATGAAGAATTTCTTAGCACGAATGCAACAAGCGCCGCTTACGTTGTCGTATTCTAGTTTTCCTTTGATGATTACGTCGTAGTACACGAGCTCGTCGTCGAATGTGACATAGCAAGGGTAGAGAAAAGGTAAATTTGTAGTAGTGGGCGGAGAGTGTTTAGGCGGCGGTGGTGTGTCAAATTCACGGTGGAGCAGCGACGTGAGGCGACGGGAAGCGGTAGGAAAATGGCAACCAGGCGGCGGCGGCGGAGGTCGACGGATTGAGCGAGGGAGGAGTTTGAGAGAATTGTGAATTTTGGAGAGGAATGAATTCCCGTAAGGTAAGAATCGAGATGGGTTAATGGGTTGAGTATATGGGTTATTGGTAATGGATTTTAGTTTGGGTTGGGCCAAATTATTTTATCTTATGGGCCGAGGAGATTAAATTTTATGGGTTATACATATATATGGGCCAAAATTATGATTTATTAATAATAGGATCCATGGGCGGCAATGCGACGAGCGGCTTCTGGACAGATAGTGCGACGGTCGGCGCTCCGATGAGACAATGTGAAGAAACGAATTAAGATAGTGAGAAACAAAATAGCGCTATCGGAGAAGGAGATGGGAAACAACGCAGATTTGAAAAATTAGGGCCAAATTCCCCAAATTAATTAAGTGTGAGTAAAAAAATTAGTTAAGGCATGAAGATGGGCTAAAAGACCACATGGCTAAGTGGCGAAAGACCACGCGGCCTAAGCCCGTTGTATTTAGTCGACGTGGATGTTAGACGACGCGGAAAAAGTCGTGGTTAATAAAAGTTATGCGCTAATAGACCACACGATAAGGGCACCGTGGTCTATCATATGAAAAAAACGCTAATAGACCACGCGGTTCTCTAGTCCGTGGTCTATAACCGTTTAAAAATATGGTTATAGACCCGCGTTTCACCACCCACGTTGTTTATTTCATAATAGACCACTTTAGTACTAATGTGCGTGGTCTATGACGTGTGGTCTATGAGCAAAATTCTTGTAGTGTTATAATGAATTATACCTCTAATGTTGAATTGTTCTCCAATTTTGTAGGAGCAAGTCCTATTGCTTGCATACATTCTCTATCCCAATGTAGAAATGGTGCTCTTTCAGTTTTATCCTTCACCAACACCTTGATTTTATACATATCAAAGTAGATTTACAACATCAAATATAACACCATCATGATATTAATATATAATATGAGTAAATGCCTAAAAGTGAAACATGTGATCTACTTTGATCAATTTCTTGGTACATCTTTTGCAAGATATATAGGACCAACTAGCACGTAAATATATCGGATGAATAGTTCCAGAAATCCAATAGCTTTCAACCTGTAATATAATGTTATAGTCCACATATCCATAGTTACAAATCAATTATTAGTATATAAGACTATAATATATTAACCTCATCCTCACTGAATAATTGCTCAATTGTCTTAATTTTGTTAATTCCTTCAAAAATCTCATCACTTAAGTAGCATATTGTTATATGAGAATTACTATTGTTGATAGTATTGAGACTCAGAATCAAGCATAAGCCTTCCATACAAAAAAAATGTTAGTAGTACATGGCAGAATTTAACTATCCATATAACTTTTATAGTCTGAAAAGTTATTCTAAACATTATTTAACACTTTGAGCATACATGCTTATTGATAATAAAATTGATGCTTAAACATCTGAGCATACCTCTATAAAACTTGTCTTGTAGAATTGCACTAAGATGATGTTAACACTTTGTTTTGTTGATCAAGTAATTTGTGGAGCCCATCCATATAATTGTCCCACAAATTGTAAGATAGCGTTTTGCTCATTCACATCAAATAACCAATTTATATTAATATATCAAATATATATGAAATAGTTTAGAACTATATACTCATTATCTTCAATAATAATCTCAAGAAGTATTTTGTCAACTCCACTAGATGATGTTTTGTGTTGTACATCTCCAGGGGGTACTCCTATAACATCTGAATGAGTATATGATTACGTGATTAGTATAAGATATATATATGATCTAATAGAAATGATCAAAAGCATAAAATATACCAAAGAATGAACCGTTATATATGTTCTTCATTTGTTGAACCTCCTCAAATGACTTAAGCATAATCTTTAATTTGAAAATTCGTGAATCAAGAGTTGATGTATTTGCGTTCTATCAATGTTATTTTCATATTTTGTATTTGTTTGTAGCAATTTTGTACTTCTTTCTGTTATGTGTCACCTCTTCAAGTTTTTAACTCCATAAACAAAACCTTCCTCCAATTGGGCTTGAAGGTGAGAATTTAAAACTTTGGAATGGTGGTTTCTAATCTGTCTCATGTATGTAGAACTCTAAAAATATTGATATGAGATCTAAAGAAACACAGAAAGATCATTTTTTTTTATCTAACTTTGACATATAAAACTTTTATTCATACCTCGAAAACATGGAAAATGCATTCCTAACAGACCATTTATTTCTTGTTGTTGAATGAGGGGTAGCCACATGCCCGGGCAAGACAAACTGTGACCTCAAAGGTGCTTCTTGAGTCGTCTACTTCACGAAGGAGTAACCATATTGTGGCATATTTGAAGTATGTTGAAACAGGGCTTTAAGGAGAACGCAAATCTGCAACAAACAATCAAGAAGTAATGGGTAAAAGTAGTGCATAATATGTAAAAGTTACTTAGAGTGAGATGTGTAAAAAAAAATATTTGAGATAAGTTGTATAAATAATAAAAAATGCAGAATATCATAAAAATGTAAAAAAGTTTACTTTCAAAAAAGTTGATTGCAAAAAGTTAATTGATAATATATTTCAATGCATTTAGGCTAGGTTTGATGTTCGTGAATGGATATTAGAATAGGGTTCTTGATGGGCTATATGAAATCGAGCATGACTGTGGTGGACTGCGCGAAAAATGAACGGGAAAATGCATTTGCCCACTATTATGTTTTGGCATTGTAAGATTATGATGAGAATGGATCCCATCAAGTAGATATCAGTATCACATATTGTAGGATTGATAAATCCACACAAATAGGATAATTTTATTAGAATTAATAAATCTGCAAGTTGCAACTATGAACTGCAAGTTTGCAACTATAATTCTATTTCACTTTCTCATTTAGTTCTATATTTCATTATTATAATCTATGTTAGATTGTAAAGTTTTGAGTTAAAACATATAATTTTTCTTTGTTATGATTAATCGTTGGATAATCGATTAATTGATATAATGATTTTTTTAATTTTATTTTTTAGTACTAAACTAAATCAATTAAAAATCTTATGATCGATTTTTTCTATATGACAAATGATTGGTTAATTGAACCACACTCACCCCAATAAGAAAGTCAAGTAACCTAAAAGTAAATTTTTAAAGGGCTAAACCTATAATACAAAATGTAAGAAAAAAACCACAATAAATAGTTTCAGAACAATTCATTCCACAAAATCACAATAAATATCGGGTAAATATCAGTTATGTTTCAATATTTCATGATTTCTAGTTAATGTCTCAATCTAACCATATTGTTATTTTAATCCCCAATATTTCAAAAATATTTTATTAATGTCCTTTCGATAATATTTTGGTGTTCATTATAGATGCACTGATTTTCAGGCACGACTCTGGCTATACCGATAATCGGATGACAATGTGGCATCATACGTGATAGTCATATGTGGTTCTCCAGTTTTTTTTTTTGGGTAAGTTAAATTGCATAAATTAAAATTGTAACAATACAATATACTCGGGCATTCCCGAGGGGATACAGCTGCTTTGCAGCGGGGTGGTACATGCTATAGAAAGTCTGACTCTAACATACATGACTCGATTACATTCTAGGGATTAGGTCCCTAGCAATGGCACGTGCCATGTAACAACATATATAGATGACCGTTGGAATTTTACTAGAATGACATCAATATAAATTTTTTAAAATATTGAAAATTAAAATAATAACATGTTCAAATTAGAATATTATCTAAAAACAATAAAATGTTAAAACATAAACTAATATTTATCCATAAATATCACATTCAACGTGATTCATCGAATGTAACAAATCTAGTGGAATCTAAAATTTCGAGATTTCAGAAGCAAGTATCTTTGTTCAATTTCAGAGACCTTTGTCTGAATACTGAAATTCAGGAAATATTATATGAAAGAAATATAATTATGACGCCGATAATCAGATTTTGAAATTAAATGCAAATAAAAAGAGGTCTAAATTATAAATATGCAAAGTCATAAATCGTAACCCCCCATCACTCCCACTGATCTTCTTCAATCGACAAAGGCCCCTTTTTGCTCCAGATTTGCTCTTCAATTTGGTGCATAATTTGAAGGAGGGCCGAAATTTGTGGCAGAAAGATCATCATGCACTCGTTTGGCTACAGAGCTAACGCTCTTCTAACCTTCGCCATCACCATTCTCGCGCTAATGTGCGCCATGGCTTCTCTCTCCGACAACTTCAATTCGCCGTCGCCCACCTCCGAAGTTCAGGTAAGCTTTGAATATTGTCTGGATTAATTGATTGGCTTTCATCTTGAGTTTGTTTCGACCCTGATTTTTTTTTTATGTGTGTGGGTTTTAGGTGTTGAACATCAATTGGTTCCAGAAGAAACCGGATGGTGATGATGAGGTAATTCTTTCGTTTCGGAGTACAATTTGTATATTTTGCGAAAATTTGCTAGAGATTGAAGGAATGATTATCCCCCGTTTTTACCGGCAGTAATGCGTGGGCTGACCTATCTGCAAAATGAGAAACTGGTAGTTGAATTATGTGTTGCTCGACTTCGAAATTTAGGCTTTTGCTGCTACGAAAATGTTTTAACTTTTGCACTAAAAAGTTATAGCTTTTTCAAGCGGATCATGCAATTGTATTCCTATTGTCAACCTGTAAAACCACATCCAGGACCCTTTTCATGTACCATTTTGTCACTAATGTTGGATGCCCATGTATCAGGGGGAACTACTAGTTCGTCGTACTTACACTGCCGCTGGCAAATCTACTATGTGGGAGAGATCTTATAATGTGAAGAGGATAAAAAATTTATAAATAGTGGTCCTAAAATTTAATCTAGTCACTGCGAGAACATTTTCAGAGAGTAGATGCTTGCATCATGAAATGAAGGGGACTAAAACAGGGGCCTGATTTACTCAATGACTCTTAACTGAACCTTTTGAGATCTAGTAGCTTCCCAAGAAGATTGGACTCTCTTATACATATATTTTCTTTTATCTGGAACAATCTGTTGTGCAAACATGTAGATGACTCTTAAATGCTGGTGGTTCCATACTGTTTTGTTGTCAATATATTGTCATTTTCTGTACTTGTAGTTGCTTTTACTAAACATACAAGGTTTGTAGTTTCTCTTCCTTCCTGTATATGTTTAGCTTGAGCTACAATACTGCATTACAACAACTTGATTATCGTAGTGAATACCATATATAAAAGCTCTGGTACAAGTCTCCCAAGTATAATGGATCCATCATCTTAAAGAGTTAGGTGCCATTTTGTACAAGGGAATAGCCATTCCTCATATCGGGTAGGACCATTCCGAGTGAAAATGACTCGTCAAGTCTTCCCAACCCTATCCCGAATCATAACTTTTTGATGCATAAATGCAGTCTATTAGTAAAAGTAAGGCATAATAGTGTCCATTTCCACTCCCTCTCTTCCCAATATGATTGCCTGCATCTTTTTTAAGTATGTGCTTTTGGGTGACTGTTGAGAAAGCAGTTCTAGTTTGTTTAGGTTTTCAACCTGAAAATCAGATTATGATAATGTGAATTATACCCTATTTTACATATTATCTTCACTATTATTCAAACCATGATACATGCTTCTTAGATATCTCAAAATTGCTGTAACAATTTACCTTGTGATGCAGGAGATGACCAATTTTCCTCAACAAAAAGAATAAAATCATGATTGCTTACCAAATTTTTTCTCTCCTAGTCCTCACATACCTGAATAAAAACTGTACTACTGAGCAGCACCAAATTCTTCAATTCTGCATTGTCAGCTGGCTTTTCCCTGCATTTATTCAAAAACTGCCTATAACAGCTTGAGCAAATCAGCAAATGCTCTATTTTTCCCTATATATTGCTTATTATTTCAATCACAATTGAATCTACTCCTGTGGTCATCCAAATTATTGAAGATCATCTTAAAGAGTACCCATTTTTTTAGTTTCTAGAGACAATACGAATGCAGAGATGTGAAAAATGGTTATTGGTTGCATAATAATTAAAATAATCCTTTACTCTAGAAGAGACACTCACCTATGCAGCTTTTCTCTACAAGGTTTCAAGGTTGACCATCCACGAAATGTTTGAGAATTGTAATAACTATATCATAGTGGTCTGATAAACTAGTGCATCGTTTTGTGCCCTGTGCTAATAACAGAAGTAAATGTTGTCTCAGCTTCTTGGTTCCATTTTGAGAAACAATTGAAGAGTTGGTGGCTTTCATTTTTTTTAATGAGGATTTCAACATTATGCAGGTTAGCTTGACGCTGAATATATCTGCAAACTTGGACTCATTGTTTACATGGAACACGAAGCAGGTTTGTCAGTATTCACTGTATTCAACTTTGCCCTGTGACTAGCCTCCTTTTTTGTTACTTTTAGTTGGGGGAGGACCTTCTAATCTCTATATGTGAACTGTGAGCTTTGATGATTTGTATCTGACCTTTTTATCTTGTATTGACTAATGATCTGCAAAGTTCAGTTGGTATGACACTTTTTCGACATAATTTATTCTGTTTCTTGACTATGGTCTATGGGCTATGCGAATGCAGTACTAGAGCCTGAAGGCTCTTAGACACCTCCAATGTTTTTTACTTGAACTTGTTCTCATATTCAAAGGTTCATAGATTCGAATTTGGCAAGCTAGGGAAAGATAGAAAACACAAAGCTACGTGCTCCTTAATCTAGGCGTAATTTGTTGTAGGTTACCACTGAATTTCCAGTTACTTGTTGCTGTTAGAGTTAAAATCAGATTTGACGAACTATTCATCTTGGTTTTTGTAGGTCTTTGTATTCTTAGCTGCTGAATATGAAACCCCCAAAAATGCGCTAAACCAGGTAAGCGAGTATTTGAAGCCATCTTTTAGCTGGCTTTCATTTTACGATCGATGTGTTATAAAGTATGGTTATCGTAGTTTGATGACATTTAGAAAATCTTGATATTGCATTATGCATCTCTACTCAATCAAATTAATTTTGGTTCCCGATTTTGCTTCAGGGTTACCTTTCCGATTACTTGAGTTGCTTTTGTCATTGGTTGTCCATGTTGAGTCCCTTGAGTCTTGGCCATGATCGCGCAAGATCACACTTTTATTTCACTTTATTTACTTTATGGTGATGAGGATAGATATCTTTTGTTTTGTAGGTCTCTTTGTGGGATGGTATTATTCCTTCCAAAGAGCATGCAAAGTTCTGGATTCACACGACTAACAAATATCGTTTCATCGATCAAGTGAGCTTATCTTCTACTCTTGGTTATTCAGGTTTTAGCCTACTTAAGATTAACCAGAATTTGCTCCCTTTTTATGACATAGGGAAGCAATCTACGGGGTAAAGACTTCAACTTGACATTGCATTGGCATGTTATGCCAAAGACTGGGAAGATGTTTGCCGACAAAATAGTGATGAGCGGCTTCCGCTTGCCGGAGGCCTACAGATAAACAAATTTCCGTATCTGCTCTAACTTTAGCCTTTGAAAAAGATGAGAAATGGAGGTTAACATTAGAAAAAGTACATTTTGTCGATTTTTTTCACTACTTACAGAACTCGTAATTTAAGATTTTTCAAAAAAATTTCTTTTACTTTGTGGAGTTCGCTATACATTTATTTGACCCTGAAACATTGGCAAAGTTGGTGATGAATTTCGCCTGAAATGTATTTCAATACGTTGGTGGGGTGATGCTAAATCTTGATACACTATTTATCACTGTAGGTGAAAAAAAGTTGCAATTACATGCTTCAAAATAGTGTTTTGCTGCTGCAATGACAAACTTGCCCTCAAAATATGTAGATGTTGTTACTGGTAATTTGTTATGGTGGACTGAGTTAGTGAAAGATGTAGGGGGACACAAATGTTAAATATATACAAATTGCATTTTCTCTCTTCTACCCAAGATGATCTGTATTTATTTTTGGCTTATCCCATCTAAGATAGTTTTTTTCCTTTTTGAGAAATATTTATTTCTTCAAAAATTACGGGATCTACTTATTTTTATAATTTATCCTTCTTCTAAATAATCATATTACTAAATAATCGTATCGAAAAGAAATGGATCGTTTTGGATGGAACGGATGTAATATATTTTAACGTCGGTCATTAAAATAAACTAGTTTTTGTGAAGAATTCGAGATCGCAGATCCAGAAACAAAAGCGCGTCAAAAGAGAAGAACAGGAAATAGAAAAAGAAAAATAATCAGTTAAAAGTTGTGTAGTCGAAAGTCGGAAGATTCAGTCGTCTGATTCGCACTCACACAAAAACACAAACATAAGGAGTGCATAAACCACTGCTGCCATACACGCACACAATCTGGAATGGCATGGGCATGGCCTTCAAATTCGCCGCCTCCGCCGCCACGTGCCGCCGGATTTTCAACTTTACTGTGATCTCACTCTTGTTCCTCACCACCATCCCTTCTTCCTCCTCCTCCCCGCACTGCAATCTTTAACCCACCCTCAAAACCCCAACTAGTTCCCCATAGGTCCCTGCTCACCCTGACCCCAAATGCTCGCCCTCAAACACTACAGCCGCCGGCGGCTATTCAGTTACTCATCACTCCATTTCTGCTTCCTAGGTGGAAATCCATTTCTCTCAGTCCCTTCCTCGCCCTCATTCTTCTCCTGCAGCTCTACATCTTAGTGAAAACCGCCCAGGATCGCTTCTCCGTGGTGGTGACCAATCTCGCCGCCCACCTCAAGCTCTCCCCGTCGATGGGCGCCGTGACGCTGCTAGCTCTCGGCAATGGCGCTCCCGATGTGTTCGCGTCGGTGGCCGCTGTTAGAGGGGGGCAGCCTCGGACTGGATTCGGTGCGATTCTCTCTGCTGGAACATTTGTCTCGGCTTTTGTTGTCGGCTTCGTTGCTTTGTATGCGGCGCCGTTTGCGGTCGATCCAGCTCCTTTTGTTAGGGATGTGATGTTCTATTTAACTGCGGCTTTTTTTCTGTTCTATGTTTACTTGAGCGCCGAGATCTACCTGTGGCAGGCGGTTGGTTTTGTTGCTTTTTATATATTCTTTGTCGGGATTGTGTTTTCTATGGATTCGGGGTATAGTGGTGTTGCCGGAGAGAAGTTTAAAAGCTCACGGGATGGTGGTGGAGAGTTGAGGTTGGTTGAGCATCGGGAAAACCAGGTGGTGGATTGTGAAGTTGGGGAATTGCTAGCTCGATTTGAGGTCGAGAGGAAGACGAGTTTCGGGTTTTGGGAAGCCTATGAGAAGGTGTGCCATCAAGATCCAATCTATTTTTACATCCTACATTTGTGATTTTATCATTTTGTGAGATTTGTGATTTCTTGCTGTGGATCATAAGTTCTGTTTCCTTTCATATGTGATTAACTTTTTTCTCCAGTGACATGGCTTATTGCATGCTCTATATGACTGAAACTTAGATTTGTCCGGTTCAGCCCCTGTTTAGGGGATTGCATCACTAGGATGATTGTCCTTGTGAACATTCTCATAAATTTAGGATTTTGTTACTGATTGGATTGTCAATTTGTGATGTTTAAAGAGAAAATGTATTGAAGGTAGCGTGCTGATTGAGTCGTCTGCTAGTAGCTCGCAGAGAATGTATTTGAGATAAAAGAAAAGAGAGTGCCTTAGTTGACGTGGTACAATTAGCTTTGCATGAAGGATACTCATTATGTGTTTTATACATGCTTTAGATGCACTGGTTGTTGTACATATATGGTATTGCTAGGCTAGTACACTCATGGGAAAAGATAACTATATTCTCTAGTTCTCAACTTCTCATGGCAAGGCAATAAGTTATAATTTCATAATAATCTAGGGGCTGTTTGAGCACTCTAGTTATCAATTGCACTTTGACGGTCACTGCGATCAATCCGAACTTTAAGGTTTAAGGTTGCTTTAACTTTTCACTATCTTTTTCTTATTTGGGCATCTCTTTGTTTGATGCTATAATTGTGAGAATATAATGCATCCATTCTGTTGATAGTAAGACATGCGTTTTGGTCATGTCTTGAATTAGACGAGGAAGCGCTGACTTCTTATGCTAGGCTGCCTAATAAGTCCAGGTTATAGTTGTATAGAAAAGGCCTCAACTTAAAGGACATTTTCTAGGAAGTGTAAGCTCTTAGATTTGTTACCTGCAATTGCTGTTCTTTTTCCTGAAAAAGAGAATGTATCACATGACTATATTAGTTAGTAAAGGTGCTTGCATATATTAATAAAAGAAAGAAAAGGAAATAATTATTTTCTGATGAGCATTATGGCTAAGATTTAATATGCATTTATGACATAATCAATAGCTCCAACGGTTTGCTTCAGCTTCCTCATCGAACAACTCTCACTCTCTCTTGTTATCTAAAGCTTTTGGTAATTTTCCTTGTTCTTGAACTTATTAGCAAGTCATCATTATTTCGAGGAGAATGTTTCCTTCATCGAGCTCTAGATCCTATTATGTACTCAGATTGTGTGTTTTAAATTTATAGTATCAAGATCAATTTTAACAGCTCTGAGTCTTTTCCTTTCTGGTGTTAGTCACAAAACCCTCCTCTAAGATATGATACAACCTCTAAAAGTTCGAAAGTATAATTACGGTTTGACAAGATGCAAGATTTGTCATATCGTTTTGTGCCACCATGTTACTATTGATGGGTTTGACCGTTTGAGAATGGGATAGTGGTACTGCATATAAATTAAAATTAGAAAATATACACTATTTTGCTCTAGCTTCTCAATTGATCAATGTTCTTACATTGTCAAAGATATATTTACGGAATGATTGATAACTATGTAGTCTATGTTCTAGTTTGATTGGTAAAAGATTCCTTCTTAAGAAAATATTGTAATAGACAGTGTTATCAAATTTTCGCCATGGCGGCGGCAGTTTTTAAGGATTTTGTCATGACCACCTCATGGCATGGCATCTTTCCAATGGCGCGCTATGGCGGCTGCCATGACCATGACGGCCGTGGCAGGTATGGCGGTTATGGCACAAATGGCGTTGCCAATTAAAATAAAATGGGTCAAACCTTAGCCAAACCCAGACGCAAGCCCAGCCCACACTAAAATTAGAGTTTTTATCTTATAAAAGAGTGATTCGCAGCTTTCCCTCTTCTCCTTAGCTTCAAACAAAAACCTATTCTTCGCTCTACACCAAGACCACCGGCCACCGGCAACCACCAGCGATGATCGGAGACCACCGGTGACCATCGGCAATGATTTTCACTTTTTTTTTCTTTGGTTGTTTCTTCCAATTTTTTTTCTCTGCTTTATAATAAATAAAACTGCAGTTTCTCAATATGAAAATCGAACCTTTTATGAATTATGAGAAATGTCAGAAGTTATAATACGTATAATCTTTCTGTATATAAATGAAAATTGCTTCAAAGTTTCACAAGAGCTTCTTCATGTTTAGACACGGAGATAATTAATTTTGCAGCTACATGCCTTTAGTTCGCATAATATTAAGGTCTTTCAGCCCTTCCTTCAACTTAGACACAAAAGCTATCTCTTGAACAAATCAAATAGAGACACAACTAAATGCATACTAATTAATACAATCAGCTTCTGCATAGTGCTAGTTGCTATAGTAAATTAATAATTTCAAACTACAAAAATAAAAAATATATTGCAAATTAAATACCTTATATATTAGACATATTTGTATTTATAAGGTTATGATTTAATGTTTGTGTTGAACTTGAAACTTATGTTTTATAGACCTATGATAGTATAGTTTATGAGTTTGTGCTTTAATGATTAACTTATGTTTTCTACTGTTTTATCAATTTCTACAGTTTTCAGTTATTAATTATAGTATGTATATTATATTTTATTTAATCCGTCGTGCTTCCGCCATAACGCGCCACGCCATCCGCCATAATCTTATGGCAGGTTTTTGGCCATCCGCCATGACCCACCATCCGCCATCGATAACTATGGTAATAGAATCACACGTATGAATGCTGATGGTATGTCTAGCTATTTGTGTAAAACTGTAAATATAGCTGTTGGGCCTTTTTGACTTCAGTGGTAAATTACACATAATAGCTGGAGCTACATAAATGTAGGTTTCTGATATTACAAGTTTTTTTTACTTCTGATTTCTGGTCATTTAAGATAAGGTTCTCTTTCTTTCTTGTAGATTTCAAGAATATGGGAAGTTCCAGTCTCAATACTTCTAAAACTCACTGTTCCGGAAACCTCACCATTCAAATGGAGCAGATTTTACCTATCAGCCAACATTGCTCTTTGTCCATTGGCCCTCCTACACTCGTGCAGATCATTTATGTCTTTGGACCATCCCATCAAATTTCTTCTTTCAAACACCCAATTTCCTCTTTGGTTAGTCGTATTCTCTGCAAGCTGTTCTCTAGCTCTTCTTCATTACATAGTTGAAAAAGAGCCACCCAAAAACGAACAGATCTCAGCTGTGGTTGTTGCATTCGTCATGAGTGTGTTCTGGATATCCACCGTGGCTGGTGAGCTGCTGAACTGCCTCGCAGCACTTGGCATGCTTTGCAGTTGCCGCCTGCACTTCTTGGATTGACTGTGCTAGCATGGGAAACTCGATTGGGGATCTTGTAGCTGGCGTGGCTGTTGCTAAAGCTGGGCAGCCGGCAATGGCTATGGCCGGGTGCTTTGCCGGGCCCATGTTCAACATGCTTTTCGGGCTGGGAACGGGATTGGTAATACAGACTGCTGATGTTTACCCTAAAGCATATAAGCTTCATTTCCACACGAGTATAGTAGTGGCGTTTGTGTTCTTGTTACTGAGCTTGATGGGATCTTTGTTGGTCGTGACTTGGAACCG
The DNA here is from genome assembly GCA_036937905.1 of Salvia rosmarinus. NCBI lineage: Eukaryota > Viridiplantae > Streptophyta > Magnoliopsida > Lamiales > Lamiaceae > Salvia > Salvia rosmarinus. The sequence continues at coordinate 43,158,115 of CM072820.1, forward strand.
ATTTCGAGTTCCTAGATTCTGGGGTTTCTGCCTTGTTGGCCTTTACATTATTTTCATGATAGTAAGCCTAGTCATTGCAGCCTTCTCTTTCTAATTTTCGGTGAAAGAGTGAATGGTTGCTGGCGAGGATGCCTCATTTATATGGTTGAGATGAATGGGAGTTGTATTTAGCTTAGCTCGTGTTTCTCTTCATACGACCTGATCTGGTTAGGTCAAAACTCTCTCTCTCTCTCTCTCTCTATATATATATAGGGAGTGGATCAATGAGAACCACATCTTTGCGACTCTGCGACCATGCATAAGACGTTGAAGATGATGCACAAAAGCGGTATAAAGTTGTGCATAACGAAACTTTCTAAAATTATTTTGTTGTTCAACAATTTTAGAAAGTTTTCGTTATCACAATTTATATCGCTTTTGTGCATCATCTTCAACGCCTTATCATGGTTCTCAAGTTCTCAAAAGATGAGTTCCACCTGATCCAACCCCATATATATATATATATATATATATAGGGGATGGATCAATGAGAACAACATCTTTTTGCGACTCTGCGAATCACGCATAAGACGTTGAAGATGATGCACAAGCGATATAAAGTTGTGCATAACGAAAACTTTCTAAAATTATTTTGTTGTACAACAATTTAGAATGTTTTCGTTATGCACAACTTTATAAGTTTTATTCATCAACTTTATACGTCTTATGCATGGTTCTCAAGTTCTCATAAAAGATGAGTTCTCACTGGATTCAACCCCTATATATATAAAAGAAAATCAAATAGAAACCAACATTAAACTAATAACTAAAAATCAATTATAGATTTTGATTCTTTTACATCTATGGATGGAAATAATTTGTTTTTTAATTATTTTTTAATTCAGTACTTAATTTAAAAGATTATATTTGTCATTTTACTTTGTTTCTTTAAAATATGGTAGTTACTAATTTTTAGGGATTTTGATGATTCAGTTACTTTTGATCATCATATGTTTAATCATTTTATGACTTACACGATTACTTTTTAGTATTTGTACAATTAAAATTGTTTTAGTTATGGATATAGTTCATGGCTGATAGTTAGCCGATGAGCATGTAATTTTTTTGTGTGTTCGTCTGTTCATCACCAAAAACATTGTATATCATGTGTTAAAAGCATTTTATTAAAATAATTTTCATTTTTATGCTTTTGTTTGTTATTCAGTTTGTCTAAATTATATACAACTTTATCTAAGTATAAATGCTTTGATATCATACGTAGGAATGCTTTTGCTATTATTTATGCTTAATTTGTTATACATGAAATTTATATACAATTCTATCACATTGGAATGCTTTCTGATGTTAATTATAGCTTTTTTTTTTTATCTATTTGAATATGCTTTTTGCTTTATGGTGGGTTTATATATGATCTAGATTTCAATATTTTCATATTTTATATCGGCATGCTTTTGTGACATAGTATACTATGCTTTGTCATATGTTGAATTATAAATATCTCTATTCCATGTTTAATGTATTCAATATGTTTATGTTGAATATATTTAATATGATTTTATTATCTGTTGATATAGTCTAATGATTTTTAGTTCTCAGATTATGTGGTTAATGCAATACCCTTGTTTTTTCGATAGAATTCTACGAATAGTTTTGATTTTTTTTAATTTTTTTAAGCCGACTCACGTTTGGAGAAAAATTTGAGAACACTTTTAATGCCAAAGAAAAGATTGTTTAATGGAGTTCATGAGAAATTCCATTTATTCAATTTGTATGTTTGCATATTAAATTACATATTATAAAGTGATTGTGTAATTTATTTGATTATTTCTACCCATAAATTACATTGAGATTCAAACTAATGAGCTTGATTCTAAGAAATTATCTTCGTTAAATTCGGTTTGGGCTCTTATGAGCCATCGAGTAAATTAAGAATTTGGACTATCTAGATAAAATGTTCTTGGATAGTTGGGGCCTTTTTAATAATGGGCCGAATAATTTTAAATTATTTTGCCAGAGGCTCTTGATCAAATTAGTGACGTATTTTACTAATGATTTTTTGCTAAACATAAGTAAGATGAATAAAAAAATAAAAAAATTACGGTTTGACATTCCTCGACGACATCCAAATTTTTCTCCAATAAAACTGCCACCATATGCGCCTGTTACGTGTACCCCAAAATCAATCAGAGACGTAGTGATCCTCCTCCATTCATTTCCAAATTCTTTCTTTTGAACACAACAAAATGTTGAAATCAACGATTATATATATATTTATTATATATGTGGTCAAATTTTCAGGAAGCTATTTTGATCAAGATTTTGAGTGACGTAACGTTTAATTTTGTGAAATTAAATGACATAGGATCGATCTACGTTTCGAGTGATGTATTCACATTCTCAAATTCGATTTCGGTGAGTGAGAAATAGTGAATCAAAGTTGATCACTTAAACAAGGAGTTATGTGCTTAAAGGGATTAATTCATCATTATCCCACATTGATTAATGTACATTCATTAATTGTCTATATAAGTGGTTCATTGAACACTTAGTATAATTATATGTACAAGTGATGGGCTAGAAAAGCCCATACATGCACCGTCGGCCTCGAACCCGGTTTCGTGGATCGTGGATCGTGGATCTTGGATCTTGGTCTTTGAGCTGTTCCGTGGGCCTGTTTTCGTGGCTCATTGTCCGTATATTTTGGATCAACGTTTGATCGAGCCCAAAGACGGAATTGGTCCGAGGTCCAACTCATGTGGCCCAATCCGTTGGGCCTGCTGTGCACCTGAAGAGACGTCCGGATACGTCCAATGAACCTAGACACATGCGTTGTCCAGATTTATCGTAACTGTCGGTAACGTTCCGACATGATGGCTATGCGGGAAACGCGAGTGTAACTCCTACCTTGTCTCCAGAAACCGCCGCGTAACCCCCTGTGCACTCAATGAGTGACATAACTTCGTAACACCCGACATCAATGCGGGTGTTGACTCCAGCATGCTCCCCATGAGGGGGACGACGCCTATAAATAGGACATGTCTCCCCAACATAAGCCACTCACTGTCAACCTGCATACAAGCATATTCTCTACATTCTTAGCTCCTGTCCAAGCTCTGTCCTCGCAACTGTCCAGTTGGTCGGAGCTCGTTGGTCTGCGGTGCTGCCACCCACGAGACGTTGCCGTTTTATCTTTGAAGGCGATACGCCAGAACCGAGAGCACTATCGGGGCGTATCTCGTCTTACGGAAAGAGGCCTCCTCGACTCGGCATCATTCTACGGTTTTTATTTCATTTGTTTTTATAATACAGTTTAGTTCATTTTAGTTTGATCTCCTTCTACATTTCTGTTTTGAATTGTAATACGTTCGGTAAGTTCTGTACTGTTTTGTACACTTTTCCAACACAAAACTCTAAATCAATTCGATAGCTGGTAAAGATCTTCAATTCCCTCATCTCAATTCATTTTTTTTTCATAGCAACTCCATAATCCCAATATTTTTCTGCAGAACTCAACCCCACACAGACCCCTTTTATCACGAAGGTTTGACCACAACAAATCCAAGTAGATCACAAACCTTTCATCTGCTACATAACATGTGCTAATAAGAAGAAGAGCAGATAAGCTATATATTTACATAATTTGAGCAGAAACTACAGACTTAAGAAAAGTAATAAACTTGTATTGGAAATTTGGAATGAAAGGAAAGATGGATAACTTATACTATCACAGCAACTACAACCATGAACCAAATAGATACTAATGAATATATATATATATATATATATATATATATATATAGTGGATCAATGAGAATACATCTTTTGCGAACTCTGCGAACCATGCATAAGACGTTGAAGATGATGCACAAAATAGTATAAAGTTGTGCATAACGAAAACTTTCTAAAATTATTTTGTTGTGCAATAATTTTAGAAAGTTTTAGATTATACAACTTTATACTGCTTTGTGCATTATCTTCAACGTCTTATCATGGTTCTCAAGTTCTCAAAAAGATGAGTTCTCACCGGATCCAACCCCTATATATATATATATATATATATATATATATATATATATATGAGCTTGTTCTTTCTCTTTTGTTTTTCTGCGGTGCTTGTATTTTCCTTGCGGATGAGGCAGGCGGTGGAGAATGGGTATCGGCATCGGAGCGGGCAAGGCTGTTGTTGTTGCCACAGAGGCGGTGAGAGGCGAGGGCAGCGGTGGTGTTTCAGCCGATAGCAGAAGGAGGTGAGGCAGTGGCGAACTATTTGATATAAGTTTGTTTATTTGATTTAATTATTAATTGTTTTACGAAGGTGAGGCACGACTTTGTTAATTATCTATACTGTACGTCTTGACGCATTCAAATATTTTAAAGCGTTCAGAGCTTATTTTTCAAGAACAATTACTCGGTGATTTCGAAGAAATGAATTCCAAAGTGTTATCAGAAAATCTTCAAAGCTCAAATATATTTATCAGCTCAGAATTTCAATATACACTCCCTTTTATTCCAGTCTCAACCTTATTATAATTTAAACCTAAAAATATTGAGTTGTTGCATGTGAGCTCAAACCCTAGTTGGAGAACCCTCTACTCGAAACTTCAAAAGTTTAAATAAAAGTTGGGCAAGTAAGCAACGAAATGTTATTTGTTAAAAGCTTGGTTATGTTACACCTATAAGCAAGAGGTTAGGTTGACTGTACCCGTAAGCAGTCAGAGATTTTCTAGCACCAACAAACGTAGGAAGGAACGTCAAGTCAGGTGGGATATAAAAAAAAGTTAATATATGTATCTAGGTTTATTCTTGTACCCAAAACAAGATCAAATCCCAAGTAATGCATTGACTGTATTATCAGTTCGTGGATATAAGAGATGATCTCTCAAAACCACGTAAAAACTAAGTGTTCTTTACATTTAGTTCTTTATTTTCAATATCGTATTTACTTTATATATTATTGAACTGAACATCATTAGCACACACATCATTGTATACTATTTTGAAATATACTATCAGTATCGGTTTTATACTGACGAGAAACTCTGACTAATCAATATCCGACTAAGTATTTTCTATCAGCTTAAATTTTCAGTAAAAACAAAACGTATCCACCACATTCCACAAGCACATCAGTTATAGTCCAACTGACCATCCGTCTCAACAGTCGGTGGGTTTGCTAACTGATATCACTCAATACAAGACTCCCCGTACTTGAACTGATCAAAAGTATTGGTATCGGTATTGAACTGATATCAGTTATATCACGTCTACTGATAAATAGAAGGTCCAGTCTTGTTAATCGAAAATGTTTTAATTTGCCATAACTGGTGTATTCTCCCCCCTCTCTCCCACTCATACACCAGTACAAACCCCCCGAGGACCATCAGTGTGCTAACTAAAGTAAGAGGAATTATAAGGATGCTTGGCTGGATTTGTTCCGAAACACGATTTCATAGTTTTAAATATGTAACCTGACTGGATAGTGTTACAGGGTCGACCTGTCTGTATGCATTTCAAGATCAAATAATGAGAGATAATGGATCCGACAATGACTAGAGGTCCAATATCATAAAGAATACTAGTAAAACACATTACCGTGCGCACAAAATAAAAGAATATTTTGGTATGCTTAGAAGCGATTTTTGGTTTTAAAACCTTATAAGTCATATTGTTGAGCATTAATAATATGTTTCAAAAATTTTGTCAACTATTTATAAAATGCAATGCCCATTGAGTACATTAGTACTCAACCCAAATATTTTCAAATGTTTTCAGGTTGACTGACTAGTGCTGACGGAGTAACACTGAGGCTAGGGCTCTACTCCATTATCTTGACTTCGGCTGACCTTTATCTCGTCTTTTAATTTCTCTAGAACTTAAGACTATGCTATATTATATAATGTTGCTCTATGTCGAGCTTGAACTCTTAATTCTCCTCTTCTGTTTAGCTTGATGTTATTTTGTTTGGTTGTTATCAGAGTACGAAACTAAACTTTTGGTCTTGAAGACTAGTTTTATGTTATTATCTGAATTGACATTACATGTTATTCATCTTTAAATAGGATTTTTGTCAAATTTAAGTAGTTTATTTTCCCTCTCCAGGACAAGTGAAGTTTTCCGTCATTTTCTCCTATTTTCTATTCGTTTGAGTTATGGAGTGTGATAGCTAAGCTTTAGTAGCAGGGATAAGATTTTAGAGGAAGAATAGTTTTCAAATCCCATTTTTATGATGTTAGATTTATGTGCCATTTTTTATATGTTTTTATTATTTTATCTTTTTTTAATATTATATTCATTTTGGTTGATTTTAAATTAGAAAACTTAGTTCAAGATAAAAAAATCTATGTTCATTAGATTAAAAAAAATGGATGTTTAAGATTAGTTTCTAGTTACTAGTTGAATGTTGGTTTCTATTAGATCCTATTAGGGGTGAGGATCGGTTATTCGGTCGGTTTCAGACGAAAAAATAATCGAACCGAATTAACCGATTTTTTAAAAAAATTACCGAACCTAACCGAAATATATTTCGGTTATTTCAGTTAAACCGAATTTTTAGCAAAAAAAATATTTTTTTCAAATGAATAAATAAATAATATTATATATTGATATTATTTATATAAAAAGATTTATTTTAGCAAAAAAAATATTTTTCAAATGAATAAATAAATAATATTATATATTGATATTATTTATATAAAAATGGTTTATTTTAGCAAAAAATATTTTTTCAAATGAATAAATAAATAATATTATATATTGATATTTACATATAAAAATAAATTTTATATGTTATAGATTTATAAAATATTTTGTAAAAAAAAATGATAGTATTATAGAATAAATAAATAATATTATATTTTACAAATATTATATATTGATATAATAGGAGAGAGAAATGAATAGGATTAATGATATTGATATATTAAAATTATAATTCTAAATAAATAAGGGATGAGTTATAATACAAACTCTCTTAAAATAAGAAATAAGAATTCATCTCCATCATCCATTTGCCATTAATCAATGGTTCAAGATTAAGTTATCACAACCCCTATAACTAAGGGACGGTTATTTTCATAATATTCTATAATTACCATTATGCCCTAATTTGATTTAATCACAACCACTCATCTACAAAAATCAATGGTTCAAATTTGTTGTCATTTCTTATTTTGAATGTATTTTTTATTTGAACCAAATTATATATATATATCGATTTTCGGTTAAAAAAATTCTGAACCGACCAAAAACCGAACTACTAAATTTTAATTCGATTTTAATCGAATTAACCGAACCAAATTTGATTTTTACAATTTGTTTCGGTTCGGTTATTCGATTTTTAGATATTTTGCTCACCCCTAGATCCTATCCCTATATTATTAGATAAAGGGAAATTTTCAAGTTATACGCTACCAAATTTCAAACTTTTAATAACGACAGTTTAGGTCAATTAAATTTATTTTTTGGTTAATACAACAAAAATAGTATGAGACAGAGAAAGCCGCACTAAAACAATATATTAATAAAAAAACTCATATACATCCGTTCGCAATGGACGGATAAAAGTATAATTTGTTCTTAATAAAAGTATCATTTATATTGAAGAAAAATATTATATGACTTTTACACTGTAATTTGAAAGTATCATTTATATTGGAAAAAAAATATCATTTATACTAAAGAAAAATATCATTGTCCGTACATGCAGACATCTGCACAAGAGACCATCTCACTACATGCAGACATCTGCACAAGAGACCATCTCACTGATAAAAGAATAAATATGTGCCACATAACTTCAAAGTGAACAAAAATAATAATTAAGCTTTTATCTACTTTGTAAATTGGATGATTATAATCATCATAACTAATGTGCAAGAGAAAAAATTAAAGAAAAATAAAAAATGATATATGACATACATCGATCTTCTGTATGTTTATGTATATTAAACATGTGTAAACTATAGTTATAAGACACGAGTTAAGAGGTGAATTTGCATCCTAGAAAGCATGTTTCTCAGAGTAATTTTGACTCCAACTCTACTCTCCCGGAGTTCATTCCCCCAGTGGAAAGCTCGCACGATGGGCTATTAGCTCAGTGGTAGAGCGTGCCCCTGATAATTGCGTCGTTGTGCCTGGGTTGTGAGGGCTCTCATCCACATGGATAATCAACAATTATGCATTTTACAGTTGGTCAAGTTGTAATAAAACAGAACTTGTGTTTGGCAACTCATTTTGCAATTTAGATGAATCATTTTTAAAGCTATCAATTTAAGGGGCATTTCGTTTGGTTGCAAATTCATCATGAGTTTCCTTATATGTAAAAAAATTATAAAATTTATCACATTTTAGTAATTCCCCATCTTATTATCCAATATTCTGTTGGGTATGATTTGTTTATTTTTGAATAAAAATATGAACTATTTTATCACATAACAGTATAACACCACATGATAATAATATTATCGTAAATTCGAGTGGAAAGGGCTGCCCAGAATTTTTTTATCCTTCTGTAAAATATATCCACCTTACATATATGTACTCTCCATTCTTTTTCATCAAAGATAACGCACCCTTATTCATAATTCTTAATGTGTTTTTTTTTATTAGCGAGATCTCACTCATTAGATATCGTTATCGGTCCTAATCAAAATCTGTATCCACATGAAGGTATGAACACGGGTGATTCTGCACATAACCCTTTTTTACTCACTATAACCCCCATTTAAAATAATAATAAAAATATTAATAAATAGCCCTACAGGTCCAAATAAATTTATAATACATTACAAATTTGTAATACTTAAAACGTAGCCCCCCATTGTGATATGAAAATAAACATATATAACCCTTGTTATATATGAGATAAAACAAACGTTTATGCATCTGAAAAATTATGCACATAAATAAACCCTACAAATAATGATAACCGCGTCTACATACCACCAACAAAAAAATCTGAGAAGCACAACAAGAACAAAATCAAACCAACACAAGAAAGAATATAGTCCAACATCATATTCCAATAACTCTTTCCCTAATTATTCTTGTAGTTTGAAGATCCTTTATGAATTCTCTGATGCACAAAATGTTTTCATCTCTCATGGATATTGCTACATATGGGGCTACATGAAACCAAAATAGTCATCTTACCAATTGCGTAAAATGTTTTCATATTTTAGGATTCACTTGATACCTCAAAAGAAAATTAATAGTTTTGAATTAGGACTTCTACTGCAATAGAAAAACTGAAATGAAATATTATCCCTACTATTCTATAGCAATTCAACATCATTCAAGAAAGGGCAAAATCATGAACTCCTACAGTAATTGTAAATGAAATGAATATTATCTATACTATCTTGTTCAACAATTCAACATACTTCAAGAAAGAGCAAAATCATGTAAGGAGTCCCCAAAAAAACTAACTTTAACAATTGTAATTGTTGCAGATATGCGGAGTCTCCTCCTAAAAAAAGACTAACTCAAATCCTGCAAGCTGCAATTTAGCCCATTAGAAGAAAAATAATAGGAAATGCAAGATTTCACCTTAAAATTCTTCAAATGGTAAAAATCAAAAGAATTGGTGGCAAATGAATCTCTTCAGGATTCCATAGCTCATTTTCTAAAATCTCCCAACCACACACAAAAGCTCTAATCGTCAAAATCTGAGTCCAACATCGACTCTCTTCGGCATGGAGAAGCAAACTTTACGCTCTTTCTCCTCCTTCTTGCTAATTGTCGGTGGCACCACCTCATCAATCGGGGACGACAACCAGTCCTCTTTCGGGACATGTCTAAAGAAGTCACTTTTGCATGTTCTTTTTCCCTTCCAATTTGGGGCTATACAAATCTTTTTCTTTTTTTCACTAAAAAATGGGGCTATACAAATCTTTTTCTTTTTTTTCACTAAAAAATTGAGGCTATAAGTTTATTGTTTACGAAATGGGCTATAAATTCTTATTTTCAAATGTATTAATATAATTTTCACTGTAAAGATAATATTCAATAATAATTTTACTATTATTTTAGATGGAGGATTATAGTGAGTAAAAAGGGGGTTATGCTTAGAATCTCCCTTTGAACGCAGATGTCCAATTTCCGTGGCCCATAGCCCACTTCTAAACACCTCCACATAAAATATCACTCATACTGTCATACTTAACATGCCAAAAATATTCACTAAATTTGAGTCCTCTCAAAAATCCTAAATTTTCAAAAAAAAACTGCAAATGTAACAACGGTCTGGTCGGGCAAAGAGTAGCCGCTGCAACTATGCAGACACCTCTCCGCCTCCTTTCCGATCCCTATTTTCTCCATGCATCTTCTCCCAGTCTCAGAATTCCATCCAACCACTCAAATTTGACATCTCCGATTCATCACAACCGCATTTTCGCAGCGCAGAGAACCACAACTCTGTGCGCGGCAAACAGGAGCAACAGATACGGGATCTCGAAATCCGGCCGGCTGATGCTGGAATCGGCCTACATCATCGCGTCGCATCTCCGGATTCTGCCGGAGCCCGTAGATTCGATTCTGAGAGAATACGGAGCGGGTAATGGAGGCCGGAACGGATTCTGGAGCGGGTTCGGGCGGGGCGGCTCCGACGGTTGGAGAAGGAGGAGAAAGATGAGACTGGGATTGGTGGTCATTTTGGTAATTCTCGGGGCGGTGGGGCGGTGGTGGATTGTAGGGAAGGAAATGGAACTGGATTCTGATGTTTTCTTTGGGGGTTTAGGGTTGGCGCTTTTGGGGCTTTCTGTGGAAGGGTGGAGGAGAGGGGCTAGAGATTGGATTTTAGGGTTTTGTTGCTGTGGTGTTTTGGTGGGTTTGGTTTCCACCAAGGGCGATTTTCTGGCGTGGTTGAGGAATTTTGGGAGCTTGAAGAAGGGTCGGAGAAGAAGAAAAGGAAGAGCATTTTGAGGATTCTTGCAAACTGAGATGATTTTTGCTCAGTGTGCAAATTGAGTCACGCTATATCTTTTTCGTTTTTTTTTTCTTTTGGGATTTCTTGATGTCTTTGTTGTTCAAGGTTTTTCATCATAAATGATGATAGGAGTTTTTTGATTAGAATTGATTGATGATTTCATTGAATTGATCAATTGCGCCTTACCAAAATATTTGTTTGGTAGGAGGGATAGGTTAGAGCAAGATAGATTAAAAGCTTGTCTATCTTTGTGATGTGTAAGCTATCTCATGATATGGTACACAAGATATAATACCTGGATAAAATAGCATGCTTGTTTGATACTCAATATATATATGTCGATTAACTTTGTGCCGGACAGATTTACCCTTTCTTGGCTGACTATTAACTATAATAACTTTGTGCCGGACAGATATATTTATGGCCTGAATTTTGAAAAATAACTTGAATTTTTGTTTATTTAAAAAAAATATCACCTCATTCTTGCACTATCATATTCACCATATTGAATTGGTTTGTTTTTTGCACATGATAAGAATATTTCATGCGATTGTCGAATGTCGAATTCTCATTCACGAACCAAAATTGAAACTTTCTGAAAATTTGAAGTTCTTAAAAAAATAAATGGAAGTTTATGTCATTTTTTAATTAGTTTTCGTGGATTGAATTCCTTTAGGAGTTTCTTGCTTATAAGATCTATAACACTAATATGAATGTAGCTGAAAATTTTCTAACTTTATAGTTGGTTTATCATCTGTAGACAAAAATCAAGTTCACAAAAATATTTTTTCTAAATATCTTGACTATGATAACAAGAACAGAATGTCAAGAAAATGGTGCAGATAATCCTCTCTCTCTCTCTCTCTTGCAGTCTGTGGATTCATTTCACCATCCTGAGCTTCACTGAGACACCACAACACCATAATGCCAAAGAAAATCTCTTCTTTTTCAACCATAGCTTTTGCTAAACACATAACTCAAAAACTCTTCTCTGCTGCTATCAATCAAACCTTCTCCAAATTTGTAGTTCTATACATGAAATAATTCCAAGATGAATCCCACACTAACTACTGCACTTGCAGCTAATGCCACGACTCGTGATGCATAACTCGAAGCATCACCTAAACATCCCAAAACTGCATACATCTCCTCTGTTCTAGGATGTGATATATCAACAGAGTAAAAACTATGAACCTGGCTCTCAATCTCAATCCAACTGCAACCTGCGGCCTTATTAGCATTCTCCTCGGCCAAGGCGCCCAAATCTTCCACGCCTCGTCTAATATTCCCATCTCACCGTATAGATTAGACAGCATTGCACTATACCCTCCATTGCTAGGTAACATCCAACCAACTTCTTCAGCGCAAACTCAGCCAAATCTGCGCATATATGAATCTTGCAAGCGTTAAGCAACGAACCCTAAACAACCTCATCCGGTGGCATTCTCATCCCACTCACAACGTCCATAGCCTCCTCAAACTGTCCTGGTCTGCCATTAAGATATATCAAGCCCCCGTAATACTCAATCCGAGGCTCAATTTGAAAATCCCTAACCATCATATCAAAATAGCACCACCCTTGCTTAACCAAACCTCCTTGAGTGCAAACATTAAACAAGCCAACAAATGTGACCACGTCTGGCTTCTCTTCTTGTCCCCTGCCTCAGCATATTTTGGAATGCAGCAACTGCCTCGTAGGCATTGGCTGTGCAATGCATACAATTAATCAGAGAATTCCAAGATGCCAAATTTATTTGAGCAGACTTGCCAAAAACACTTCTTTATTTCTCAAAACTCCCACATTTGCCATACATGTCAATCAAGTCATTCATAGCAAACAAATCCAAACTCAGTCCAATCTTGTATAGGTAGTCAAGAATGCACTTCCCAAACTGCGGCATCCTGCTGTTCCTATCGGCGGGATTCACAACCTTCCACGATCGCTTCTCTCGCAGCGACGCAGCTTAAAGCAGTGGAGTGCAATAGAAAAGTTGAGCTAGGGCATTTGAATCTGTTCGTTGGTAAGGGGGTTTGAATACTCCCGTTCAAAATGAGAGAAGATACAGGGGTACAATAGTAATTGAAGTATTATATCTGAGGGATGGGTTGGAGCAAGATACACAAACTCGGCTCTTCCAAGAGATGGGTAAGCTAAAGAGAAACAATGTTTTTACCCGGGCTGGCTTAGGAAGTCACGGGCTCTCAGGATAGGCCAAGATACAAGAGTAGGATACCAAACGGAGGGATAGGCCAAGATACCTTAGCAATCTTGGGCCAATCTTCCGTACCAAACACGTTCTAATATATTCTAAATGAATTTCAGAAGTCTTTTGATGATAAACTTTGTCACTGATTTACTAAAGGTACATTTGTTCACTTTTAGCTCATTTTCTATTACCGAAGATATGTAGCAATCAATACTTACTATCGTGTTCATCTTTGTTTGTTGTAGTATTAGACACACTTGTTTTGTTGAAAACCAGGACCAAGAAGATTAACTTTCTCAAGGCACTCTTTAATTCTCCAAAGTTTTCTTTTTAAACAAAAAAATCCTTAAGACTCTGTTTGTTTGATACGAAAGTAAAGTTAGTAAAATTAATTAAGAATGTGATTTCTAGGAAAATGATTTTAAGAAAATGAATCATAATAGATTTTTATCCCCTGTTTGGAAAATACTAATAAAGTTGTTAGGATTTTAAATAATAATAATAATAATAATAATAATAATAATAATAATTCATAGTTCTAAAATTAATATTTTTCTAAAATAAATTTTTAATTGAGAAAATAATAATGATACAAAGTAAGATTCACAGTTCTTAAAATTAACTAATACTTTCTTAATGTAAGTTATTAGTTGAATAAATAATAATAATAATAAAATATAAACTATGGTTTGTATTTGATAAAAATAAAAAATATTAAATATGTTAGTAGTGTAAGAATTCTAAGAGTGCAGAAAAGAATACATAAGATTTATTGAGAATAAGAATCATAGAGTATTACACTATTTTTCTTGTTTTCAATATTTTTTACTTTTCTTATCTTTTAAAAATATAACCAAATGCAGAAATTTAAAATTTTGAAATCAGATTACTTTTTCAAGATAGAATCCTTGACAAACAAACGCCTTTAAGTCATTCTTTTCTTGAAGTGAAGCACTTTTATTGCATATGTTCAATTTTTTCCACTTGAATTATTTCTATAATATTCATATATATGACTTTAATGTACAACAACACTGAAATCCACACCAACCTCTAGAATCGAACAGCTATGAATAACTTCCAGCAGTGCAAGAATTTGCAAAAAGTCTTCATACAGTTTCAAGATAATAGAGAAATTGGAGAGAGAATCATAGCATCATCTCAACAAACCAACGGCCACTATTTCTTCGATGAACGAGAGATTGTGCTGCATGTATTCAATCCATCGCCATAGAGCAATATAAATTTTTATTTTATTAGAATTTAAAATTCAAACCTATAGGAATATAATAGTACATCTATTTTATTTTATTAATTTATTGAAAGAGTGACTGTAGCAGAAAAATTGGAAGCTATATTTAGAATCACTATAGCCTCAATTTTAAAAAATTAATAGAGATAATAATAAATGTACTATTTTATCTCAATAACGCTTAATTTTAAATTTTATATATTCACGTGTTTCATGAATTATAACAGAGGATTAGACATGATTGCAGAAATTAAAAAGCATCAAGCTAGTTAAGTAGAAGTCTTAATATCAAGAAAAGGAGGGGTCGGAATTTTCCTAAATAGATAATTTTCTTTTTCCCAGAAATTCAAAAATGAAGTCCTTTTCATTTTATCATTGATGAGCTAAGCATTTTGTTAAGTGAAAAAATATATTTTTTTCCATATTTCTTGCATCAATGCATTGCTTTAACAACCATTGAATATCACCTTTAAAATAAAATGACGGTACTATGTGAAGAATGCAGGAGGACTACATCATAAATCTTAATTAGAATGAGGTCTTTATGTGTGTGGTTCTCATACAAAATTTCAATTACATTGTGATTCTCATGCGTTCTCTATTAAAGACGTCCTCATATAAGACTTTTTCTAAATTAAATAGTTGAACATTATGATTTCATCCATGGTTGGATATAAGGGATGTTTGAGGGAGCTTTAGCACCCCCAACAAATTTCTTTGATTTTATATGTATCAACATATACTTTTTAGTAATTAAAAAAATGTGGTAAAATATATTTTGTGTTTTCAACTTTTACAATATTTTGAAAAATATCCTCACCTTAAGTTTATATATTTAAATGTCCCCAATTTTGACCAGATTTTGAAAAATATCCGATATAATAGAAAAATATCTCCATCTAAAATGTATATATATTTAATAATTTAAATATCCCAAATTTTGACGAGATTTTAAAAAATATTCCGATATAGAGATTTCAACAACGGAACTGAGTCATCTCGCTTGAATTGTAACTTAAATGATGTGGAATTTTTCACATCACTAAAAATAACATCATTTCACATGGCTAAATATGACAAACAATGTCATTTATATATATTTAATTTAGTCATGTAAAACGATGTCGTTTTAGTATTGAGGTAGTGAAAAAATTCATCTCATTTAAAGTTATAACCCACGCTAGAACTCAGCAAGCAGATTTAGTATTCTATCGTTGTAATGTCTGTATTGAGAGTTTTTAAAATCTCATTAAAATAAGAATATTTAAATATATAAACTTAGGTCGAAAGACGTTTCTCAAAATATAGCAAAAGCTTGAGAGTTCTCAATATATTAATTTAAGTTAGGATATTTTTAAAATATTGAAGACACAGACAGACTGTAATCATCTTGAAACGAAATTTGAAAAATCAAGAACTTAACAAAAAATAATATAATAACTGATGGACCTGGAAATAAATTTTTTATCAAATCCAAAATTTCCGTCGACCGCTGCACTTGCTTTGACTCGAGCTAGGGCTTTTCACGTCGTCACTGGAAAACCACTCTCAAATTCCGATCACGCGAAATGTTCAGTGCAATGCGTCCCAATCTGAAATCGAGCCGCCGGCGCTTATCAACGTCGCTTAAACGCCGCCACATCGAGGACGAAGGCGACTGGCTTTACTCCTCCGAATGGTGGATATGCGACTCTTCTTCCAGCCGCACCGTTTTCAGAGAAAACTCCCGCCATGGAAACGGTGTCGTATCTGTTCAATCTCACCCTTGCTCCAAACCAGTACGTCTTTACGCATTTATATGTACACGTTTGTATGTGTATATATCTGTTGAGCTATACATCCATTAACAAATAGCATTGATGCAGGACAGATTTCACTGGGGAAGAACTGAGAAATGGCTTGATCAGAGGCGCCGTGAGATATTTCCAGGTTCAAAAAATGGCGGAAAGTTCAGAGTTTGTGGCTATGAATGGAGAACGCTCCACTTCAATGACTTCACTCGCGAAAGCACCGTTAAAGTCTTGGTTGCGCGAAGCGAAGAAGAAGGAGATAAAGCTGGCTCTGAGTGCGTTATGCAGCAGCCACGTTGCCTGGCTGTACCATGTAAACTCCGCCATAACTTTTCCCTTTCTCAACTTAAGCAAGTTCAAAGTTTTGTTTCTATTTGAATTTTTTGTGTCCTACTTAGTTTTACTTTGCTAGATCACTAATGACGGTGTCAATAATCGTATATTGAGCTCAATTTGCAACGAAGAGTCTGGAAAGGAAGTATGGATTGAAAAGAGTAGATTCAGAAAAGAATTGCACGTTCATAATCATATTTGTATATCTTTCCCACGATACTATATGACAAAAACTTATGTGCATCCACCCCATTAGGGTTTATCAATTCCTAATTAGAGTTTATTAATAACCTATTTGGATTGATTAATCACAATTAGAATTTAATAAGGAAGGATGCACCATGCATCCGGATGTACCGGAATATGCCTCATAATATCTATAATACATCTCATTTTTGCCTATGGGAAAGCATGTGTCTCAGGTATGCGATGCGTACGTAAATGTTTTGTTAGAGAGTGGTAGTGGTTTTGGTTACAGTGTTTCTGTACCGTGGGTGTATAATACATCTCTTGTTGTATGTCGAGGTTTGGGCGACCTAAGGATAGTACGGACTGGAGTTTGATTTTGAACACTCTGATTTCGAGAGGTCTTGTAGTAGAGAAATTGGTTAATTTGCCATTTTCTTGTTCGCAGTATGTCAAAAGAGGTTTTACTCCGCTGGAGTGATCATTCATCAATATACAATCTGTTATTTCGATTCTTATGGGAAAGTCACATTTGACATCTTTGGGAATTTTAACAAAAATATCAATATATCATGATTTCGATCATTTATAATTTGATAATTGACACAATTCCGTTTTGGACTTTGATTTTCGGTACCCGTGACATACTGCCCGAATTTAACATGTGACGTGGAATTTATTTAATCCACATCAGCTAAAAGTCATTGTGTTTTGACTCAATTAAAAAAGTTTTGAGCAGCTTATTAAGCACATTAAAAAGCAGTTTGTATATTCTTTTGTAAAATTATCGATTGAATGTTGGACATCAAAAATATATTTAATAAGCACTACCCATCCCAAATCCAAATGGAGTACTCGTAATAGCGACTGCTTCCCTCCCTCTCATTACTCACTGCTATGATATGGCTGAAGATAGTAGCTTGACGGGCTCCTCTTCCGGCCCCAGTCCCCCCAGAATCCGGACCCGACCCTTGCCCCATTTGCCTCGCCCCAACAACTCAAGAATCCTATTTGGATCAGTGTTTCCGTACTCCTCCATGCCGTTTCTCTTCTGCAATATTTTTCTTGTTTTAATTAAATTTTGATTTTGTTCTTATTTTCAGCTTTTCCGACTCAAATTTTACATTCTTGATGCATTTTCTTTTTTATAGTGGTGTCTTGAGCTAAATTTCTTTCTTATATTCCCAGAGTTGATTTGCAATTAGTTCAGATTGTGCTCTTGAGATTGAATCCTCCGACTATTGCTGAGACTGTGAGTGGCGGAATTCGATCAAATTATCCCCTGTAATATATTTTAATCGGGTGAGGTGATGAAACATTTTGAAGTGCAATAACAAAAAAGGAAAATGGTTCCTTAAAAAGAAGAAGAGGGGAAAATGGAAAAGGAAAACACAAACAAATCAGAATCTTGTTTTAAAAAGTAAGCCATCATCTTATGCTAGTAGAAAATCTTAAAAGGACCTAGTGACTTTTTGGTGATATTGGATCTTTAATTCTTATGATGATGGAAAATAGTTATATGGAGTGAAATTCGGTAACTTTATATGTGATGCTTGGAAGCTACATATCTTGTAGTTTTTGCAAGACTTTGTCTGGGCCTTTAGTGTAAGCTGTCTTCATAAATATGCTGCTTTGGAATTTCATCTAGACTGAAGAGGATATAGTGTGGTCTTCAATTATCCAATTATGTTTAAGCTAAAAAATTTCAGATAAATTTTGCCATCACTGCCTAGTAAAATGGATCAATATAGTTGCACGCGGGCAATCTTGTACATCTTCATCATTGATGTGTCCTTTGTGCAAGGTGAGCTCTATATTTTGGTTTTCATATACTAATTTGATATTAGTCTTAGTTGATAAAGGATTTTATAATTATTTTCTAAAATCACGTTAAATTTTCTTTAACAAATTTCGTCACCCTTGATACTTCGTTCATTTTTATGAAACCCATCATGACGAGATCTCATTCTTGTGCACATTCGTCACGATAAAATGTTTCCATATGATAACAAATTTCGTCGCCCTTGATACTTTGTAAAGAACAATCCTTGTTGATGCAATTGTCTGCATGGAATGGTAAGGACATTTTAGCAAATTTTAATCGGGATATAGAGTAGCTAATGCTGTGTAGTAATAGTTTCTTAGGATTGTCAGTTTTAGTTACTTATCTGGCCGCCTCTTACACAATAGTTTTGCTTTTCCTTCTATCAACATTTTTGTCTAGGTTGGAGGGCTTGTCGAAGGTCTTGTGATGTCTACATCCTCTTTAGAGATGAATGAAAATATGTGCTAGTGTATGTATGTTTCTTAAGGTTCTCTTTAGTCGCAACACCAAAAAGGCAGAGATATGGCGACCAGAAAAGATAAGAGACGAACTGCCAAGTACATTTATTTGTTAACAGTTACCGGTGGCTAATTTATATCTGCTCTATTCCTCTTCTGGGCCGATTTTATCTTATATTAAATTCTTGTATATCTTACTTCAGAGAGAGAACTTCTCCATTATCTATGCATATGATGGAACTTTGTTTCAACGACAATATGTTGGCAAGAGTTTACGAAATAAGTATGGTGGAGTTGCTTTAGTTTGAGGCTATATCTATGAGTTCTTCGTCTTTACCTTTTCTTAGTTTCTCGACTGCAAATTATACAATTTAATCTTCTTTTTTTTTTTGCGCTCATAGATATAGGCTGAAATGCTACTACACTGATCCAGGCTTTTCTTTTAATTTCTCTGCTGTTGAAATTGCTATGTTCAATCTGGTAAATTAGCTTTAATGAACACCAGGGTTGTGTGGTGGCAGATGATATTGCTGAAAAATTTTGTGCTTCACTTTACTGGAAGTTTCACAATTATCTACAGCAAAATCATTTCCTGGCTGACTGGTTGAGAAGGGAAATTCAGGCTGTAATGCAGGTAGTCATGCTTATATTCTCTGTTGTTTCTTCTCCAATCATGATAACTGAATTAAGTATAATTCACGATTCCTATTGCACTTTATAAGGTGGTTCATTTTGAAAAATAATCTACCAGGACTATCGTGGTAAGTTTTAATATGTAAATTGTTTGTATGGTGGAAAAACTGACTCAATCGAAACCGTTACACAATTACACCATAATTAATTATATACATCTGTGGATATAAATTATATACAGATAACAAATGAATGTGTCTAGATTTTCTTCTAATGCAGTCTAGTTTAGATCTTTTTGAAGAAGTTGTCACTCAAGAATGCAAAGATTCTTTCTTTATCAATACAAACCGGAACATTCAACAGTTTCAGTGTTCATCTTCTATATGTTCGTTGTTTTCTTGTAGTTCTTCCAATGTCTTCCTTTTCATAATCTTCTTCCACTTGATTTGAATATGAGGATTCATTTTACTGAATTTATATATATTGTTCGCTCCATATGCATGCATCACGTACTTGGTATTATTGTCTACATCTTAAATTTCACATATATTCTTCAAATGTGATTGGCAGCGCAACTGGATGATTATCTCGTTTCCTCAAAATCCATCATTCAATGTTGCAGGGATTGGTCAAAAAAGACAAGGG
Organism: Salvia rosmarinus; assembly: GCA_036937905.1. NCBI lineage: Eukaryota > Viridiplantae > Streptophyta > Magnoliopsida > Lamiales > Lamiaceae > Salvia > Salvia rosmarinus. Next base: position 43,178,368 of record CM072820.1, read on the forward strand.
CTTTTCGGAGCGGCGGTTTCGGATGCAGTGAGGCCATTTTTGACAGGTAGAACAGAGAGGTTTGTAGAAGAGTTGGAACTGTTTGTAGCATCAACGTGGATGCTCATGAACCTAGACTTGCTGTACCCTACTTGTACATCTTTGATGAAGATGATCATCCTCATTAAATTTGAGTATTAGTGCTGTTGTTAATGGAGCTTTTACTTGAAAAAATAACTTTGATCATGAATTGACTGTTTTCTGAGATATTTGTGGCCACTATCACATGTACGTACAAGAAATATGGACCTAGAGATGTTCGGATATTTCAGTCACAAAGTCGCTACTCCATCATTAGATTACCCCGTTATATGTGAGCTGAAAACATGAGAATATACATATATAATATGATATATTATATTTGTCTATTATATCCATCTTTTTCTTTTTTTCTTCAAATATCGACAATCATCGGAATTATTACCGTCAGTTCATGCCAACTGCAATGAACGAAAGGAGTAATTGTGCAATAAAACCCCCCTTTGAAAAATCCTGACTACGCCACTGGCTATATGAGAGGTTACACGTGTAGCGCACATACTCCCTCGTAGAACCAATAAAATTTACTCTCTCCTTCCACAAAATTCATTTACTTATTTCATTTTTGGGTCTTCCACGAAAAACGTTTACTTTCCTATTACGAATATAAACAATTCTCATAACCTTTTCCCCATTCTACCCACTTATTTACAAAAAGATATGTTATGATCTACTTTTTTAATTCCACTTAACATTAATATACTCATTTTTATCCAATATTCTTTACAATTGTGGGTCTCATTCTTCACGACCTCTATATTTATTACAATTTATTAAAATACATGCTACTAAAATTTGTAAAAGAATTTGATGGATGGAGATAATATAAAATTGGGGCATTAAGATTTCCATAAATTTAAAACTAAATACCAGTGAATGGAAAATTTCTCGAGAAATATTGGTGATAGAAACCAATCCATCAAAATAGTAATGCATATCACAACAACGCATAAGCATCACTCTCTGAATATAATTGTGTACAACATAATAATAACTTCAAACCAAAACACACCATGTTCGACAAATGTAATATTATTATACAAGAATATTTGAATAGATACAAATAGTGAAAGGAAAAAGAAAAACCAAAATGCTCTAAGAGCGTCCCAGATCCCAATCCCTCACACGTAGAACTATTGAAGTACTCCAATCCCTTTTCTATGTATCAGACCATTTTCATGTAATTAAAAAAGAACAAATAATTGACAAAAATCTTCCAAACTAATTAACCTGTGGTATATATTTGTCAACATACTCAAAAAGGGACCGTTACCTCATTGGCAAATTTCATGAAGAAAGAATGAGAAATTGGTAGAAAAATAGAGAAGCTACGACCATCAGAAACCCGTTAGCGATGGAGCTGAGTCGAGCAGTTCCACTTCCGAAGGGCAGGCCCGAAGGGAGCCCTGCCGGTGGTGGTGGCGGTGGAGATGATGTCGAGGAACGATTCGTGGTCCCAGGCGTGGCCTCCGGGTCTAAAATGGAAGGCGCAGGAGCATCACTCGTTTTGTTGCCTTTGTTTACGGGTAGAGTGTTCGATCCGCTAGCAGTATCGTAGCCTGAGATATCAGTAGTCGAATGCTTATCAAATCGAGCTCATGGTCATAGAAATGGATGCATAATATTGCGAGAACGATAAACCAAACTTACAGTTAGATTCTGACCACCCCAAAATCATCTCCTCGCGATCAAAGACTATTTTGTAGCCAGTCATGAAATTTTCTGGGAATATTTAAAAAAAATTATAGAGTTCGTCAGCAAAAACGAGCAGTAATAGTAGTCGGAAGAAACAGACTGATGGCACTAGAGATGGTTTTATATAGATTCAAGATTCAAAAAATTGTTCAAACAAAATTTAGATGCCTTGTTAATTCTTTTCTGTCACTTTACACGTAAATTCTTGGTCTATCACGAAGAGATAAATGCGAATCAGCAACACAGTTAAAGAAAATCAAGTAAATAATTTCAATACTTACGTCCAATGATGTTTATATCCTCACTTTTGACAATAGCCAAACAATATGCATATCCACCCTACAAATGAATAGAGTTTTTAGCACATTCTTTGATGGCAAATTTCATAAACTAGGTTGATGGTATGTGCGATGCACGTAGTAATACTGAACTTAAACAATAAATATATATATGAAAAATAGAATAAATCTTTTCACAATTTTCAAGAATTTTAGAAACAAAAATATTCTTCAAAATTATAATAAGGATATTATAGGTTCGATCTTATAATAGTAATAGATAAAATTTGTAAATAAAGGATGTTATTGAGAGTAATAAGTAAGAAGTATTTTATGGAATAGTTTTCGTAAATGGAAAGATAACAAATTTGGGGGACATACCGAAAAAGAAAACTAGGAACAAATTTTGGAGACGGAAGGAGTATATAATAGGGATATAATAGGCAAATCAACATTTGTAAACAAGGCTCTTTTATATACGTATAGAGTAATCTAATCTACTGAAGATTTCTCACCTGCCGAGGAATCACAATTGTCGGCATATTAACATAAAATAGGTCTCCACCTTTAAACGTAATGTTCAAGTCCGAGCATAATAGCTATCTTGAGTTGCACTGCAGACAAAGGAAATAATGAGGTGAGAACGACCCAAATCAAACATATATCGCCCAAAACTTTGTCGACTAATTCAACTGACCTTAGTGAATAACAGTAGTCAAAGATAATCTTCCTCTCAGGTTGGTAACGTGGCTCAGTTACTTGAGAATTGAACTGCAGAGGAAGAAATCATTTCAAGACTTGCACGAAAAATAAGATTTATGCAAACATGGTAATACTATACATATATATATATATATGATATGACTTACACCCTCTGCGATAACAGAATAAGCCGGGTTGTTCAAGTATGTGAAGGAGGTACCAGAGTCGAAGATTGCTGTGAAATCGACCTTGCTAGAATTTCGCCCAACAACTATATTTGTCACAGACACATTATAGCTAGGACTGCAGAAAAGAACAAAAAATTGATTACACGATTAGGATTGCCAATGCACGTTTTGCAATAGCATATTCGACTGCTCACTGTGATGAATCAACGTTGATTGGAGTTGTTTTCTGATCGGGGGGTCCTTTATCGCCAAAAGCGATTCTTCCAACTCCATCACGGCCTCCAAAACACATCGAGAAAGAATTTGCTGCGAGCCCTTTGTTGGATAAGATGTTAGGGACCGATATATCGTCCATACCAAGCCCGAATAGACCATTAATAGCAGCACCGTCAAGAAAATCGCCCGTTTGGACTATTCCACATCTGAAACGAGCAATTACATATTATTTAGAGGGTGTTTGGCTAAGTTTATTACAGAAAGCTTATAATCTCCAACAACTTATAAGATGCAAGAGCTTATAAGTTGTCAAAGTGTTTGAATAATTGAACTTATAAGTTATAGAGAGAATAGTGAGTTAGAGAGAGAATAGTGAGTTAGAGAGATAAAATTGGAAGAGTATATATTGGAAATAACAAATCATAATAGGGTTACTTTTATAAATTCAATGTTGCTTCTAAGCTTATGAAAAATAAAGTTATTACTAAGTAACTTATTTTTGGAGAACTTATAAGTTGTTGGAGCTTATTTCAGAGCTTATAAGTTGTTTAGGAGTTTATTTTGCCAAACAAGTCTCAAGAGCTTATTAGTATAAGCTGTTTTGACTTTTGAGGAACTGTAAGCTCAACGAAACACCCTATTAGTCTCGATTCAAAGGTAATATTTTGAATTAAGAGCAAGTCCAGAGAAAAAGGAAACATGTACCCTAATGTAATCGGGGCGCTAGCGGGTTTTTGCGGATTTTCATCCGTTCCCAAGTGCAAAACATCATCTACTAATATCCCGGTACTCGAGGTATTGCTGGAGAGGTACACTTCTTGATAGGCACAAGCGTTGCGTCTCAGCGCGCATGCTCGTCTCTGTCCACACATAGTGCTATTGCAGGGAACGGGTGCGCTAGTTGATGATACATTAGGACTGTATATGTTTAGCTCCATACTCTGTTTCCATTAAATAAAATCGACAATAAGCAGAGAGATGTATGCTTGCAAATCAAGAAAAACAAAGAGCATTAATATTGATGTGAAATTTCTGAAGAATTGGAATGACATACCTTCCCTGAAGTTGAGTTCAAGCTACGTACACAATCCGTACAGTCGCATGGTAGCCAAAACAGGTCACTTCCCGTGTCGAGTGCCACAAGAAACGACACAGGCGGGGTACCCACAGAAACGAGTGAATAGTGCAAACTGCAAATACACAAAACAGACATATTATAAGATAGAAAGATATGCAATTACTGTTTACATTCAGTTTTTGAGGTACTTTATAGAAGGAAAAACCTAAGACACCCAAAACTTTAAGACAGGGAAATTAAGAAAGATCAAGAAAGCATATGATTTTATCACTAAAGCCTAAAGCCATCACTATGGTTCTCTTAAAATGATAACTAATAAACCGAGAATGTGAACTCTGTAGAACTAAGAGGCAGCTCAACAACTTGACCTATACATCTCTTAAATATGATATATTTATAAGAAGGCAATTTATAATTTGTTGAGGCAACAGTTTTTAAGAGAGAGTTGTAGCTCACCTACTAAGCATTCAAACAATAAAATAGGTATTTTTGGAACTCTCTTGTTAAGCTCAGCATGCCTTGTGTTTCCTCTCCATTACCCAAAATTTAATTAAATAGATAAAAGACAACGATTATTCTTCACCACTACATACTACTAATTGTTTGATTAATTCAACTCAAGTTCAGAAGCACTCATGCCAAACCACAAATGATAGTACAAGCATATCTCTTGACAGTAAGAACACAGTTCTACTAAGCAAATAGTGCATGAAATTGGTTTCCGAGCCACCAATACTCAAATCTCCACAAAAAAAAACGATTATCTCAAAAGCTATTGAAGAATGAAATACAAAGAGTAAGTTATCTCAAAATCAATTGAAGAATGTTATAAAAATCATAAAAGCTTCTCAAAGATGAACTTCTAAGTGCACAAGCACATTTGGGGGAGGGGAAGCAGCCCAAGAACTTCAAGATTACTTCACGCCGATAAACAGACAAACAAAAGATGCTATTATGCTTACAACTGTTGATTCGTGAACTAAGTGAAAGTCGAAGGGTGTATCCAAACTAGACTTTTATCGTTATAATTTTCTGAGACTCCTTCAAAATCTTAATCAACAATCCATAGACACAGTTCACCTCTCCTTATTATAGCAATAGCAATTCAAACAATTACCCTTCATAAAATAACCAGATAGATCAGACAACCTCGTACATTAAATTAGACCAGCATCAGATCATACACTAACAGAAATTAGAGCAAATAAATCGAATTAAGACCAGAATTGACCACATAGTTAATGAAGTCAAGAAACGTACAATCCGAGAGATGTGAGGCGGTAAGTCTCGTTGCCGCCGAGGAAGGTGAGGAAGGGGCTGGAGGTGGGGGTGGTGGCGAGGCGGCGGGCTTTGGAGAGATGATCGCGGTGGGCCATGGCGGCGAAGTAGTCCAGACTATCCTTCTCCGGGAGCCCCCTGACGTCCAGGAAGTCCTTGACGGTGTCGGAATACCGGTGGTGGACATCGAAGCCGAAGAGGCCGTAGGCATTACTGCCCCCAAAATTGATCCAACACACAAACAGAATCAGCAAAAAAACAACCGAATCCTTAAAAGACATGGTTAGTTAGTTAATTCCTGTTGGGTGCTCAGACAAGTACAATCGAGAATTAAACCCTGGCCCAATTGGAGAGCGGACAGTGGGTCAGTGGTGATGAGAATGAGAAATCTCAAACATGTATTTATATGTGTAGAGAGAGAGGGAGTCGTGCTGTACCTTGAGAGGGAGAGAGAGAGAGAAATGGTCAAGTCAAATACAGAGTGTATAAGAGGAAGAAGGCAAGGCGGTCATCATCATCGACAATACATGTATGTATTGCCATGAATCGGGAAAAAAGAAAATGGGGGAAAAAGAAAGTCGACGCGACACGATTGTCTCCATTTCTTAGTTTAAACAGTTAGTGCGAATGTGGCGTGTTGAAGCTATGGCAGTTGTTTGTGGGTCCGCCGCTACAACGTCGAACCTTCCTTCCCTGAGTTCCCTCACCTCCATTTACTCTGCTTATTACAGCAGTAAAGAAACTGGACTTTGATTTTTTTTTTCTTTAATGATATTTAACAAAAGTTAGGTAGCAGACTTTTTCTGCTACAACTCTTTTTTTTGCGTCAGTTACTCCTTTTTCTTTGGGTGCCAATTTTAATAATTTGTAAGTAAAATAACATTTTATACCTTACAATATTGGTCAAATAAAATACTTTAAATTATTGATAATTATGATAAAATATATGAATTATCTGGAAATTAATAATTTCCAGATATAAAATTATTAATTTTCCACTATATTATTTAGGTGCATTTATCCACTAAAAAGCATTAGTATAAAATTAATAATTTTCCATTTTGTATAAATTATAAATATTTATCGCTTATTTTCAGTTTTGGACTTGAAACAACGTATGATAATCATCCCAGTATCAGATTTACTACTATAATAATTAATCTTATCATTTGATAAACATTTACTAGTAGATTTGTATCAGCAGGTTTGGCTATCGTAGTTTTGCTCTCGTGTGCCAGTTTTGGAGGCAGCCTTAATTTTCTTTCGTTTAATATCACTAACATAATTTAATGTATTAACACAAAAACTTCTGTACATTCGTCCGCACCGTGAGGACGAACAAAAATATCATTTATTGTTAAGAAGAATTATCATTTACATTAAAGAAAATTATTATTTGTTTTTTACCCTATAATTTAGAAAGTATCATTTATATTGAAAAAATATATCATTTACAGTGAAGAAAAATATCAAAGTCCATATATGTGGACGAATATACATGAGACTAGGGATATCAATGGGTGAGTTTTACCCGGACCAGAACCAGTAAATAAGTAATGGTTCTGGTTCTGGTTCTGGATCCGACCCATTAGACACTGGATCCGGACCGGACCATGACCATCAACTATGGGTCTTAAGCGGTCCGGATCTCAGCGGGTCTGGAACCAGAATCAAACCAGAACCGGATAAGAACCAGAACTAGAACCGAAACCGTTGCTTTATAATTTAATATGTTATGAGTGATTTTGAATCGATATGGATAAAACTAGTTCATTGACGAGCCTATTCAAACTTAGGTTACTCAATAGACAGATTTTACTCGGACCAGAACCAATAAATAAGTATTGGTTCTGGTTCTGGAACCAGAACAAGATCCGGACCGGACCGGACCATCAAACTATGGATCTAAACGGTCGGGTCTGGAACCGGAACCAGAATCAAAACCACTACTTTAAAATTTAATGAATTTCGAACTGTTCGGATCAATCCGAAAGAAACCACTCATCGACATCCCTACACGACCACCTTCTTTATTAATGGGGAATAGACTACAGAGAAGACAACACTACAACAGTCTAAGGGTAAAGAGGCGCCTAATAAATTTTATTAACTTTGATGTAAATAGATAGTGAATTTATGAATTCTAATCTTACAATCTTCTGATAGACGAGTATACGAACAATTCTTAATGTTCGTGCATTAGTCCAAATGCATGTATAGTGAAGGGATATTTTGTAGCGATAGATAATTTTATATATTTTTACATACTTTAGTATAATTTATGTTCAATGAGTATATTTCATTTTTGCCTTAACTATATATTTGTGGTAGTTGCAGATTACAGTTATGGAAAAGGAAAGGAAAAGAAAAGTCAATTTTTGCACCTAACTTTTCTTTTGGATTTCAAGGCCGGTGCTTGTTATTATTAAGTCTTGCATAATTTACAACAACTTTCATCATTTGATTTCGGAATTGATGCTAGTGTTTTCCTAATTTTAGTTTTACACTTGCCTTTTATTTTATTTTTTTGTCTTAAACAAACTCTTTGTCTCTTTTCTTTTCATTTTATTACATGTGTGTGTGAATGCCACGTTACTCAACGACAAACCATCACTATAAACAGGGGCGGAGCCACATAGGAGCCTGAGGGCCCATGACTCGCCCAATTTTTTTGAAAAAATAGGTATATATCTGATATGCAAAATAATATTTGAAGTGTTTGTCTAGCTTGATGGTTAAGTTCCCCTTCTAATTTTTGGCGAACCGAGTTCAAAACCCACCAACGGCATTTCTTTTCTTTTTTTTTTCTTCTTTCCTGGTTTTTCTCTCCCTTTTTCCTTCTTTTTCTCGTTTCCTTGTTTTTGCTCTCTCTCTCTCTTTCCTTCTTTTTCTCGTTTCCTTTTTCTCAAAACTTTCTTTCTTTCCTTCCTTTTTTTCCCCTCCTTGTTTCTTTCTTTTTGGTTTGTACTTTTTTCCACCTCTCTCTATTCTATTTTTTCTCTTTATTTTGAGATCTTTTTTCTTTTTTTCTTTCTTATATAATTTATTTTATGTTAATAAAAGAAAATATATATACAAATAATAACACTATGTGAATTAATTCTTAGCTAAACATGTGTGCTCTCTATAAATATTTAATAACTAAATACATTGTAGTCTAATGGTTAGAATTTTTATCTCATATTTAGGAGATCTTGGTTCGATTCCTTTTAGTTACATGTTTTCTTTCTTCTTTTTTCTATACTTATTTTCTTTTATTTCCTTTATCTTTTTCCTATAATTTGTTTATGTTGATAAAATGCTATTTCTTTTCTTTTTCTATAATTTATTTTATATTGATAAAATAAAAGACATATGTAAATAATAAAGTTTTATATGTGAATTAATATTACCAATCAAATTTGTAAAAGGATTATAATAAACTCATTATATTATTAAATTATTATTATTTTATAATTTCATTTTATTACCTTTTAAAATTATAATTAATTGGACGCCAGAAAAAATTTTCTGGCTTCGTCACTGACTATAAAGCTTGCCTTTCTCATACTTAATTGACTACAAGACGTTCAAACTATAATTGACATTCCCCCTTCTAAGTTTACGTATTTCGACTTGTAATTCAGAACCCTCATCACCTTTAATTTAATTTGTTCTATTTTAATTTATTTCGTCATTAAAAGAATTTGGGTTGATTACTGATAGAATCATAAACTTTTATCATAGTTTGAACTTGAATTGTAACATTAATAAAACAAACTTAAATTTTGTTGTAATTTTCTCAAAAACATAATTCAAAAAAATTAAAATCTGCATGGCACCTGAAAATGTTTGCGCGGCTGTAAGTGTAACGTAAAATATATATTTTATAAAAATAATTAATCGTCGAAAGAGAGATAAACTTTGACCTATTTTTATTTTTTCAATCAATTGTTTCAAGTTTTTCTCGAGCAAAACTTCCGACAATGTTAAAACCTATTCTACATTTCTCATTTCATCGGACACTTGGAAACTAGTAAAAATTAGACAGATGAATTCAAGATTAATTATAAATCATTTAATAGTCAAGATTAATTATAAGAACTAATGTGGTTCATCTATTTTTTATAATTTAATAGTCAAGATTAATTATAAATCATTTATTATCTCATATTTTAATGGTAACCGTTTAACCATATGATCAAGAAATTCTACATATTTATTTACGATAACTATTCTCATATGCACAATCACTATAATTATATGTACAACAATATCAATTACATGAACACAACAATAACTTGGAATGTGATAGCATACAAAAGAACTATGATTACATGAACAACAACATGAATTACACGAACAACGAAGAATAAAATGTGAAATATTCAAATAGCAAAAATATAAGGATTTGACTATTTTTATCATTAAATAATTATGAATTATCCCGTCTTATTCAATCTAATAGTGGTTATTGGTTCTTAATTCTTATCTAGAGGCAGTTCCCTCTATATATAGGGTTTGGTTATAGAGAGAACCACTTCTTAGATAAGAACTAAGAACCAATAACCAACATTAGATTGAATATTATCATAAAATTCATAATTGTTTAATGATAAAATAGTCAAATTCCTAAATTCTCGCTAATTTGGATATTCATATCCCAAAAATATCTCACATTCCATTTGGAGATCGTTATCCCGAAAATCTTTCACATTCTATTCTAAGTTGTTCATACAAATCATGTTATTGTTCATGTAATCATAGTTCTTGTGCATGTGAAATCTTTTTACATTCTAATTCATTTTTTGTTCAAGTTATAGTTCATTTAATCATAGTGATTGTGCATGTGGGAACGGTCATCGTAAATAGATATATAAAATCCCTTGATTATAGGGTTTAAATCTGTTACCGTTAAAATATGAGGATAATAATAATAGATAATTAATTATGACCGTTAGATTATAAAAAATGGAAGGACCACATTAGTTCTTATTCTAAAAAAAGTTAAAGTTCTCATTTGATCGACTCCCTATGTATTGGTTATTGTGATAATTACATCTTTTTTGAGAACTTGATAACTATGCCAAGACGTATAAAGTTGATGCATATAATATATAAAGTTGTACACAGCGAGAACATTACACTCGATGTCATCATTGTTCAACAATTTTAAAATGTTTTTATTATATGCATCAACTTTATATCATATATATAATTCTCAAATTCTTAAAAAAATATAATTTTCATTTGATTCACTTTCTCTCACTATATTTGTAGGAGCCAACAAAATTATAGAGTAATCATCGAATCGTATGATAATGATAATATATACAGCATCATCATGTTCAGATTAATTTAATAAGCATATTAAATTGATATATGATCTTATCCAACACATTCAGAGAACGTAGAAAATAATTGATACAGTTTACTTAGTCTTCGTCAATGCGTGTAAGTTGTCGGGATAAATATAGTTAAATCGAGAATCTCAGTTGTCCGAAAATTTAGAAAATTAAATAAGAGCAAATTAATTAGAAGCTTAACATTCGAAATTTCTGACGATTAGGTCCGCTTTTTGAGCATGGTTAGACTAACTATATATGATTGCAGTGGTTAAAGTCAAATGATATTTTTCTGATCTGAGGAATTCTATATATTCTGAATTATGTTATTTTGCTATAGAAATAAATTTTCAGGGGGTGAAAATACTAGGTAATAAAGAAATATTGCATAGCATATTTGAAATTAAATTACATAATATTGGTATAGGATGCGGTTCCTAGTAATTATTTGTCAAACAGATATATTAACAACTGATTGATCATGGTAAGTGAAGGTCAAAATAGATGGAAGTTTACATTTTGAAGTAGAAATAAATAAATAAATAGAAAGTCGTCCTACCCAAAAAGAGATGAAAGTAAAAATTGTCAAAAATATATACTAGAAAAAGTAGAAGTAAAATCCTATGTTAATGTTGTTAAAAGCAAATAATTAAAAAAAGGCATCATTATATGTGATAGTAACTATTTATTTGTAAATTGCACATGGCAAATAAATTGTATAATTGTTTGTTTGAAAGTACAAATGCGACCAAAAAATAATAATTAAGAGTTCGATGCGGCACAATAAAAATTCAATAACTCAATAGAAACTCAGAGGTAAATAATAAGTTTTGTTGATTTACTCCCTCGCCCCTTTTACGAAATAACCATCTATATAAGGCGACAATTGTCTGTAGGTTAGCAATCCAACCCATTAACTTAGCCAAATTAATTCAAATGGCTCTCTAATCTTGGACAAACTCAAACTACTCGATTATATATAGGTCAAGTCATTATACAAGCTTGGACTTCAATGAACAATATTGACTATATATATATATATGGAGGTTAACGTGAAACGATTTTATCGTGAGAATATGAAAATTAAAAATGATAAATTGTTGTCAAATTTGATGAATCTCCGATAAAATTGTTGAATAAAATAAAATAAAATTTTCATCCCTCATAAGATTCAAATATCGGTGAAAATTTCAAATTTTTGATTCAAGAACTTTTTCATGGATGCATTAACTTTCATAGAGAATTCATTTTGTTCATAACGAATTTTCGTAGTTCTTAGTTCTCATGTTAAAAATGATTCTTATTTGAATCTCTCACTCTCTCTCTCTCTCTCTATATATATATATATATATATATATATATATATATATAGTTGAGTTATAACAAAAACCTATTTTTTCGTAAAACCTAAAATCAATGCATTTCATCTATAAAGTTAATGCACTTTATATATAAAACTAATGCACCTTGAGTTTTGGTAAAAGAAAACACTATTCATCAATATTTCGTAGTGCATTAACTTTATACTTAAAAGTGCATTGGTTTTAGGTTTTACTGAAAAAATAAGTTTTATTTGAACGCTTCCTATATATATATATATATATCATGTGAGAATTGATATATTGGTGAGAAATAAGAATGAATAGAGCCCTTTATTATAATAGATCGATGGCCTAGATTTTATTCTATAAATGTTGTTATCATTAAATTGCAGTGCTATGATTTATTCATTATTGAAATTAAGGAGGTTATTTCGTAATTTTATTTGTTTAAGAATCTATAAATTCCTAATTGTATGAGATTTGATGTGGATATGGTTAGGACTTCCTTTATCCGCAATTTTGGTTCATCATCTTTTCTCTCAAATTTTATTCATCTTTTTCTATCTCTCATTAATTATTTATCGAAACTTAATGGAAGTTTCGTGTTATACTTTGATTTTTTTTTCACTTTTGCGCTTGAATTTCGATAATGATTGTTGCAAAGCTTTTTTGTTGCTGTTGCTTAATTAAACAAAATGCAATGTATTATAATTAAAATGCTATTCTTAATTAAACAAAATGCTACATATATCACAATATATATCCAAGCTATGTTTAATTAATCAAAATGCAATGTATTATAATTAAAATGCTACAACAATACAAATAACATTTTTACTATAAGACATATAATATTTGAAACATGTGCTACATAAAATGAAAGTAAAATACAAATAATGAACAATGAAGACAAAGAACATATACATTTTTAACATAAAGACAAAGAATATGTAATATATGTGCTAATGATTGTTAGAAGCGTGCAAGAGAAAATATGAATGAAGAAATTTAGATTGATAAACTTGTGCAGAGTTTAAATGAACAGTGTGCAATTTTTCGACATATATGTGCTACATATGATGACGTTTAATAACCCCATGCTACACTTTATATCAAAAAATTCAATATGAAATAACTAAAATGCTATATCATCTGCCTACAATAATTCTAATAGTAATACAAAAAATATGTGAAATAAGTGTTAATAATTGTTAAGAGCGTGCAATAGAATATTGGAATAACCAAAATCTCAAAATGCTAACACGTGCATAGTTTAAATGACGTCTGAAAAGGATAAACTTTTTTAGATATTTTTGATTTGAAATGAGTTGATATGAAAAGATTTGGATGCTGAGAAAAGATCCCATTAAATTCGGTAAACATGGAGATGAAATGTTTTTTTTATTATTTACCCAATTTACCCTTCCATCATGTGATTTGTTTAATAGAAACGCAGATGTCATCATTAAAGCTGAAAAGGGATGAATGATCTGGACCGTTAATTTCGATTCAATTAGGCCTTGTTTGATAGACATGTTAAGATATGTTAAGATAGATAACGAACAAGATATGTATTGTAGATTATGTGAGATTGATATCATATCTTGTTGTTTGGTAAATAAGATATAAAATATAGATAGCATAAATTACTCGATTGATACACTAGTTTAAAATCTAGATTAAACAACAAATTACAATTTTAACCTTTTGAAAAATTGAAAATTAGAAATACACTGCAAGCAAGCCTCTGCTCACCCTCAACCAATCTGGGCCCTCAGAGGTCACCCCCAACACTTCCTTACCTTCGGCTAATCGGAAAGACCTCAGCGACGTACTGGTTCGGAAAGCCCTCAACAACGACCGGTTCGATATGCCTTGAATTGGGTGGGGTTTTGAAGATATGAAATGGGGAAAAGAACGATGGCCAAAGTTGTGTTTGAGTGCAAAACCCGGGCTTAACACCGTGTCAAGCCATAGTCAAGCCGCCGCAGATTCCGAGCAAAGGTGGTAGTTTTCCCGCCCAGTTGAGCTTGCCGGATAATATCGAGCCCCTGCGAAAGGAACGATGTCTCTTTGTTTGATGGCAGATGGCTTCTCAAAACCTTAATATCAGAGAAACATGTTACAGATGACTAAGGGAGATGAAAAGAAGGCTGGAAACACACCATAGGCATAAATGCCTCTAAACAGATTCTCTTGAAGGCCCATAGCATCAAAACTTTCGAAGACCTCATCATAAGAAGTGAAGAATTCTTCTCCATCAGCTTGAAGCCTGCCCCACAAGATTGAAACAAGCTAATACATCGAACCTTCGAGATACCAATGCTAGCATTCCAGAAGTGAAAAGTTGAACAACTTAAGATATGCCTTCGAATTGGGTATTTGAAGATCTGAAATTGGGGAAAATAACGATGGCCAAAGTTGTGTTTGAGTGAGGGTAGTATTGTCTTTCCATCCTCATATATGTATCACTATTCAATTTTGATTAGGTAACTCCCAAATTTCAACAGTTGCTTTTACAAAAGAGGAATAGTGAAATTAAAACGGGCCTTAAAATTAAAGCGGGCTTGACAGATAATAATCTAATGTACCAAACAAGCACATAAGGCAAGATATATTACATATCTAGGGTTTATCTTATCTACCAAATAGAGCCTTAGTAGCTAGAATATATTCTCATTTCTTACATATATTACTATTCTCACCATAACCCTTCTATATATATATATATATATATATATATATGAGAAGTATCAAATATATAAATTCTCATAATTTTGATAATTAGAAACCATTTTAGTCCGTAGCTCTTGAATCTTAATTCATGGATGATCTAGATTGATTTTTTCTAATAGGATATACTTTCTTACGCAGATAAAAGATAATTCTTTCTCTATTATTATGTTTTTTATGTATTAAATAATGCTTTTTGAATATTGGATAGAATGGGGATGATTTTTACAAGGGGTCTAGTTTATAGAGAAAATAATATTTTATCCGTAAAAAAATATAGTCATAGAGAAACCATCTTATGCATAAGAAAGCACATCCCCTAGTTAATTCATTTTGTTCATAGCAAATTTTTATAGTTCTTAGTTCTCACGTTAAAATGATTCTTATTTGAATCTCACTCTTTATATATATATATATATATATATGATTGGGTTCTCGTAGTACCAGATTTTCAGATAGTATGTAGTACCTAATCTAGACTAGGGGTGAGAATTTGGGACCGGGACTCGGGAAATTCCCGTCCCGACCCGAGTCCCGACGGATTCGGGACCCCGAGTCCCGAATTTACTGTTCGGGACCGGGACCGAGAAATTTTAATTTTGGTATCGAAGTCCCGAGTCCCGTTCGGGAAATCCCGAAGTCCCGATTTTAAATATATCTAATTTTAATTTCGGGACTTTCGGGACTTTCGGGACATTTTCGGGTAATTTCGGGACTTCGGGACGTCGGGACTTCGGGACTTCGGGACATTTTCGGGTAATTTCGGGATATTTTCGGGACTTTCGGGTAATTTCGGGACATTTTCGGGTAATTTCGTGATTTCGGGACTTTCGGGACATTTTCGGGAAATTTCAATTCGGACCGGACCGGACTAAAATTATAAATTTTGGGACCGGAGTCCAAAGTCCCGATCGGATCGGGACCGGACCCAAAAATTACAAAATTTCGGGACTTCGGGACTCGGGACGGGTACCCGGTCCCGACTCGATTCTCACCCCTAATCTAGACCACATATTTTGAACATATGACCGCACCACTGTCGACACGTGATGACTCATTTTTCTTTTTCTTTTTTTCGCAAGGGACAAAATGAGAAGAAAGCAAATCAATCTTCTTCTTCCATTTTTTTTGAAATGGCAGCGGACGGCGGTGACTACGACATCAACGGATGATGACGAACAAAAGCAATAATACATTCGAACAACAAAAAACAATAAATTTTGAGAAAAAATAGAAGATGAATTTGATAGAGGATTTTGAAGAATCGAGAGAGATGGTGGTTATGATGGTGAAATTCATTGATTAATCGAGGAAAGAAACAGCGAAATTGATGGAGAAAGATGAATGAGAGATTTGCTATCGAAAAATATAAAAGTGCATTTAACAAAACATAAAACTGCATTTAACAAAACATAAAAGTGTATGTTGGCACGAAACACAAACATGCATTTAACAAAGCACATTTATGCATTTAATAAAACATGTTCATGCATCTTACAAAATATAAAAATGCATTGTTGGCCAATGGGCGCATCGGGACGACGAGCGAGCACGAGCGCGCTGGGCGCTGGATGCACGATTCCACCCTACATGCATTATTGTGTTCAACTACATGTATTTTTGTGTTTATTTAAATGCATTGTTCAGTTCAACTAAATACATGGTTTGTTTTTCGTAATCACATAACAAATAAAATTACTAATCTACCCTTACTGTAACGAAATCAGCGAAATTAAGCTTAAAAAATCTGAAAAAAATCTACACCATGGGATCTATGAGATGAGTGGATGAGATTAAATACTACATACTACTCGGACTCGGTATTATTTGATCCATCATCTATGCATACATATATATATATATATGTGTATATATATATATATATAGGGTTGGGTTCCCGTAGTATCCGGTCCCGAGATAGTATGTAGTACTCAATCTAGACCACACATTTTGAACACGTGGGCGCACCAAAATTTGACACGTGGCAACCCATTTTTCGCCGGGGCAAAATGGAACGCACCCGTCCGGCCACGGGTGCCGTCCGTGGCCGGTAGGGAGTCATGAGCGTGGGTCTCCGCGGCGCTAAGTTTGGGTTGAAGCACAACAAAACACAAATAATGCATACAGAATAACATGACAATGTAAATGAACATAAAACTGCATCGCGCCCAACCGACGCTGGGTGCAAACGAAGGCTGGGTAGGGACGCCGAGCGGGTTCCGACGGGGTAAGGGCGCTGGTGCCTTGCCGCTGGTAGAGACGACGGGTTTGGAAGAGCCACAACAAAACACAAAAAATGCATATGAAATAACATAACACTGCATTCATTTGAACATAAAAATGCATCGCGCCCAACCGCGCTGCGCAGCAAGCCGAGTGTGTTTTCATGAAGACGCTGGCACAAGGCAAGACGCTGGCGCTAGGCGCGAGCTCTAATCGCATGCATTATTCTCTTCAACTGCATGCATTTTTTGTTCATTTCAATGCATTATCCTGTTCAACTAAATGCATTGTTTGTTTTTCGCAATCACATAACAAATCAAATTACTAATCTACCCTTAATGAAGCGAAAATTAGCGAAATTAAGCTTAAAAAATCTGAAAAAATCTGAACCATAGGATCTATTAGATGAATGGATGAGATTGAGTACTACATACTATCTGGGGCTTGGGTACTATTTGATCCCTCCTCTATATATATATATATATATAGAATGTGATAACATTCATTATGGTAATTGTTCCAATATACAGAATCACTATAATTATATGCACAACAACATGAATTATATGGACATAACAATAGTCATAGAGTGTGATAACATGCACAAGAACTACGATTACATGAAAAAACATAGAGTGTGGTTTACATCGTCCTGTGGTTTGCGGGCTATTGACAGACCGTGGGGTTTACCCAGTCTTGCAGGTAAGGTAGCGGTGCGGGTTCCCCATGATACCAAAAAAAAAAAAAAAAAAAAAAAACATGAATTACACGAACAACAAAGAATAGAATGTAAAATATCATAGTGAAAATTTAAGGATTTGACTATTTTTATCATTAAATAATACCAATTGATGGGTCCCGTTAGATACGTACTTGTGTATGGGGGATACACTAGTTAGATAAATTTTAAACTTTTTTTTATGATAAGAATAACTGATTGATTAAAATATCTAATCGGTAATCGGCAATCCAGATCGGTATCGATCTTCGATCCGCTCATATAGGAATGTTTTGTCTTGAGTGATATTAGTCGGCAAACCTATCGATCGCTAAGGCGCAAGTCGATGGGGCCGATAACGATGTACGTGCGTAATGTGGTGGTTATTGGATTTTCCTTCGTAAAACGAGACTCGGTTTAAACACTTTATCAAATATTGATTAGTTAGTTTTCGCTTTTATCTTTTCAATGTCGAATCGATACTAATAGAGGTCTCAAAGCAATGATGTGTTGTTTTGTCTCTGATGGCATTCACTAACATGCAATATTAAAGCGGTGAAAGTAAATAACACGTTGAGTTTTACGTGGTTCGAGAGATCAACTCCTCGTCCAAAGACGATTGCTTAGTCAATCCACTAACTTCGGATTGGTCTTGTTTACGGGTACAAGAGTAAACCTAAATACTGATTTCATCTTACAATATCCCGCCTAACTTGACATTCTTCCTACGTTTGCTGGTGCTAGGAACCACTAACTGCTTTCAGGACGCAGTCGACTTAACCTCTAGCTTATGGGTGCTAGAAACCAAGCTTTCAACAACTAACACTTTGTTATATACTTGTCCAAACTTCTACTCAACTATGGAGGATTTTATAGAGTGGTTTTTCAACTAGGCATCTGAGTTTTCACAGACTATAAATTCAAGATGTTTAGGCTTAAGATATACAAAAATATCCTAGACGTAAGAAAGTGTATGTTGGAGTATCGAGCTAATAAGTATATGTGAGTCTTGAGATTTGCTGATACACTGATTACTTTCTTCTTCGAAATCGCTGTTTGATTTGCTTGAGCTTTGAGTTTTGAGATTTCAATTGTGTAGCGTTTCGGTAACCTTCAAATGTTAGATTCTGCACAATATATATAGAAAGGAATATGATTAAAGTTATTGGAGGGACTACCATTCAAATCCTTCTATTTATCATCTAAATTCTATTCATTGAGAATCTTCGTACATCTTTTGACAAAGGTCGCATCATCGTAGACTGTACCTTTGTAATTCTGAAAAGATGGTATAACACATGAGGATCTTCTGCAGACACGCTATAACATGTGACGAGTCAAATACTTAAGGCTTGAATCCTTTCGTATTTCTTGATTGAGTTGACCAGATTTTGTGAGCATTGACTTGGGATGGGCCGATCGAGGTCAGATCTCCTTTCATCGCCAGCGATCAGACTCTGCCTTTTGTCGCTCATAACTCCCGAGTCAAGATAATGCATTCGGTCTGACGTAGATACTAATAGTCAGCTTGACTATCGATAGATAGTTTTGACTCCTAACAGTCTGCTTTGACTTATGGTACCCAACTTCGAATGCTGGTAAACAACTTTGACTTTCACAAGGGCAGTGTGCTGCCTGATATGGCACTTAGTCATATCCTGACTCTTTCTCATCCTTCAGCGCTGATTATTCTGTCTTCGATCCCCATGCTTCAGTTTTTTGACGTCAGTCTTCGACTTTACTCCAATAGCTCTGATCTTCAGCATTGCGTGTACTTCCATCTTCAGACATCAGTTGACTTTCTGTCAGTCTTCGGTCTGTAGTACTCGATCCTTCAGTTGAGCTGTCATCAGATACAATGATACTGATACTCCTATCAGTATGACTGACTCTCAATACTGCTTGAACTCCTTCAGTCTTGGGTTTGTCCAAGCTGATAGTTCGCTGCTGAAACTTATAATAACTCCAAAACAAGTCAGTAGCATTAGTTACTTCAACAAGACAATCATCAGATGTTTTGGGATCTAATCAAAACACACAGTTAAGATATATTAATTCCTGATACTTAGGAATTTTCCAATATTCTCGATACTTAGGAATTTTCCCAACATGCATTATAGTTATAAATTATAAGTGTGCATTACAGTTATAAGTGTGCATTTCATTATAAATTATAGTTGTGAATTGTCCAAATGCACATTTAGAATCGCCTAAATGCGATCCGATAATAGTAAAACTTAATATTGTTCAATTACCTATTTACATGCACATGTGCAATTGTTTAAATGCAAATTCTAAATTTTCTGACTGCACATTTTTTTTACTAATATGTTTAGATGCACATTTGAAATTGTGTAAATAAACGTTCGAATGAGAGAGAAAGAAAATAGAGAGATAATGTGTGTGTGTGTGTTTGAGAGAGGGAGGAGGAAAATAGAATAGGCATTTGAATAAGAGAGAAAAAGACATAGAGAGAAAATGGAACCACAAATTTAGGAATTATTGAAGATTTGGTCTTGTAAAAAGAGAAATTAATTTTACATTCTTACCCTTGACGTGCTACATCATCAATCCACGTGATTGTTGAAGATTTAATATTGATCATGAATTTTGTGCACCTAAGGTGTGATTTGTTCTCACATTCACATTATAAGGGTATCAACTCCATAACCAATCCACACACACACACACATATATATAGAGAGTTATGTTTAAATGAGAACCATTTTTATCCTATAAACTAAGAACCAAATGATCGTATGAAAACTGATCAATCCGTTGGGAAAGTTACTGAATCTAAAAATTCAGAAATTTTCACATTGGTACAAATCTCATGAGGGGTGATTTTTTTTTTTAGCTTCAATAACTTTCCCGTTCTCATGATAAAAATGATTTTTATGTTAACTCTCCCCTATATTCATCAAATTCAATGTAACACTGTTATATTCAGTGCTACATTTTATATGTTGAATTTGATGCAACAAATTTATACATTTAGTGCAACAACTCTATATGTACTACATTCTTATTCTTACGAATATTTGCATTCTTACGTGATCCATCTTATATATATATTGCATACTTCAGTTAGCAAAGACATCATCCACTAATCAAATATGGAGTATCATTAAGTTGAATCCTTTTAATTCAAATATTGTAAGAAATGAAAATGTATGAATAGGTAAGATCGTCGTTTCTAGAAATTATGTCAAATTTAAGGAAAAACAGGAGATTCACAAACTTGATTCTAACATATATGGTATTGTTTGGTTTGATTTTGTGATGATTCTTGATATTGTTTTACGTGTCATTTTCTATGGTTTGTCCTATTTATGCCGTTGGTTTGATTAAGATTTATCGATTCGGATTAACTTCGTTCGTTTCGATGTTTTGTAGGAAAACGGCAGAAAATAAGATGAATTGGATCTGCCAAGGATCAGATATAATTGAAGAGCATCTCGACAGGAGTTCATAGGCGCAAACCGTGCGTAAATCGGAGTTCAGACGAAGGACAACGGGTCGAACGACCAAAGTCGCAGACGCCTCGCACGCACGTCAGAAGCCCATGCCACAAGCCACCACACGCGCCCACATCCGTGCACACCAGCGCCCAGCGCCCGCGCGCCAGCGACGCCCACCGGTCTTGGGATCCAGCAAGCGTCACCAATTTCACGCGCTCATTCCTGCGCTTCTCTCGCTGGCTCCGCAACTCCGCGCCCAGCGCCCGCGCTTCGCCGTCGCCGCGCCGCCGCCCGCGTCGCCCGCCTCGCTCGTGCCTCACTTCCGGCGCCCACCTCCGCCTTGCCGCCTTAACCATCTGCGCGTCCGTAGCTGGAACCCCAGCCACAAGATAGCTTCTTCCGCCGCCTACGCGGCTCCTCGCCGCTGCCCGCGCCCGTCCGCCAAGACTGCCACACTGCGACGCCTAGCGCCAGCCAAGCAACCGAAGCGCTACTTCGCGTCCGGCGTTTGGTCGAGTCCGTACGCCTCACGTAAGCTTTTTCAGCCATCCGGCCTGGCGCTACATTGCGTCCGGCGTGTGGCATTTGTTCGAGATTTCGCATGCGTCCGGCCAGTATTGCGTCCGCGCTACGCTTTTATTATATATATATGCGTGTTAGGTCACGGTGAAAAGTCTTCGCTTTTTTCTCTTTTCGCTACACCGAGCGTTGTTCTTCACCATTCTTCCGAGAGCTTTTCGACTACAACAACAAATAAATCTTTGTTTTAATTCTTGCATTCAGATAAATCATAGTTTTAATTCCTGTTTTCTTTATTTTCGGATTGAATGTTTAGTCTAGCAATTTATGCTTTTGGATTCATCATTTTGTCGGACCGATTTCACAATATTATTGCTTTATGATTTTTATTGAATTCAATTCATAGTGACAGTGGATTGTTTATAATCGCTTTGATTTATGTTGCTTTCGATTTATTTCATGTTCTTGTTAGATGATTGTTGATTATGTTTTTATTTGCAATTAGATTTGGATTAGGGATTGACAAAACCTATGAATAATAGAATTGCATATGCTTTTATTTACTGCTTTTATTTATCGCTTTCATAGTTCAACTAGGGATTGACAACCCCTGGTTTAGATTTATCGCTTTATTAGTTTAGCTCGGGATTGACAACCCCTAGCCTAGGATCGCTGTTTATTCTCCGTATTTCAATTCCCGCATGTTTCAAACCCCTGTTGGCATTAGAGTGTTTAGGATTTAATTGCTTTCTGTGTGCGACACGAACAATAAGCCCTGTTAAGTTTTCCTTGAGAGACGACTAGGGTTAGCTTTCCCTACTATAACACCTCGTACGATTGCGAGTCAATTGAAAGAATACTTTTGGTTGAAACAAATTTTGGCGCACTTTTCATTATTTTTTTCCGTCTTTTGTTTCTGCAAGTTCCAGACGAGAACTTCTTCTCTAGTTCTTAGTTCAGAATTTATTCCTTCTTATCTTTTGAAATTGTGATTCAAGAATTATCGTGAGGATATTGGATTCATATTCAAATTTTATTATCAATTCCATCGCTCATTTTGTTAGTAAGTTTCTTCTATTGCTTTATTCCGCTTAATCTCTGCGTATTTGATTGTTATTGATTTCTATGTTGGTTATGATTAGTATTGATATTCGCCTCGAGTAATCTTGTCTTCCGCTTGATCTTTTCCATTCATATCTGTGGTTTATAATTTCGATTCCATGTTCTTCGATTTAGGGTTTAATTCTTGCCTAGGTAATTTATCTGTTTTGTCAATTTCCGCCTAGTTAATTCGTCTTTCTTTTGTTTAATAATTTCTTGCCTAGGTAATCTATCATCCCTTTTGAGATTAGAGTGTTTAGGATTTTAATTGTTTTTGTGTGGCAACTTAGTAACGCCCTGTTAAGTTTTCCTTGAGAGACGACTAGGGTTAGTTTTCCCTATTACAACACCTCATTCGATTGTGAGTCAATTAAGAGTATACTTTTAGTTGAAACAAATTTTGGCGCCGTTCTTCGGGAAAACTTTAGCGTTTATTAATGTTGCATGTTTTCGTTTTATTCTTCTCCTTGCCTTTCTTATTTTGTACCGCAGTTGCGTTTGATCTCGTTTGTTGAGTGTTGTGTATGCAGGGACGCCGAAGCCTAAATCCTAGATTGGCATCGCCGTTGAAGTATACTTGCAAGTTGAGCAAACCGCGACTGCCTAGTGTGGCAAACTTTGATCACTCAGATTGTGATAGTTTATGTGAGGACAGTTCTCTCACAGTTGAAGGGGGATTTACTACCGTCGACAATTTTTTGTTTGAAGAGTTCCCTCCGGGGTCATGGGTGATCGAATGAACAACAATCATGACGGAACGCCGTCCTCGCTCTCGATGGGGATTACTTTCGCCTAAGATAGGAAACTACAACCGATCGTGTTATGCCTCACGGCGCGTGGTATGAGTTGAAGCCAAATCACTTCAACCTCATTCCCACTTTTCACGGCATGGCAAATGAAGATGCCACGAGTTTTATCGAGAATATAATCAAGTGGTGCGATCGTTCCTCCGATGGGCCCGAACGAAGAACAATTGAAGATGCTACTGCTCTTATTCTTTGAAGGATAAAGCCAAGTCTTGGCTTATGAGTTTTCCCCGACTCTCGACAAATTGGAATTACGTGGTGGAACAGCTTCATGTTGAGGTTCTATCCGCAATAGAAGACGAAGGATCTTCGATCAAAAATTATGACATTCAAGCAAGATCTAGATGAGCCGTTCCATGAAGTGAGAGAAAGATTCAAAGAGCTTCAAAGGCAATGCCCACATCACTTCTTCCCGTTGGTTCTGTTATGCCAATTCTTCTACGATGGGATCCTGAAATCCGATCAGGAAAAGGCCGACGACGCAGCAGGGGGCAACATAGCTCATATCACAGTAGAGGCTCTTGGCGAAATTTTGACGTCATGGCGAGCAATTCCCTCCAGAAGGCATCGAGTACGCGTCGATCTTCTGTCAACTCATTGGAGCCTGGATCAGATTTGACGAGGCAAATGGCACAGCTCATGAGAGAGATGAACGAGATGAAGTTGAAGCAGGCTGAGCTCCCTTCACCACCCCAGGAGTTCGCTGCTCCTTCTCAGGAGTTCGGCGCACCTCCACAGGAATTCTCTATGCATCCTTGTGGAATTTGCATGGAAATGGGACATACTGCGGATATTTGCCCTAATATGGGAGCGCCCGTCTATGAAGGCGGAGTAGAGACTTATGCTATGCAAGGTTTTCACCGACAACATTATGAGCCGAGGCCGACCTATGAGCAAAACCAAGAAGAATACAACTCAAGGTGGAAGAACGAGCCAAGGTCAAGGTTGTGTTCAAACTCACAAACTCGACGCCTCCCTGACAAGAAGTACCACCGCAGAAGACACGGCTCGGCGGATCCATCAAGCAAAGAAGCTTATGGTCGCGAGACGTATCCGCAGCAGCCATATCGACAGCCGTCTTACCCACAGTATCCTTACCAGCAGCAGCAGCCTCCGCCGCAGCAGTACCCTTACAAGCCTCCGCCGCAGCAACAGTTTCCACGCGGTCCCCCGCAATCTCAACAGATTCCTGCTGAGGATCCTCTCGGTGCCTACATCGCTAAGAACAATCAGAGGAATGAAAGTACGGAGGCGACGATGAGGCGTCTTGAGGAAACTATGGGTCAGATTGCCACTTCTCTTAATGAGATGAGGCAGCAGAGTGAAAAGAACAAGTTGCCCGGGCAAGCTCATCAAGCTCATGCCGTGACGGTGCTCCGAAGTGGAAAGGTTATCGACAACATGGTGACTATGCCGACTCCTGTACCTTCTCCGGCACCCACTGTCGTTGTTGAGGAACCTCATGTTGAAGAAGAGGTTCCTGAGAAGAAAGATGAGAGTGAGTTGCACAAAGCCGCCGATCCGTATGTTCCGCCGGGACAAACTTCAAAGACTTTGTTCAAGCCCCGGGTCCCTTATCCCCATCGGTTGACGAATGCCAAGCAGGACCAACAGTTCAGCGATTTCTACAAGTTGCTGTCTCAAGTACACGTCAACCTGCCTTTGCTGGACGTCATCCGGGCTGTCCCCGCCTATGTGAAATTCTTTAAGAGCTCACCTCAAAGAAGAGGAACTGGAGACATTGCGATGTGGTCGCTCTCAGAGACGGCTAATTCAATCATGCAACTTCCCCTTCCACCCAAGCTTCGCGATCCAGGTAGCTTTATCATTAAGATTGCTATGGGGAATGGGAAAGAGGCCTTACGTATGCTTGATTTGGGGGCGGGAATTAATTTAATGCCTTATTCTATCTTTCAAGAATTAGGTCTTAGGAATTGAAACCCACGGGCATGACCCTTCAATTAGTGATAGATCTATGAGATACCCTAAGGGGTAGTGGAAAATGTTATGGTTAATGTGGGGTCCGATAATTTTGATGGATTTTGTGGTCTTGGAAGTTGGGGATGTACGGAGGATGGTAGGTCTCACATCGCTTCTCCTCGGTAGACCGTTTATGGCCACCACTAATACCATGATAGATGTTAAGAGTGGTCTTATTAAGATGATGCTTTAGGGACCACGGTTACATTTTCGTGAGAAATAGTCTTAATGCCCCTACCGCTCATTATATTGATGATTGTGCTTTTGTCGATGCTATTGAGCCCTTGGTCGAGAATGTATTTTGCAGCACACACAGTTGAAGAGGTCTTCATGGGATCGGCCGACGAGCAAGAAGTACGAGGTGGCAAGCTTCCCGAGCCATCTGTTGAACTCGAGGAGCTTCCAACGATTTGAAGTATGTGTTCTTAGAGGAAGGAGAGCTGAGCGGTGATCATCTCCTCGACTTTGGCCCGGTATGAGGAAGATCGTTGATTGAGTTTTGAAGAGGAAAGCTTGCCTTGGGTGGAGTTTGGGCGATATCCGTGGCATTAACCCGCCACATGTATGCATCGCATCACCTTGGAAGAAGGAGCTCGCCCAACGAGAGACGGACAAAGGAGGTTGAACCCTGTGATATCTGAAGTAGTGAAGAAGGAGATCTACAAACTCCTTGGCGAAGGCCTCATCTTTCATGTCGCCGATAGTGAATGGGTGAGCCCCGTGCATGTAGTGCCAAAGGGGGCATTATCATTCGAAAATAGCGAGGGGAGTTGGTGCGAGTCCGAGCCACCACGGGATGGCGCATGTGCATTGACTACCGGAAATTGAATGCCGCCACCAAAAAGGATCACTTCCCTCTACCCTTCATTGATCAAATGCTTGATAGGTTAGCCGGACACGATTTTTATTGTTTTCTTGACGGCTTGTCTGGATATTATCAGGTTGCCATAGCTCCGGAAGATCAATCCAAGACGGCGTTCACGAGCCCGCATGGGACATTTGCTTACCGTCGTATGCCGTTTGGTCTTTGCAATGCACCTGGAACCTTCCAACGGTGCATGATGTCCATCTTCTCAGAAATGATCGGCGACTACATGGAGGTATTTATGGATGACTTTTCTGTGTTTGGCTCGTCATTTGATGACTGTTTAGCTAAGATTGATCATGTGCTTAATAGATGTGTCGAGAGTCATTTGACTTTAAGTTGGGAGAAGAGTCATTTCATGGTTAAAAGTGGTATAGTACTCGGGCACTTGGTTTCACATGATGGGATTGAGGTGGATAGGGCCAAAATCGATGTTATAGGGAAATTGCCCCCACCTGTTGACGTTAAGGGGATTAGGAGTTTCTTAGGGCATGCTGGCTTCTACCGTAGGTTTATTAAGGATTTTTCGAAAATCTCTCAACCCTTATGTCGTTTGCTTGCCCAAGACGTGCCATTTGTGTTTAATAATGATTGTATGCATGCTTTCTCTGTGTTGAAAGAGAAGTTGACTAGTGCCCCCGTGGTTGTAGCCCCGAACTGGAATGAACACTTTGAGATTATGTGTGATGCTAGCAATCATCTTGTAGGGATGTTTTAGAGCAACGTGTTGATAAGATGCTCTGTAATTTACTATGCTAGTTCTACCTTGAATCATGCGCAGTGAATTACACGACAACCGAAAAGAAATGTTAGGCGTGGTTTTGCTTTAGAAAAATTTCGCTCATATATCATAGGTTCTAAAGTGATTGTTCATAGTGACCATGCTTGCTTTAAGGTACTTGTTAACCAAACCTCAAGCTGAAGCCTAGGTTGATCCGTTGGGTTCTTCTCCTTCAAGAATTGATTTGGAGATTAAGGATAGGAAAGGGAGTGAGAATTGTGTGGCTGATCATTTGTCTCGTCTTAAATCCCCGAGTGTTAAACTTTTGCATGAGACTGTTGCTAATGATTTTCCTTATGAAAATGCTTTTTCGGTCTCATCTTCCCCGTGGTTCGCTGACATTGTGAATTATCTTGCTTGTGGGGAGATGAGACCTGGTCTAACCTTTCAGGAAAGGAAGCGTTTTCTAACCTTGTGCAGGCAATATTTCTGGGATGAGCCATATCTGTTCAAATTCGGGAAGGATGATGTGATCCGTCGATGTGTGCCCGAGGAAGAGCAATTTCAAGTGTTGGAAAGATGCCACAATGGTAATTATGGAGGGCATTTCGGCGGACAAAAGACTGCGTTCAAGGTCCTCCAATCGGGATTCTACTGGCCATCATTGTTCAAAGACGCCCAAGCGTTCTACCGTGCTTGTGATCGATGCCAACGCACGGGATCTATAGGTGCCCGGAATGAGATGCCCCTCAATAATATTCTTGTGGTAGAAATTTTCGATGTGTGGGGAATCGATTTCATGGGACCCTTCCCTAAATCTTTAGGTTTTGAATATATTCTGCTTGCCGTTGACTACGTGTCCAAGTGGGTCGAGGCTATCCCCACTAGGACATGCGATTCTTACATCGTTTTGAAGTTTGTGCGGGAGAATATCTTGTGCGATTTGGTTTTCCCAAAGCAATCATTAGTGATGGAGGAAAGCATTTTGCAACAAGTTGTTCGAGAAGTTGATGAAGAAGATTGGGATTAACCACAAGGTGGCGACGCCTTACCACCCACGACATCGGGACAAGCCGAGACTAGCAATCGGCAAATCGAGGGATCTTAGAGAAATGGTACAACCTTCTCGGAAGGATTGGTCCACCAAACTACCCGATGCACTATGGGCGTCAGCACCGCATACAAAAGCATTCTTGGAATGAGTCCTTATCGTATGGTGTTTGGGAAGGCGTGTCATCTTCCGTGAAGATCGAGCACAAGGCCTTGTGGGCAATTAAAACCATTTCTTTGGAGATGCAAGATGCTTCCAAACGCCGGATGTTACAACTCTCGGAGCTTGAAGAATTACGTAATGAGGCATATGACAATGCCCGAATTTACAAAGAAAAAGTGAAGGTCATCCACGACAAACATATAGTGCACAAGGATTTGAAGCCGGTATGAAGGTTTTATTGTTTAATTCCCGACTGAAGCTTTTTCCCGGGAAATTGAAGTCTCGTTGGAGTGGCCCGTTCATTGTCAAGGAACTGAAGCCGTACGGTTCGGTCGTGCTCAGTAAAGAAGGATCAGACGAATCGTTCGAGGTCAATGGTCAACGTGTAAAGCCCTATGTTGAAGGGGGTCCGACCTCCTTTACGGTGGAATCTATTTCCGTCGCTGATCCTTGATCGTCGAGTTTATTCTTGTCAAGCTAATGACAGTAAACGAGCGCTTCGTGGGAGGCAACCCACGTTTCTTTTTGTTTTTATTCGTGTTTCCTTTCGTTTTGTCCTTGTTTGTGTTTTGATATCTTTTTGTGTTTTGTGTGGTGCAGGATGAGGAGTTAGTTTATCTGGAATTGAAACATGCATCGTAAAAGTGGAAGCAGCAAAATTCCATCGAGGAGGTACCCAGCGCCGGACGCGATTTAAACCGTGGCTGGGTACGCATTATCAAGAAGGACAGCGAGTGGCACCCCGCGTCGGACGCGACCAAGCGCCGGACGCGGGGAGGATAAAATTGGGACAGCGAGTGATACCCAGCGCCGGACGCGACGAAGCGCCGGACGCGGGTGTTTATCTTTAATGGGCGATAGGCGACCCGGTACGACGCAGCGATGAAACCGTGGCCGGGTCCATTTTTATTTTAATAAAAAATAATAATAATAATAATAAAATTATATATATATATATACATGAATTAGGGTTTCTCCCTTTTTGCGCCGCTTACTCTTTTCACTCTCGTGCAGATCCTCCTTCACTCCGTCCGACGACGCTCACCTCCACCTCTCCCGTCCGGCGTTTCCTCCTCACGCCTCGCCGCCGCTCATCGCATTCCGTCCGACGTTTCATCTCACAGCGCGCACGCCTAAGCTAAGCTTCGGTCCGGCATTTCAGCTCAGCGCCACGCGCCTCTTTACTCATCGTCGCATTCCGTCCGGCGCTTACCTCCACCAGCGCCGCACACCTTCCACCCGTCCGGCGCCTTACCTCCACCAGCACCGCACACCTTCCACCCGTCCGACGCTTATTTCCTTGGCGCAAGCGCTTCGTCCGTCCGGCGTTTTCCTCGAGCGCCGCGCATACAAGCTTCATTCACCGTCCGGCGACGCACGTCTCGCGCCCAAGCGCCTCGCCTCGCTCCGTCCGGCGCTGCCCTCAGCCCGCGCGCCTTTTTCACTTTCAGCCCCACTCGCCTCCGTCCGGAGACGCTTGTCCGTCCGGAGACACTTGTCCATCCGGAGACGCTTGTCCGTCCGGCGACTCGGTTCTTCCTAGCACACTCATATCTGAGGTTTCGTACAGTGCCCTCTTGCACACAATTCAGTATGGTTCTCACTAAAAATGCACCTGGATCCACCTCCCGCCATCCTCAAGCCGACGATGTTCGATGGAGGAACAACCAGGAGGATATTAGCGTTATGTACTCTGCCACCTTCCCAATTTATAATCCGGTGGAAGGTACACACTATCGTCGCTTTGCATTTCAAGAAATCACACCTCCGTCAATTCAACCGGCATTGATGCAAAGTCTAGGTCTTGAGGATAGGGTAAAGAAGTATTTGAAAAATTTGGGTTTGCTACAATATGCTTTGATGGACTTACAGGTTATAACCCATTATTGCTTGAATGCTATTGCACGATGTGTATTGATGATGAATCGATTCTATGTCTTGTCGTCTGTTGGGCAAGAGTATGTTATAACGCCTCGTATAATGAAGGGGTTTTGGTTTTCCGACTTACGGTACACGTGGTGTGCGAATTCTTTCAATGTTAGAGGGCACGGAAAGAGCTATCGATTTAATAGCGGTCATCATCGGAATGTCGAGTGGGTTTATCAAGGATGAAGCTTTGGCAATGGTCCACAAGTTCATAGCTTTCAATGTTTTTGGAAATGAACAGGCAAATAAGGTGAATACTGCTGAAGTCTTCCTGCTAACATGTGCTGTAAAGAAGACGAAGATTTCGCCGATATACTTTATTTGGGACCACTTGCAACTGATCCAACAAGCAAGAAATGTAGGCCAACCACATGCGAATCCCTCTTGGTGCAGCGGTGAGCTTAAGGATCATAAATAACGATGGACGACCAGTTCCAGGCCAAGATCATATACGACCTAAGATGATTGATCTTAGTGAGCTGCGAGGCGCTCCCTTTGCCTACAACGAGACTACTCTGGTACCTCAGCATCAGAGGAATTGCGTGAAAAGATATATCTTGGCACGATGCAGCAGCCCAAGAAGTCGGGCGCCCAGCGGCGGTGCGGGACCATCACATGCACCTACGGGTGATATGATCATCTATGATACCACCATACCATCGGATGGAGACCGTGACCAGCGGCAGGATGCGGGAGGGATCTGAGCCCCTTGTGGCGACGATCCTAATCGGCCGCGGTTCCCTTCCCAAAGAATACGCGTCGGGCGGGGTATAGTTCTTTTCGTGAGTAGTTTGGTCGGTTTAGGGTGAATTAGTCGGCCCTCGACGTAGTTCCGTCGAGACATAACTTCTCGGTTTGATCAAGAAAATCAATGTCTTGACAGACGTAATCAATTATGGCACGAGCGTAACCGGTATTGGAACACATATAACCGCAGATGATTGAGCAGAATCAGCGCATGGCCGCCCTCGAAGCCCAGTGGAACGCATGGACTACCTTTCATGGCGCTCCTCCTCCACCACCGCTTTCCCGACCAATAGTGATTCTTCACTATTGGAGCGTTAGTTTTTCCTTTTGTTTGTGTTTCGCCTCGTTTTCCTTGTTTCGTTGTTTTGCTTCTCTCTGTTTTCTGTTTTTGTAGGTCTTGTCTTTTGTTGCTTTCCCCGCCGTTCCGTTCATCGCCTTCAGGGAAGTCTCCTCCGCCTTTCTCTATTATTTTATCTGCAATGAGGTCATTGCCTGTTTTTAAGTGTGGGGGGTTTCTGTCTGTTTGGTTTGTTTTGTTTGTTTTCTGCCGTTTCTGTCTTTGTTGTGTTTTGTCGTTTCTTAACTTTTTGTTTGGATTAGAGACGATTTTATCTTCTTGAAATCAATGGTGTATGAAGAATTATGCCTTAAGTTGAATTAATTGCGTTTTGATCTGAATTTCTATGCATCTTGGTATATGGTTTTTAGTTTAATGAAACTTAGGTGTCAATTTGAACTGTGGGACATAATTAGAAAGCTGTGTTTAGACAAGGTGTGTGATCGGATGTCATATGCTTCGTAAATGGAACCCGTCTCTTGTATGATCTTTCAAGAAAAAGTGGACAATATAAAAAAAAAAGAAGAAAAGAAGAAAAGAAAAGGAAATATGTCGTTATTGTGAAATAAGTGGGCTTAAAATTCGAATAAGGGGCTCTACCCCTCTTGCTTGTGTTGTCTCTCGAATGGAGACTTTTTGCTATGGGTATAGATATCTACGTTAGGATACTCGAGTGTACAACTTGAAGGTTCCACCTAACGATTACTGTCCTATAATCGGTTTTAAGTTCCACAAGTTCTTATTTGTTGTTGTCATTTGAGATATCTTACATGAAAGGGAACCATATAAGTTGTATATTGATGTCTGAAATCATGTTGAGTCGAGCTACGACTATTCTATGATAAGTCACATGTTTGGATTGATAAATGAGGATCATTGTATTGAGAACTATATTATTGAGATGCATTGAAGGGATGTGAATATGTGATTGATTCTAGTTGAAGTATTGATTCTATGTGTACCATTCATTTCAAGAAACTAAAATTTGCTCGAGGACAAGCAAAGAGTTAAGTGTTGGGGTGTTGTTTTGCATATTTTTGTTCTGTTTTTCCTTGTTTGTTTCCGACGTCTTGATTCAATTGTTGGTTATATTTGAATATCTTTTTATTGGAATCATGTTCGTTTGTGTTTTGTGTACGGTAGGATTGCGTTGAGCTTTTGTTGCCCGAAGAGCGCACCCAAGCGCCGGACTCGGCGTAGCCGGCGCTGGGTGCGCAGCGCGTCGCCCGCTTCGAAAGAAAGACGCGCGTCCGGCGCTTCGTTTGCGTCCGGCGCTGGGCACGCCTCAGAGAGCGCTCGCGTCCGGCGCCTCGACTCCGTCCGGCGCTGGACGTCCTTTGCACGTTCGTCCGAAGCTCCCGTCCGGTAACCGTTTGCGTCCGTGTGCTGGCGAAGACCCTGCGTCGGCGCTCGTCTGCGTCCCGTGGGTTGGTTACACAAGATTGATCCGAGCTTAAGGCGTCCGGCCGATCCGAGTCCGCGCCGGGTTCCTTTGTTAGCAAACGCACGCGTCCGGCGCTGGGATCGCGTCCGGCGCTGCGCGTTATTTTGGGCCGATATATATACGTTTTTCGAACGCTGAAAACCTACTTTTCATTATTTTTTCCGTCTTTTGTTTCTGCAAGTTCCAGACGAGAACTTCTTCTCTAGTTCTTAGTTCAGAATTTATTCCTTCTCTTATCTTTTGAAATTGTGATTCAAGAATTATCGTGAGGATATTGGATTCATATTCTGAAATTTTATTATCAATTCCATCGTTCATTTTGTTAGTAAGTTTCTTCTATTGCTTTATTCCGTTTAATCTCTGTGTATTTGATTGTTATTGATTTCTATGTTGGTTATGATTAGTATTGATATTCGTCTGAATAATCTTGTCTTCCGTTTGATCTTTTCCATTCATGTCTAGGGTTTATAATTTCGATTCCATGTTCTTCGATTTAGGGTTTAATTCTTGCCTAGGTAATTTATCTGTTTTGTCAATTTCCGCCTAGTTAATTCGTCTTTCTTTTGTTTAATAAATTCTTGCCTAGGTAATCTATCACCCCTTTTGAGATTAGAGTGTTTAGGATTTTAATTGTTTTGTGTGGCAACTTAGTAGCATACATTAAGTTTTCCTGAGAGGCGACTAGGGTTAGCTTTCCCTATTACAACACCTCATTCGATTGTGAGTCGATTAAGAGTATCTTTTAGTTGAAACAGTATCCACGGACATCTATTTACACGTGAATTTATTCTGGTTTATTATATATATGTATCATTACACATTATGAAACTGTACTGGAGAGGTGAAATTTTGAGATAACAAACTAGTCAGCAAGAGGAAACAAGTACACAAAATATAAACAAATTCTGAAGGGCTGCGGTGCATATTACATAATACATATACGTAATTCCCTATTAAAAAATTGTCAATATTTTATAAGTTGAGATACTTCAATAAATTATGAAGCACCACTACAATATTGAATATATATAAATAAATTCTTTTAAAAGTTGTGGACCAATCAAATTAAAACAAAAATGATAAAACCGAAGTAGTACAAAAATAAACAAAATTTACCATTTTACACTCACAGTTGTAGGGTTGATTAATATGAGACGTATATAACTGAACTACTAAATCAAACTGATACTTAGACTAGCTAGCATTAACGATGACCAGTAACACACTTAAATGGTCGAACTCCACGTCATCAATTTAATTAAATAAACAGAAACATTGAAATAATATTAGAGGGAGATAGTCGACCATGTCAAATATGAGACCATCCTCTTGGTCTCTCTCTTCTTTGTTTAACCAGTGGAATTGAGACACTTGTCTTTTTTTTATTGGTAAATCAAATTTTGCATAGATATATTATAAAATTATTATCTCTTTTAAATAATATATTAAAAAATCAAAATATATCAAAATTCATATTATTTCGTTCTCTATAAATAGAGATCAAATTTTCTATATTCCATTGTCCTATTTTATATTTCATATTAGTTTTTTAATTTTTATGTTATTATATTTTTTCAATAATAATAATAATAATTTATTTTAATTTTTATTGTAACTATTTATATAATAATTATTTAATAAAATAAAATAATATAATAAATGATTGGGTGGTTTGAGTGATCATTGATAAAATATCAAAACTGACGTGGTTGGGTAGGAAGAAAATAAAATTCAAAAATGAGAAAGAAATTAATTAAGTATTAAAAATATTGAATGGATGTTGATAAACGTAATCTCAGAAAACACACATCTTATATAGAAGGATTCATCAAAACAGTATGATTTTCATCCAGATATTTGAAATCTTGTTAATGTGGGAGTAGGTTTTGTTGATATTGTCCCTCCTTAATAATATAATAAAACACAAATATAATTTACATTAATTAGTTTTTTTTAGCGATTATCCGAATTAAGGTGAAGTGAAATATTTTTCAATGACTTATTCTTCTCTTTTTTTTGGTCAATTTAATACAGAAATTTAAAGGTCACGTCACGGTGGACTCGAGCAAGACTTTGACGCCGGACATTAACCACTCTACCACTAGGCCAATACACGCACACGACTTATTCTTATCTTTGTTGTGCGTGGAAGGTAGGGATTGATTCGTGTTTAACGTAGCAACTGCGGATCAAACTTCATGGTTTACTTTGAAAATATATTGGTCATTTAGTAATAATTTAGTTGACTTGCATGCATGTATTTATGTCCATTACCTGTTTAAAGCTCAAGACGTGTCTAACTACTTCCCTACTTGGCCATATATAACTCACTTTCATTTAACTTATACAAGTTCACGTTTTCTATGAAATAATTAATTAATATCTTTGCATTTAGTATTTCGATTGTGGATTTTATACTTTACGTACTTCTTTCTGATTTTTGTTGTGATACAGTACAACTCTTCGTGAGGCGCGGGACTTCAAATTGGGATGTTACTATGTAATTATAAGGAAAAATATTAGAGGAGTGTAAGAATTTAGGGTTTCACAGATATGATGCATTTGCATGATCACGGTGGTTTCTTTCAATTTTCTTTATGCTAATTTCAATTTTTCTCATTCCTTCAAATATTTTAAATGAAATAATAATTATTAATTTAAACTAGTGATCAAGATCGTTCTTAGATAAAATAATTGAACAATGTGATCAACGCGTGATACTATTCACACAATTATAGTTGCTTCTTTCAATTTTTAACATCAATTTCACTAATATCTTTTAATTTTTTATATTATAGTATCTTTTATGAAATAATCGAACGATATGCTCAATGTCAACTTTGTTTATGTTTACTATAAGTATTTTGTTATATTATTCTATTCTCGTACTATAATGCACGAGAGTCATATATTGAATTAATCTCATGTCTTCTAAAAACAAGTATAATAAGAAATTAGTGAAATTGGAAAAAATTACAAAATAGAATGGCCATAATTGTGAGAAAAATGCCATACTTTGTTACATTTTTTATTAATTCATAACAATATTGGTCATTATAGAAAATTAGAAGATATTAGTAAGATTGAAATAATAATTAGAAAATAGAAAGAAATGATTATAATTATGAGAAAAATATCATACATTAACCACATCGATTGATTATTCCATAAATTATAGTATTATATTACAAGAAATTAGTGAAATTGAGATTAAAAGTTATAAATAAAAAGTAATTACTATAAATTTGAAAATAATGTCATACGCTGATCATGCCAATCAATTATTTTCATAAAATACAAATCTCAATACATTATTAGATGTATTATAATATTTATTTTTAATGTATGTAGTATATAATTCGATTATCATTAATTTATACTTTTATAGTTGATAAATTTTGTACTATAAAAACAAATATAAAAAACATTTATTGTAAAGATATATAAGTTTCAAAGTGAACTATAATTGTAAGGTGAATTATAATAGCTTATCATATTTATCGAATAAGAAATTATATTATTAAGTTCATATTTTGATAAAATATTTATTATAAAGATATATAAGTTTTCCACATAAAATGTTTAAAAAAGTCTATATTTCCAAATAATAAAAAATAAAAAGAAGTAAAACATTGTACAAATTATGCACATAAATAGGTTGTGAAAGAATTATAACAAAATAACATAGAAAAAAAACATGCAGCCCAAAATTACGCACGTAAATAATCATGTACAAATTAAAAAGTATGCACGCAAATAGTTTAGTGATTTTTTTTTTATCTTTATATTGTTAGGAACATGAAATGAAAAATGATAAAAAGGAATATTTCCAGAAAATGTGTGCTTTGTCTTATGTAAAATATGCTTTTGATTCTATTTTAATCATAATATAAATATTAAATAGCATTATGAAAATGCCGGTAGAAAAATCGTACTATAATTAGCATAACCATACAAGAAAACTCTGGAAAAAAATTCAGCCAAAATTGGATACAATTTTTTTGAAAAATTGTTATGATATGTTTCCGACAAAAAATATTTATAATTTAGATAATTGTAGAAAATATGTAAAGGGCATATTTGTAATTGATTAATATAATTAATTAAAAAAACTGGTTTTAAAAAATCGAACTGATCCCACTTAAAATTTAAGGGTATTATGTATGCACATAATATGTAAAGAATCATTACCCTTTTCTACAATATAAATTTCTAATACAATGTAATTACATATTTATTTGACTTGATGTAGTTACATTCATAACCATCGAACTGGAATTCGTTAAGCCTAATTGTTATTAGAAATGATCACGCTGTATAAAATTCAAACAATTTACTCATAAAATTGAAATTTCTACCACTCTTACATAAAGTGAAAATTAGTATTTTTTCAATGTAATATAATTTTATATGATTTTCAATTCTGAGAGGACATGTCTTACCCGAAGATGTCCGATTTTTTTATCCATTTATATACCGCCTATATATATCATGATTAGTTTTTATAGCTTAAAACCAACTGGTAATTATATTAAAGAAAATTATACTTTAATAATAAAAAGAAGACAATAGTACTTTATAAATTAGATTTTGGATATAGATTCAACAGAAGCAATTGTTATTATATTATAATATATAGACGTGTCAAATTAATTGTCAATATCATTTACCTACTTCTCTCGAAAGGTATATGTGAAACTTAAACCCAAAAGTCTTTGGTACTTTTCCGGCTTACAACATTTTTTTATTCAACAAAACTCATGTAAATTTGTCCTTGCCACGCGGATTCACAAAAGTATTATTTACTGTTAAGAAAAATATTAAAGTATTATTTGTTTTTTACCCTATAATTTAGAAAGTATCATTTATATTGAAGAAAAATATCATTTATACTGAATAAAAATATCAAAGTCTGTATATGCGGATATATGTACGTAATACTACCTCCTTTTGATTTTGTACTTACTGCTCTATAATTTATTAATATGCATAGCAACGCATATGCAATTAAGATTTTATTTTTGGAGTGAATGGGTGTCAAATCATTATGAAATCTAATATGCAAAACTATAAAACAAAATTGTAATTTGTTAAATGAGCAAATTAAAAATTAAGGATAACTCAATATAGCTAGGGTTATAGTCCCTCAAAACTTGGATCACTATGCAAGCTTAAGGAATACATAATTACTTGGAAGTTATCTGAATTCGAGTATACTTTTGTTTTACTTATGATTTCAGAAAATCCCAGTCATGGAATTGTAATTGAGGAATATCCCAACACCAGATTCTTAAATATATATTTTTCCCTCCCCACGCACTAACTAAGCTGCTAATCTCGTATATGTTGACTTTGTTTCAGAGTTGATAATTACCCAATTCTTAATTTCCTTGAAATTATGAGGGTTTACTTCTAAGGTCTCCCCTCTGCCAGTGGCTGATTATTTAATTTGTTATGAAATAATATTCTTGACTGATGCTTTTATTTATTTTATTTTCCAACGTAGATAGCTAGTCAATGACTAAATATTGGATGAAATAAAGAAAAAGTAACTATGTTTAGTATTTGGTAAGGAACGTGCTATAAACCTATTACAAGCCTCTCTAGGGATTACATACATTATAGAATTAACTCTCAAGAGTAAAATGTAGAGTAATGTGTGTGTTATGAAGGTTGCATAGTTCTTAAATAATATCCATCGTCGAACTATTCGACCAGTATCTCATTGAAAATCTAAAAGAATTTATTGTCATCATCGATTGAGATTTTAGTTACATCTGCAGATTCAATATATATCTTATCTAAAAATCTACAAAATTGAATCACCACCATCCACTCGAATTTCCTTCACATCTACACCATCCAATATATATCTTATCTAAAAAAAACTAAAAGATTGAATCACCACGATCCGTCTGGATTCCCTTTATATTCGTAACATCCAATCTATACTTTACCTAAAAATCTAAACCACTCAACCTCTATAAATTTAGTCTATTATATACATACTTTCACACACAAAACACGATTTTACATTTTATTGTTCCTTTTGTATATCTTTGTTTAGTTATATTTTATCATTCATGGCTACTTCTCGAAGTTTAAATTACTCATTTGATTAAGATAAACATCTTTGTCGTGTGTATATTGAAATATCTCAAGATTCAAAAACATGAATATACCAAAAAAGATAGTTTTTGGAATCGTATTATGGAGGTCTACAACTTCGAAAAATCTTCTCCAAATATGTCTAATTGAAGTAAAGATCGGTTGAAACTCGCATGCAAATTATTTTGAGTTTGTTTTAAAATTCAAAGTATGTGTACAACAAGTGGAATATCCCAATCCAAGTGGTTGGTTTGAAAAAGATATTATAAGTAATTATGTATACAATTGGTTTTTTTTATCTTACCGATTCTAACATGTTTTGTTCATTATGCGGTTTACTCGTGCAAAAGAAACGATGACACAAGTAGCAAAATATCCGAAAGGATTCAAGTTCGGTATGTGTGGCTCATTATGAAATATTTTGTAAGTTGACAATACTTCACAAAACTCTTGACAACAAATGTATTCATTCCAATCATAAACGTTACCGGAATCTATCTCACTTTATGTATTGTCTTTATTTCTATCAATTTAAGTGATGACAGTGACAATGGTTCCAGACCACCACATCGTCCAGATGGTGCAGAAACATAAAAACAAGAGAGAAAAAATAAAGATATATATTTACGATTTTTTCAGATCACTCTCACAAAGAAATAAGAGAATTCAGGTCCAAATGATGTTTTCAATCTGTTTAGGGCAATTTCAAGATTTTGGAGGATCTAAAAGTGACGTTAGAGGATCCAAAGGCAATCTCGAACCTTAATAGTGTTGCTTGTATTGTTAATTTAATGTTATTGTATTTTTAAATTGTAATTTTAAGTTATTGTAGTTTTATGTTGCTATAATTTTATGTTATTATATTTTTATGCTGTTGTAATTTTAGGTCTTTGTATTTTTATATTGTAATTTATATTATTGTAATTTTAAATTTTATATAATGTCTTTTATGTTTAATACAACATTTATTTAAATGTATTAATAAGTGAAACTAAATATATATCAACAATAAAATTTAATATCGACAAGATATTTAGAATGTACTATAAAATGAATTCTACAAATTAAACAAGATAAATAATCAAAAATATTTGCAAAAGAAAAGAAAAAGATGAGAAAAAAGCAAAACTAAGCAAAAGAACATGACAAAAACTGGCGTTGAACGGTACCTATTACGATTTACGAGAAGTGGATTCCTGTTCAATCATGGGATTTAAGTATAGCGTGGAGGGATCTATTGGAGAAGAACTCACCGTCATTCAAGTGGCTGTTGATGCTCTAAAATAGTATTAGAAACAGTCACACTTCAAATTCTTTGTTTTAGAAATTTTAAATTTATTTTAGAATACTTTCAAGTACTTATAATAAATTTTAGCTTTCAGCTGAATATTTAAAGAAATATTCCTCAAGGCCTTTGTCTTGAAAGAATTATATAGCCTAAAGCACTTATTTTGAATGTTTTACCGATTCTCACACCCAAAATCAATAAAATTAACTTAGACACCAAATTATCATATGTGGATGAGTTCAGGCACCAAAAAATTGTTCTTATTCCTAAAAAAAGGTTTATACTGTATGCTTAAAAAGCTATAGTTTATACTTTAATATTTTAATTCTAACATTTTTTTTGTAAGTCCTAATCATATTTTAAATGTTTACCCTCATAGAAGAAACGTTCTTATCAAAATGCACAAGTTTTGCACAATGTGTTTTGGGTTGAGTGTTTTATTGTGACTTTTTTTTGTGAATTGGTGTTTTATTGAGTAATGGGTGAAATTATTTTCATCACAATTTGTGGGCCTCTCTTGCAGTCACTCTTATATTTTTAATGGGCCAATCATCAAACAGTATATGGGCCATCGCTAGTTTGGTTATTTATATTGGTTTTAATAAATTACCCAAGGAGGATACAACCCCCAAAACGTGATCGACTTACTAAAAATCGAAAATCTTGGACTAAATAATAAATTACGTAAGACCATCACACGAATCAAAATTTACCCATATTTATAGTCGGTGCTGTATTTTTTTCTTCCTTTTCAAATTATAACTTTTTTTTGGGTCATTTCTTCAAGAGACTTGGTCTTTTAAGTAGGGATGGAGAACGGTTCGAGTTCGGGTAATTGAATTTATTTTTTCGGTTAATCAAATGGAAGTTTCAATAAATTTCAAAATCAAAACTGAACCATTATTAAGTTCGGTTAACCGAAAATCACATCGGTTAATGGGGTTCGATTTTCGGTTAACCGAAAAAATGAAAAGAACTTTTACATTTTTTATTTTTCTTACTCAACTACATTAAATAGTCTAAGTATTAGATGAATACGATTAAACAAAATTTACGATAAATTAATTGTTACTTTATTTTTAATTTTATACAATTGACTTTAAATAATAAATACTTCCATATATTAATTAATTACTCAATCTATCATGCACGTGATTTAAAGTTTTGATATTATATAACTACGACTAATTACAAATTTTCTAGCCACTAAAAAAAACCACATGCTCACACAAACCTATTATTTTATTTTCTGATAATTCTATTGAATTTTACATACAAATAAATACTCGACTTTTATTTATTAATCTTTTATGATGAGAACATAATTATAAGAAGAAGAAAAAACAAAATAAATTATTCGATTTTTTGATTGTTAACTGTTCGGTTATCGATTAACTAAAAATTGAAAATATTTCCCACAAACTAAACAGTAAATTGAATATGCAGTGTTCGATTAACTGAATATAGTGTGGTTTTGGTTCGATTCGGTATTAACCGAAACCGAAAACCATTTCCCAACCCTAGTTTTACGTAATAACAATCATCCCGGTGAATTATGATAATAGAAAGTTATCATACGATTTCTATGGAAAAACCTTTTTAAAATTTCTCAATATTCGAATATATTTGATTATTCCTGCATTTAAGACTTTAGTTCTTCGTTGTTTCTCGTCATTTGTTATTTGGCTTTGGTGAGGAAAAAATGTTGGAAAAGTGTACAAAACAGTACAACTTGCCGGGCGTATTACAACTCGAAATAGAACGGTAGAAGAAGATCAAACTAACAATGAACTTAAAACAAGAAAAATAAAAGAAACTGAAAACCGTATTCTAATGCCGAGTCGAGGAGGCATCTTTTAAAGACGAGATACGCCCGACATCTGCTCTCGATTCTGGCGTATCGTCCCAAAGATAAAACATCAGCGTCTCGTAGGTGGCAACACCCGTATTGAGGAACAATACGTAGAAGAAGAAAGTTCTTGGAGCAAACAATGACAAGACAACAAATCACCGATGGTTTAATTGCTCGATGATTTTAATTTTATTTCTTCTTCTTTTATGATTGTATATCTGACTTATACTCGTGTGTTTGACATAGGTTCTTTCAAACGAAATGTTCGAAGTGTCACGAGAGGTTTTTCACTTCAAAAAAGAAGGTGTTCTACTAAAAAATTAGACATCATCATTCATTCGAAAAGGAATCTTGTTGTTGGTGAGAATGCTAAGGATTTCAAGACATAAGCATATGTGATTGTAAAATAGCATACACCTATTCGACATGCTCGTTGGAAGGACATCCCAGCATATAAGAGAAAGATGTGATGGAATGAAGGTATATATGTTATTTAATAAGAACTAATTACGTAATATAGTGTGACTTTTCTTTGTATCATATTAGTTATCTAAATATTGTGATAGAAATTTTCTTTGTGTCATTTGTAATCGTTAGACTTGTCTGGTTGAGTGCAAAAATAAGAAGAAAAAAAGCTATTTTAAAGCCAATATATTATTTAGTTAGGATAATATCATGTGTTACTAATGTATGAAGTTGTAGTGACATTAATTACATGTGACTACATAATAGCTTATATAGTGACGATTATACAACGTGACTACACTATAGAAAATTAGTGACACTACTACAAAAACCACTTTTCTCTACACTTATAGACTACGCTTTTTCGTGAAAAGCGTGAGTCTATAGTATAGACTACGTTTTTGTATCAGCGTAGTCATGTGCGAATTTTTGAAGTATAGACTACGCTAACAAAAGCGTGGTGTAAATGCGTGGTCTATAGTGGGTATAGACTACGCCAACAAAAGCGTGGTGTAAATCGTGAGTCTATAGTGGGTATAGACTACGCTAAAAAGCGTAGTGTATGTGCGTGTTTTAATAAAAAGCGTAGTCATGTCATAACTTAAAAAAAAAATCATACAATTTTTTATCATTTCTATCTCTAATAATCACACTCTAATAATATCAAGAAACCCTAATTTTAATAAAATTGATCTTCATTCTTTTCTTTCTACACACCCATGTTCTCCTTCGTTTTACTCTTCCGCAAAGCGGATCATCATCGCACGCCTGCTCTCTGCTTGACCCACCGCCACTTCTCCATCGCATCGCCATACAGAAGAACTACATGCTGCTAAACCACGAACACGATTTGGGCGGCGTTGTTAAGATGCTCTTCTCTGACGACATCGGAAAGAAAATTGTCGATCGCCCTACGGCACCGAGGAGCCGTTTGGGTGCCGATGGATCATTTTATTTCTATTTTAGCACGAAATTCTTGCGGCAAAAAAAAAAGCGTGGAAATCGAGAAAGCTACCAATCCCGAATATCCGGATAAAACCTCGCCGAATCGGTCCTCAAGACTCCGAATCTTTCCTCCGATCGTCTTCGCGGCAAGTAGCGCACCGAGGAGGCGGTGGGACAGAGCGGCTCGGCAACGCCTTCCTTTGCGGGAGGCGATTGTCTTTGAGAGTTTTAA
Source organism: Salvia rosmarinus (assembly GCA_036937905.1). Taxonomy (NCBI): domain Eukaryota; kingdom Viridiplantae; phylum Streptophyta; class Magnoliopsida; order Lamiales; family Lamiaceae; genus Salvia; species Salvia rosmarinus. The sequence continues at coordinate 43,222,211 of CM072820.1, forward strand.
AGAATCGGCCTTGATAATATTAGGGATACGTTCGAGTCTTTGCTGCGGATGGGGTTGTGCCAATGTTTGGTGGTCAGATGCCTATTATTAAGGTAATTCGATTTCTCCCTCTTTTTCTGGATTTAACATTTACTCCAAATTAAACTTTGTTCTTTGTGGTTCGGCACATTCTGCACTCAGTGATATACGCTAGGTACTATATTTTTTTAACTCAAAATGATACACCAATGACAATGATTTTGGGGTTGAAGTTTTCGAGTGACCAAGTTTAGTGAGATTAATATTGGTATTAATTTGATTTCTGATCTGATCGATTAGGGTTAGGCTTCGGTAATTCTTGTTGCGAGGGCGAGGGTTCTCATGAATCTGAAGTCGTTGATATGGGAAGCCATGGTGAACTTTGCATTCGTATTTATCTTTTTTTGGGCATAGATTGATAATACTAAAGCCTCTTTAGTTGACTTTGTATTGGGTTTAGCTAATAATGTGAAAATCAGAAGAATCTTAATTACTCATGTTTCCTCCACCAATGACAAATGTGCTTGTGAGTTAAAATAAAATAAGATCAGGCTGATTGACATGAATCAAAATATCTAAAGCCTGAAATATTGCTTATACTTTGCAGATGTATTAGTTCTCATCAGTCATCTCTTTATTGTTTTCTGTTCATGTTGCTTCAAGGTCATTAGTTAGTGTGAGGAACTTTCTGAATGCAATTTAAATTGTGTTATTCCTTTTATGATTAATGTCGCTAAGGTTTTCTAAAAGTTGGATATTTTGGGTGTTGGTGAATCACACTACTGAAGTGAAGAGAATGTTGTGTATCTCTGAGACGAAAAGGGTGTGTAGTTTATCCGAGAGTTGGTAACATAGCCGAGGTGCTTGTTTTCTGTCTATATATGTGATTTAACCACCATTGGAGATTTGTATTGGAGTGGTTGGGCGTGCCCGGGAGTGTCACAATGTCGTCCTTGAGTCGAGAACTGGTGTTCTTGATACTGCAGTTCTTGGACGAAGAGAAGTTCAAGGAAAGTGTACATAAGTAAGTTTATGAGGTTAAAGCATGTATTTACAATTTTGGATTCATCTGCCTCATGGTTGATTATGCACGTTTAGTAAGCTGTGAACTCGGGAAATAAAATTTATTATGTCTTGTGCAATTTAGCTCAAGTTCACTTCATTTGTAAGCTTTTAGAATAAATCGGCGGTTTGTATGAGGAGAAAGGTTTTAACTCATTTTAGCATAAAGGGTAGACATCGACTTCTTTTGGAGCGATGTCTGAGCATCTAATCTGGATAGAAAATTTATTTGATTATGGGAAATGGAAATGGCTCTTGCCTAGAAGTTTGATGCATTATTTTCTTTGAAAAGTCGGTTCAATTTATGTCGCATTAATTTCTAGTATGTCTTGGGATGTATTGTTCTAGGTTGGAACAAGAATCGCTTCTTCTTCAATATGAAGTACTTGAGGATCAAGTTCAAGCGGTGAATGGGATGAAGTTGAGCGCTACTTAAGTGGATTTACAAAGGTTGAGGATAACCGGTATTCAATGAAAATTTTCTTTTAGATTAGAAAGCAAAAATATCTTGAAGCTCTTGATAGGTACAGCTTCTTTCAGAATTATGGTGTTATGATTTATTGTTTTGTTCATTTAATTAATAATCCTTTTATGCAACTTGTCTCTAAATTTTCGAGATGATGACCAAAGCGGTTGAGATCCTTGTGAAAGATCTCGGGTGTTTCCTCTTTTAATGAAGATCTGTTCAAAGAGATAACCCGACTTTTGACTCTTGACAATTTTAGGTAAGTTGGGTTTTAGCCATATGTAGTTCTCAACCTCATTGCAAAATTTTCATTTGATTTTTATTTCACTATTTTATATGATGATTAGTTTACATGTTTCTAGGCGAATGAACGACTCTCCAAATATGGGGACACAAAGTCGCTAGGAACATTATGCTAATTGAACTAAAAAAAACTTATAGAGGCAAATCCATTGTTCATGAGAAGCTCACATTGCTGCATTCAAGGCTTCAAGATTAAGAACACTAATTAACCAAAGGTATGCACTAGCTTTGACACATAGACTATTTATATGCAATTAATCTTGATAGAAGAGTTACATTGTGTTGCTTCTTGCACTCTTAGGTTTTATATTAGGCTCTTGAAAATCTTGGCATTGATCATGCCAAATCTATCTGCCATTTTCGGTCTTAACGGCAAAGATCGACTTTGTAAGAATCCACGTTCGAGTCCGGATATCAAAACACTGCTTCACCGATCATTCTTGTGCTTGAGTAATGGTGCACGAGGCCCACCTCCTACTAATGCTCCTTTTCTTTGGACCGGGCCCCAAACCTGGTGTCTTTTATCCTCTTGGGAGTCATGGTGTGAGTAGAATGGTTGCGATTGCTGTCATCTTAAGATATATACATTCCTTGGATTCTAACTTTTGAATTTTTTATTTTGAAGCTTTTCCAGCCCATAGTCTCTCTTCCTCCAAGTGCTATTGCAAGTTGGATGTCAAGTCCTAACCCTTCTATACCTCATGCAGCTGTTGTTGCAGCTTTACCTGGTCTCATCCAGGTTGTCAAAAAATGATTGCCAAGATCTGTTACCAATCAAATAGGTATCAAAATAATTCTACTAAATTTATTTTCAGTGAGTATATTTATATTTTTGTTTATTTTTGTGTTACCTTGTTAGTGGTTTCTACCCTTGTTTTCTTTTGCTTTGCAGGACTTAGAACCTATAGATCGGTTTGTTGTGGAAGAGTATTTACTGGATGTGCTATATTTCTTAAATGGATGGTTAGTATCTGTTTTGACTTCTTGTGTATATTAATTTTGATAGTACCCTATTTGATTCTTGCGATAGAGGATACAATTTTAGCCTTGGTCGCAGTCTTGATCTAGCGAATTAGGGCGAAGACTTGGTAGGATCGGATCACATCCACATTTGTATTTGGAAAACTTGTCGCAAATTCTAGAAGTCGGTATAATAGCCTTGACTTGTTTTTCTGTGTGTGTGCTTGGCGGAGCTAGGGGCATATTCCGTGATTAGAAGTTTCTTGATATATACAAAATAGAGCGGTAGGTCATATCTTCTTTTGATGTCATCTACTAATTAGTTTGTTAGAAAAAGCGATGGGTGAAATCTTTCTGGTTGAACATTTTCTACATATTTATACTCGAAGATGTGCTTGTTTCAATCTCCTTATTCTTTTGTTTTATTTTCTTTCCTTGTTTACGCAAAGCTAGTCGAAAGGAATGTGCTTGACCGTGGTTGGCTGCTGTTCCTTTCTAGATGCAGTACCTTATGGCGAGACAATATTCTCTCAGGTACAAGTAATAGTGCATCATTTTATTTACTTTTGGGGTTCCTCTTCGTAAAATTTGATGTTTGACCATAATCTATTTCTGCATCTGTTAGGGAATTTGTAAACCTTGAATTTTGAGTAGATAACTATATGAATGAAATCATGGCTGCAGAGCACATTTTGGAAGTTCAGGAGCTGTTGTTGTTATGTTAATCTGAAATATTTATAGAACTGGAGTCCTGTAGATTTGGTATAAAGAATTAAAGATCCTCTTGAGGTTAATTTGTCATCATGATAGGTATCATCAGGTACTGTCCATTATTTTAAGTGAAGCCACCATTCTAAGCATTGACTTCATCCTTCATCAGTATATATTTTAGTCATAAATGCTTGTATCAAATGTTATTATATGTTTGCATTTGCTTGTATCTAACTATTATTAATTGTTTGAAGGGCAATTTTTATGTTTAATGCAAAATTGAAGAAATGAGGCAAGAAGCAACCAACTTGGGAAATTGTAAAGGTATTTTCATTTATAAAAAACTCTCTCTACTTCATGCTATCTTTTCTTGATTTTGATCAAATATATATCTAAATATATTTTGCTCATAAATGCATATGTTTTTTTGTCACAGGTTAAGTTTTCCAGAATTATTTTGTACTGTGATATGGGGGATACGTTCTTATTATTTTGTTATGTGATGTAGCCAGTATTTTTGTATAGTGATTTTGTAGCAGTAATGAAAACAGATTGTATATTTTTGTATAATAATTTTGAACGTAATGAAAGCAAGTATATTTTAATCTCATTTGCTATTAGATTGCGCGTTATTAATTGTACAGGTTTTAAATAAATAAATTAACTACGATTGAAATTGAAAAACCATAGTTGTTATTAAATTGACTACGGTTGTAATAGAAAAAGCGTAGTAAATTTGGCATTAAAATCGTAGTAAACTCAAAAACCGTAGTTAATACATATAGACTACGCTCAGAAAGCGTAGTGTATGTGCGAAATTTTGTGTAGTCTGTCGGTATAGACTACGGCGTGGCGTAGTCTATGTGCGGCGTGGTCTATGGTGGGTATAGACTACGCATAAAAAGCGTGGTGTGTGCGAAATTTTGTGTAGTGCATGGGGTATAGACTACGCAAAAAGCGTAGTCTATGTGCGAAAAGCATAGTCATGGTGGGTATAGACTACGCGTAAAAGCGTGGTGTGTGTGCGAAATTTTGTGTGTGCATGGGGTATAGACTACGGCGTGGCGTGGTCTGTGTGCGGCGTGGTCATGGTGGGTATAGACTACGCGCAAAAAGCGTGGTGTATGCGGCGTCATTTTTCTCTACACCACTTTTCTCTACACTACGAAATGCACATACACTACACATAAAACGCGTAGTCTATACTGATTTTTGTAGTAGTGTGACGCTAATCTTGTGTGTGACTACATAATGGGTTATTCAGTGACAAATGTATAATGTCACTAAATTACGAAGTTCTAGCCACAAAACATACATGTCACTAGAAACTCAACCTACAATGACAAACATGCAACGTGGCTATAGAAAGTAAATATAGTGATAATGACATTTTGTCACTATAAAAATATTTTTATTGACGACATCATCTGTCACTATAGTTTAATTTTGTAGTGATGATTATTGTCGGTCGTCACAAAAACTTTTAGTGAAGGTGTTTATAGTCATGACCCAATGACAATCCTAAATGTCTTCACTGGACAGTTTTAGTGACGATTTTTACAAATATAATGACAACAATTATCGTCACTAAAAACACTTTTTTTTTGTGGCATGATCATAATGGTTCTTCTCTATCATCAACCAAAAATTTAATCAAGATATATGTATCCATAATTTTGTTTAGAAATACATGTATCTGTAATCAGATTTGATGAGTCTATGTTATATTAAAAATTGTTGATATTCTAACAAAAAGAGCTAGTTACTCGTTCTAGATAATAAGATGAAAATAATAAATGTTGGAAAAAAATTCAATGGTCTAATTATTAATTACTTACAAAGTTTGGTGAAGGCGGCAAAGTTGTCACCTTTATTGAATAGAAATGAATCAAAGTGTGGACATTCAACTTAAAGTGTACTGTTTGGGAACAAAACGGCGGTGTGAATACAATTTGGGATTTAAATATAAATATCATAAATTTGCACATATAAGTTGACTGTGGCCTCACCAAACTTTCCTCCTGCAAAATGACAACCATTTTCGCATTTTATTCCAAACCTTGTTTCTGAGTTGTAACTGAACCAAAAATATCTTCCTCCGCCCACAAAATCGTTCATTGATTTTGGTGGACTTGCTTTAATAAATCAGTAATGAGTATAAAGTAAGTGTGTATAAAAAGGTGTCTTATGAGGATAATAAATGAATATATTAATAAATAGTGGGTGTAAAAAGGTGGACCATGAGTGGTTTTTTGTAAATAAATTGATAGATTTATGGTAAAAATGTAAAATTGATGTTTTCAAAAAAGGAAAGTGAATATTTTTTGTGGACGGACCAAAATGAAATTAAATGCACGAATTTAATGGACGGATGGAGTATTACATTTTGGGTTGATTGTTGAGTAATGCACGAAATTTAATCCAATATATAATTTCAATACAATTTTTGAAGATGCACAACTAGGGATGGCAATCGGGTCGGGCGGGCACGGATAGTACCGAACCACTTCCGTACCCGCGAAAATGATCCCCGCCCGCGACCGCGACTGGTAGGAGATTCCCACCATACCCGCGACCCACGGGTACCCGCGGGTTGGCGGATACCCGCGAACCCACCACCTAAAAGAATCATCAATGGCAAATCTTCAGAAGCATTTCACACTTGCGCTCGTCCTTTTATCTCTCACAATAGGTACGTAACTAAAAGCAATTCTTCGTAACTAAAATCAATTTTTAGATTTAGAACATGCTTCCAACTTTAACGTATATAATGGTACCAAAATCATATAAATTCGTGAGCGGGAGGTGGTGGAGACGGGAGGTTCAGGGCGGCACGGGAGGAGGTGCGGCCACAGCAGCGCCGTGCGGTGATGGAGTCGGGAGGTTGGTGGGCCGGAGGTTCGAGGCGGCACGACGGAGGGCGCGGCGTCGGCGGAGGTGTGACCGTGTGAGAGAGGTGAGACCGTGAGAAGAAGAGCGGCGAAATGAAAGAGTGGGAAGTGGGAACTAGGGTTCCTAACCTATTTTCAGAATTTGGAAATTAATTAATTAATAAAATAAGTTATTAGATGGGAGGGTTTCACGGGTTCGTGGGTAATTCACGGATATTTTCGTGGGTATAATTCAGCGAATGCGGGTAGTGCTAAACCATTTCCATCTTGAACTAAACGGTCTTAAACTTTAAACCACGAACATACCCACGGTGCAAAATGCCTACCAAACCCACGAATAATCGTGCGGTTACCCGCGGGTTTTGGGTATCCGCGGGTCGATTGCCATCCCTATGCACAACGCATCTGTCCTAATTAAATTCTTATTATACTATGATTAATAAGCACTAATTAGAGATTAATAATCTTAATTGGAGAATGATGAATCATGCTTGAGGTGGATACACTATATATTCGGAAGTATACAATTAATTAGAGGTTGGTAAATCCTAATTAGCACGGATACATTATATATCCAGATATACATATATTTTTTTTTGTCATTTTTATAACATTTTAATAATGTCAAAATCATGGCTTAACATATTTACAATCAATTTTGGCTCTATAAAGAATGCTATGGATACGAATAGATTTTTTTGGTGCATGTATTTTTAAAATATTGAGTGATCGGGAAAATAAAGGGTATATAAATTGATTTAGAAATAAAGGTGTTGCTGTTGATATTATCGACACGTTTCAAAGATCGGATTAAAATTATAAATTAAGTTTAAAGTCCGTGTTAATACGTATTATTTAAATGCCGGGTGGCTATGTTTTCGTCAAATTCAAATCGAATTAGTAAAGTACAATTGTAGACTTGTAGAAGATATTTTCTATGACTTTATTAGGTCAAACTAAACCAGCCATAATAGAATTAAACTGAGGGAGTTTTAAATAAATAAACACCTTTAAACATTTTTACATCAGTGAATTTTTCCATTTATTACTTTATTATCTTCTTATCTAGATGAGTAGCTCGGTCTTCGCGTAATTATAGATGCATGAATTTATAAAAGAAACTGTATATGCACGTTTTCTTAAGTTAAATTTTTTGATTGATGATTAAAATATCATTATAAGCATGCCGAATTATTATCTTTGAAATAAATACTGACTGTTAAGTCAAAATATAGTTATTTAATTAGGGTGGCTCCAATGCTAGCCTTTTCAATTGAAAAATCTGGTTTCTTCAAACTTTTAGTCATTAGAAATAAATGATTGTGCAACTCAACTTTCTAAACTAAAAGCTGTGTCATTTTTTCTTTTGCAGGGGTTGGATCTAGTGAGAACTCATCTTTTTGAGAATTTGAGAACTATGTATAAGGCGTTGAAGAAAATGCACAAAACAAGATAAAGTTGTGCATAACGAAAACTTTCTAAAATTGTTGCACAACAAAATAATTTTAGAAAGTTTTCGTTATCTTTAACTTTATCCGCTTTTGTCACCATCTTCAACGTCTTATCATGGTTCATGAGTTCGCAAAAAGATATGGTTCATTGATCCACTCCATATATATATATATATTATAGTGGGATCCATATAAAAATTGCTTTTGTAGGTATATGATTGAAGAAAAATATAGAAAGAAGTTGATGAATGTTAAAAACTGATGTGACATTTATGTGGCGGTAAAAAAGTTGAATTTTAGTTGTTACCATTGGAGTTACCCTTTAGTGTAGGACCAATATCTAGTTAATTAACTTAATGAACACTAAAATCAAGTCGTCTAACTAGAATTTTGAACATGGAATTTAATGAAGGCAAATCACTTTAAATGTCAAATTTCACTCGCCAAAAAGTCTAATAACAATTGAACCAATTATATTCATTTATAAAAAGATAAAAGAAATCATGTGGCATTAAGGGTGTATTATTGGAGATAGCTCTATCAAACATGTATAATCTATAATCTATAATATTATAATTTTTAAAACTTCTGCTCCTGATTAATTAAAAATATTTCAAAATCTAATTTGCAACACAAATTGATTTTTTTCCCAACAACATGCCATAAAATAAAACGCAAGAGAGCGTGTGACCACGCGCAAGTGGTGCGAGCAAACTCACCAACCAAAAGGGGTCTCATTCAAAGTTGACACCCTACGCTTTTGGAATTCTCCGCCATTGGGAACCCGGCAGTCACACACTCTCACACACACACAAACAAGCATATTATACACATTGCTGCTGAATAAATCCCTAGGTGAGGTGATTGATCCTAAAAGAGACGGAACAGTATGGAGGTCAGAGCCAGAGCGCCCGGGAAAATCATACTCGCCGGCGAGCACGCTGTTGTTCACGGATCAACCGCCGTCGCCGCCGCCATCGATCTCTACACTTATGTATCTCTCCGCTTCCCAACTCCCGACGGTACTTTATTTATCAACCCTCTCTCTTGCTGTAATGTTCATGATTGATGAGAAATGTTCGTTTTCGGGATTGATTTCCTTCATTTTGTTTTGATAAGTTCGTTGAACTAACTTATTGTGTTTGTTGGGGGATTACGCGGCCGTAATTGGGGAAATTAGTTCTTCGTGTAGTTGCTATACACGATCGATTTCACAATCTACGTTAAGCTTGTCTCGAACTTCCTCGATAATTTATGATTCAAGTTGTAATTCCAAAAACCTGGTCTACCAAATGAAGCGTAATCAGTCAGTTGATGAACTGTCGACTAAAAGGTATATATGAAGGATTTGAATTCAGTTCCTTATGAAAATATTGATTCATGGAGAAAGTAAAACGATTGATATAACTGAAAGATTACTGTTATATATCACCATCATGGAATCCAAGGCTCTCGATATAGTATATTAGCAGCTCACCTAATTTTCTTTCTTGATGATGCCATCTTGTATTATATAATTATCTGCTTATTAATTTTTATATTTTCCCTTTCTCACTTTTCGAATACTTCTTCGAAAAATAGATAACGACGATGCTCTAAAACTCCAGCTCAAGGATGTGGACTTGGAATTTTCTTGGCCAGTTGGGAAGCTTAAGGAAGTTCTGCCTGAACTGGGCAGCAAACCTGCTTCCACTCCTTCATCTTGTTCATTAGAGACCGCAAAGCAATTGCTTCATTAGTTGAAGAACTAAATTTACAAGATGCTAAGATTGGACTTGCTTCAGAATTTCAGCTTTCCTTTGGCTATATACATCAGTACATGGGTGTGTAGTTGAGCTTTATAAATGTTTCTGATACTTATTGCTAAGCACGAATGTGCTGCATCTAATTTGGTTGCAATTCTTTCTTTCTCAGAGACAAGCCAGCTAAAGTTGTTGTCAATTCTGAGCTACCATTGGGCTCTGGCTTGGGTTCGTCTGCTGCCCTTTGTGTTGCACTGTCTGCTGCCCTCCTTTCACTATCTGATTCTGTGAAACTTGATTTTAGTCATCAAGGTTGGCAAACATTTGGGGACACTGAACTAGATCTGGTAAACAAATGGGCATTTGAAGGTGAAAAGATGATCCATGGGAGGCCATCTGGGATAGACAATACAGTAAGCACCTTCGGTATGTAAACATTCTCCTCCGATATCCTCGATCTTTGTAACCCCCTCAGCATTAAGATGAAAAAAAGAAAATAGAGGAACCTCTATATGATCTATCATAAAGAACTTGGTATATAAGAAGCTATTAATTGACTGCCGTCTTAGGTGCAGAGTATGATGAATGATTGTATTCGGTCAAATTGTTTGAAATGATATTCTGGAAAACTTTTATGATAATCATTTATTATAAATAGCCAAAACACTAGATGAAGTTTCTAAAGATGGGGTACTGTGATAGTATTTTAAATGGTTGAACTTCAAAAGGAATAAAACCGGCATGAATAGAAGTCAAATGGATAGATGTGTCTATTTGCTACTCGCTATGTCCACCAAGAATGTGTCACTTGGTGGATGACATAGATTTTAATAAAATGTTTGGTAGAATTATTTGAGTGGAGAAAGGATCTCACCATGTAAAAAATGAGTGGTTAAGGTTGAATTATAAGAATTAAGTATGGGTCCATGGTGGTTTTTTGGCTAATAATGAGTGGTTGTGAGGTTAAATTATAAAGATTGAGTGTCCCAAAAAGGAAATTGACAAACTCTTTGTGGATGCCGTATAAGACAATTATGATACACTCTTAGTGGACGGAGGGAGTACATGTTTCGAGCCTAGAAACTAAGAGAATAAAGCATACCTCATAGTATCTGATTATATGAGATATGCTTCTTTACTCGGTAAACATCCAAACAAGGTGAATTTTACAAGCTAAATATTGCAAGGAATCTCATAATGGTCTTGAAATGCAGTAAATAATTTGCTACGTTTGCTGCTAAGCTTGAGAAAAATACTGGGGAAACTTTTCTTAGACTATTTCAACTAACAAATCTATTACAGGGAACATGATAAAATTTAGGTCTGGCGAACTCACACGTATCAAGACGAATATGCCTTTGAAGATGCTCGTTACTAACACGAAAGTTGGAAGAAATACAAGAGCATTGGTGGCTGGTGTGTCAGAAAGGGCAGCAAGACATAGTAGTGCCATGACCTCTGTATTTAAAGCTGTTGATTCGATCAGCAATGAGGTGGCCACCATCATCCAATCACCAGTTTCTGATGATCTTGCTATAACTGAGAAAGAGGAAAAACTAGGGGAACTGATGGAGATGAATCAGGGATTACTCCAGTGCATGGGGGTCAGCCACGGTTCCATTGAGACTGTGATCAAAACCACATTAAAATACAAGCTAGCCACTAAACTAACAGGAGCTGGTGGAGGAGGCTGCGTTCTCACACTACTACCTACCCGTATCCTTTTTGTTTGTGCTAGTTTTTTTCGCTGCTTGATCATTTGTTTAGTCCAAGTTCTTTGTCTTATTTCTTTAGACATCTTCTAAGTGAAAAAAGTTATTTTCTTGACTAGATGACCTAGTATTAGCAGGAACGGTGGTTGATAAAGTAATTGCAGAGCTAGAAGAATGTGGGTTCCAATGTTTGATCGCAGGAATCGGTGGAAGAGGCATGGAGATTAGCTTTAGTGGTTTCTCCTAACATAGCCCAGAAGCAACACCCAAATGTAAGATCTGTACCTTATTCTTCAAATAACAATTTGCAGATCTAATTCTATCCTCTTGTTTCTGCGTCCGTGCATATCGCTTTTTCATGCTGGACACTTTTCCTTGTATGAACTATTACATTGTTGTTTCAATCTATATTTTGCAACTGTACCACTCGAAAGAATTGTAAGTAAATCAGCCTTTTCAGCTTTTATCTGTTTGAATCCTTACAATTCGTGTGTTGTCTCGAGAGGTTGATCAGTTATGAATGGTTCGGGTACCTAATTTATAGTTATTGATGAGAAAACATCATGTACATGCTAGGTGGGAGCTATCTTTTTGACCAATCTGATTGGACTTTAGCGCTTATTTGATTTATGGCTTCAACTTCAAATTGTTTAATTATGGCCCGCGTAAACAAATTTGATGTTGGAAATCTAACTGGAATCACTCGTAAAACTTTTAGCGCTAAGATGTCGTAAAAATAAAGCTACAATGCTAGAAATATGTTTTTATTATGAACCTAATCAGATTTATAATGTCGGAATTTTGAAGCGGGCCATAATGGCATGATTTTAATATCATCGTAGTTGAGTTTTGTACCCTAATAATTGCACAACCGGCAATGCTGTACGATTTACATAATATCTCTTAATTAAATAGATAATAACCTCTAAATATGATTTACACACAATTTCTTTCATGATGGATTCGAAACTGGGATCTATAGATCACGCTACTGTTAGTTAAATACATACATGCATACACATTAATGTAAGTTGTGTGTATGATATATAACTGGATGTAATAAACGATTCATGCTTATTTGTAATCTTGATCGACTTTACCCGGAATTGAGTTGAAAAAGATTTGTGGTAAATGTAATGTGAAGACTGAAGAGGTGACAAAGTTATAAGAGAAATTGCAAACATAATTAAGTCAAACCTGAATTCTGTAGAGTTTATTATCGCACTGTATTGTGAGAACAGCGTAGCGAACAGCCGGCATCATCGCACTGTTTTGGGCCGACATGGGCCACAATGTTACTTTGCTGAGCCCACCAGCCCACGGTCGGGCCTTAGGCCCCTCCTAAACTTAATAAAATTTGGATCTAATATTCTATTATTTTGGAAATTGTTGCAGCTAAGGTCAATTGTTTTCATATGCTCGTCTTTTTTCTAATTTCTATTTTTGTTTGAGAAATCAGTTTTAAGGCATTATTAGTTATATGTTGTTGTTTTGAAGGTTGATCTTAATTCAATTATGAATGTTGTATCTTGAGAAGTGTTTTAAATCTTTTGATCATGGAACTAATTTTTTCTTTTTACAAATGATTTTAGTATGTGCGTTCTTTTTTCGAGCCTGCCAAAATGTTGACTAGGAACTTGAGTAGGTTGATCTGATTGATATTATTTCAAATATTAATTAGATTGAAGAAGAATATATTTTCAATATTTATATTGAGTTATCATTGCTGGCTAAAAACTTCAGAAACTTATTTAATAATCTGATAAACTATCCCAAAATCGAGTAGATCGACTCAATTGGCATCTCCATGTATATCCATAATAAAAAGAAAATTAGGGGGAAAATATACTCTCTTTTTTTATGATTTTGCACTTTAAATTAGATAGCCTTTGTCTTAAAAACCAGGGATAATCAAATGTTAAGAGGCTGGTCCAACATGGAAGGGGGTTAATCCTGCGAGCCAATCCATTTTTATAGGAACTTCTGTACCAGAAACAATGGTATCTCCAATTATAGCCCCTCTGGGATGTAAAATATATCTCTTCTCACCACGCCTTGGGAAACTGGTCGAGATAGATGACAACACTTTTTTCCCCTCTTCCTTACCGGGAGGGAAATCTTCTCTTATATGGGATTTGACGTGTCTCGCATACAATTTCGACTTTTGCAAATCCTAAAATTTGGCTATCACACTTTTCTCCTCAAATCACAGCTTTTCCATTGCCTCTTTCGCTTAAACAAACCCTTCTTTACATTGTTTTATACTTGGATTTCTGTTTCAACCCCTTTTCGGTAGCAATTCTTGTAAAAAGCCAACCTTAAAAGAAATTAACTATACCTTCAAAAAAAAAAATCCTTCACTGCTAAGCTTTCATCTTTACAACTTAGCTCCTAAGAGAACATATACCACTCTATAGAGATGTCAATATGTGGGTTTTACCTGAACCGATCCGGAACCGCTCAAAATCCATTAAATTTTAAAACAGCGGTTTTGGTTCTGGTTCTGGTTCCAGACCCGTTTTGGACCCCGACCGTTTAGATCCATAGTTTGATGGTCCAGTCCGGATCCAAACCAGAATCGATACTTATTTATTGGTTTTGGTCCGAGTAAAACCCATTTATTGACAAGCCTAAGTTTAAATAAGTTTCTCAACGAGCTAGTTTTATCCATATCGATACGAAATTACATATAGCCTATTAAATTATAAAGCAACGGTTTCGGTTTCAATTCTGGTTCTGATTCCAGACCCGCTCAGATCCGGACCGCTTAAGACTCATAATTGATGGTCCTGGTCCGGATCCAGTATCTAATGAGCCAGTTCCAGAACCAGAACCATTACTTATTTATTGGTTTTGGTCCGGGTAAAACTCACTCATTGACATCCCTACCACTCTATAAACACATAAAATTATGTAACTTCGAATTTGTAGTTTTGAGATTAAAAGTTCTCATCTCAAAAATGCTTTCCAACTCAAAATTAACCAGTCATAAAATTCACCGATGAAATTTCCACTATAGTAGAATTTAAATTGTAGATATTCTCGTTTGAGATTTTAGGTTGTTAAATGTGATAAGGAAGATCTCAAAAAACACATGAGTAATATTGTCCAGAGATATGCCAATTGCTATTAGATTTATGATAAATAAACTAAAAAAAACCCATAAACAAAATGAAGAAAGAAGAGAGAAGGGGTGGGCGCCCCTTTCTTTATAATTAGTTAGTCATTTTGACACGATATATCCGTTTAACAATGTCAATAAGTTTGTAGGGTTCAAATTTAAATTTCTAAAGTTGGAAACCTCATTAAACTTTTTTTTAGAGCTAAACCTCATTAAAGTAAGCACACACAAACATATACATACACATAAAAGTGTTTAAACTGGGGAACACAAAATATTGTTTCTTCTTTTTTTACGAATTTTTCATAAATTATATCAAGGAGAAAAAAAAAGGCAAAGTCCATTTGCTAAAGGTACAGCCTAAAGTCTTCATTTGTTAAAGAAAAAGTCTGCACATTCTTCCTTACCCCATTTCAAATTAACAATATTAAAAATTTGATAACATTTATCCATTATATTCCTCTCTTCTGTATTTTTGTGAAATAGTAAAATTTGTTGAAATTCTCCAATATTTTTCTTTGTATATAGACTAAATGAGTAACCCGTTGTTTCGAAGGGAAATTATTTTACGTTTTGTTTATAGTTTCATGACGAATTGATGTAAAGTTAAAATATATAGTATCCTTTTATTTAGAAATTCAATTAGTAAAGTTTCATGAAAAAATCAATGTAAGGTTTAAATATTATTTTAAAAAATTGTACAAAATGTCCCTTTTTCATAGCCAAATTAAATTAAATAAACTTTTTATTTGGTACAATTAAATTGACGATGTAATTCAAATGATATTAATATCAACTACTTCCCCCAATTAAATTGACGATGTAATTCAAACGATGTTAACATTTGTTTTATATAAAATCCAAATCTATAAATCGATGTGGATAATTTTATCCATCACTTCTTACCATAAATGAAAGTCAGAATTGAAGATGATCCACTTCAAAGGAGTGTAAGAGCTAAAACTTATTTTGGGGGCCTCATAAGAAAATGGGTCTCAGATTTGACCAGGCTGTTTCCTAACTGAGAGGCACCAACTAAGAGACGATAAAATAGATAGATAAGTTGCTAATGGCCATTCGACAAGAAAAGATTCATATAACAAAATTCGGTTAAAGGAAAAGACGATGTGCCACTATCGACGGGGATGAAGGGTTGTGGCGGGGCGAATAAGGACACAAAATGATCTCGCCTTTCCTCGGAATAAAGCATGACACCAATAGAAAGACCAATACCCTCATATATCCGGGATGAGAAAATTACAAAAGATGTCCTCATGCTTGTAGTGTCTATAAATAGCCTAGAATTTACCTAAAAAAAGGGAGAAGAAAAATATTATTCGAATTCAACACTGTATATTTCGTATATATTGATGTCGAAATAGGAGATATGCACTATATTCTTGCAAAAGAAAAATTCTTAAAAAGCAGAATTAGAATCTAAACCAAAAGTAGGAGCTTTTCGTAGATTCTCTCTAGCTTCTTTCTTTTTCTCTCTTTCTATTCTGGTTCTCTTTTATCATGTCGTGGATATGATTTATTGCCTATTTGCATTAAAGTTGCAGCCTTCATTGTTAAGTTACGATAAACGAATAAATAGATACTTTTCCTAAATACAAATTATTATTAATTGAATAAATTAAAGATTTTTTTCTAAATCTTTCCTTATCTCATCTCTCCATCGCTGTTGTTTATCACTTGTCAGCATCACGACATATATTATGTTAAAATTTTGGATTGATGAAAGTAAATTATGAAATTAAATGTGATGTGATTATAACATAAATAGATATAGAATGTTTGCAACACCACTAAGTAATCTCACCTGTCATGCCAAAATCACTGAAGCGTCGTAGCTTTATTACTTAGATAATCTATTTATAGTAGCGGTTTTAATTCTACATTATTCAGCCACGCCAAATAGCTTTGATGGTTTCGAAATAAAGTAATCAAATGGTTGGAGTCAATGTTGACTCCAGTCCAATGTTGAATAGGATGTTGGTAACATTCGATGTTAGTAAAATCACGGATGCGGTCAACATTCCCGAGTCGGTAAAGTTGAACTTGACTCTCCGCACGTAGCGTATATAAGTAATCTTTCTCTTCTTTACGTTTTTATGTTTTATTTTTGTCTAATAAGCGTGGATTGCGGTTGGAACAAGTTTGAATAAGTGGAGGTTAGTTAGATCATGGTTACAAGATCATGGGAAGTCGTTCTATTTTCTAGGAGCATGATCTCCACTAACATCTGCAGCAGTTCAACGGCGGTTTAACGAGTGGATTGCGGCGGTTATAGGAGGTTTATGGACGTGTGATTTGAAGCTTTGAAGACCACGAAACACTCCTCTATAAAAGCTGCAAGATAGCTCTCTCACACGCACGTTTCGAAAGGTCGAATTCGAGAAGAAATCCTACACTCGATCCACTCGTCATTTTACCTAAAATGCGAGAAGAAAAGCACCTTCAAGCACGCTTAAACGAGGGGCGTGTTAGGCGCCAATCAGTAAATATCGACCACGGTATTGCTAGGCGAGCAAGAGTGGGGTTGAAGACCGAGTCGTCTTTTACTGCTCGGGTTGTTTGTCCGTTCTTTGTATCATTTTGTTTTGTTTGTTGTTAACATTCGGTTCTTTGTGTTAGACTAGGTGACTTATCATAGGCGGTAGTGCATCCGTAGATAGGTCTTCGTGTGTAACACTTGTAATCTGTTCTAAGTTATCAATAGAGCTAGTTGTCGCGAGACAACACGAGTTATTTTATAACCCAATAATTATCCTGTGTGTTATTTACTTTTTCACTGCGTGTTACTTGGAATGTTATTTACATTGCTAGTAACATTACTCTACTACATTCACACGGTGTTAATAAGCGATAATTCAGCCTTTGAATTCTTCATGATCGATCGGCGTGACCTCCGGGAAGAATTAGGAAGAACCATCCCAAAGATCAAATCATTGGTGAAGCCTCGGGACAAATGCAAACGAGGAAGAAATGACAAGTGAACTACCGTGATATGGTAAGAATTGCATGCATATGCATTGTGTGTGAAGAAGTTGAGTTTGCTTGTTACATGTCTTCATTGAACCTAAGAATATTAAGGAGGCTTTACTAGATGTTGTTGGGTGAATGCCATGCATGATGAACTCAATCGGTTTGTTCGCAATGATATGTGGGATCTTGTTACTAGACCACGTGATAAAAATGTGATAGGTACCAGTGGATTTTCAAAACAAATCGATGAGAACGAGGCATTGTTAGGAATAAGGCTGACTTGTTACTCAAGGGTATACTCAAGTTGAAGGATAGATTTTGATGAAACATTTGCTCCTATTACTAGGATTGAATCCATTAGACTCTTGTTTGCCATTGCTTGTCAACTTAGAATTTCTTTGTTGCAAATGGATGTTAAGAGTGCTTTTCTAAATGGAATGTTGTCTAATGAGACATATGTTGAACATCCTAAAGGCTTTGAGGATCCCAACAAACCTGAGCATGTTTATAAACTGAAAAATACCTTATATGGATTGAAACAAGCCCCTCGTGCTTGGTATGAACGTCTTACTGTGTTTCTCATCGAGTTTGGATTCACTCGAAGCCAACTGGCCCATATACTGGCTTAGATGTTGCTACCTCTGCCGCTGGTGATATCTCCGCCCTTTTTTGTTTTGTGGTGCTCTTGTTCCTTTAGCTCCTCTATAGCGTTCTGGCCTATCACCCGATAGTCCATCGCAGGTTTTGCTCTATCCTATGAAAGAAAGCCCAGGGTTTGCATATAGAACCCCTGGTAAACGTCGGAATGTCTCCCCCTTCGGGAAATATCTTGAACAAAGGAAGTCAATGTTTGATCCATCATATCTCGCTGAAGTCGTCAGAATGTAAGAAAAAATGGAGGTGAACGGTCTTTTATTAATATTCTTCGTTTTGAGAATAAAAAGGTAAAGTTGACAAGACTTTGTTCATTAAGAAATGTGGTGGTAACATTATCATTGCTCGAGATATATGTTGATGACATTGTGTTTAGTCTTACTAACATTGCTTCTTGTAGAAGATTTTGTGAAAGCCATATCAACAACTTTTGAAATGAGTATGGTAGGTGAGCTCAACTACTTCCTTGGTCTACAAGTGAAGCAAACATCGAAGGAATCTTCTTCTCACAAAGCAAGTATGCAAAGGATTGGTCAAAAGATTCGGATTGGAAAGTGTCGAGCATATGAGAACTCCCATAGGCTCTAGTGACAAACTTGGCGTAGATGATGTTGGCATAGATGTGGATCCATATCTTACTGAGGAATGATAGGAAGTCATTTGTACCTTCTCGCAAGCGGACCTAACATTATGTACGATGTTGGTGTGTGTGCTCGCTATCGATCCATGCCGAAGAATCACATTTGAAGGTCATCGAGAGGATCATCCGCTATGTTCTTTGGAACAATGAGCTTGGAATGTGGTATTCTAAAGACACTTACTCTAACATTGTTGGTTTTAGTGATCTTGATTGGGCGGTGATGCGGATGTGAAGAGCACCGGTGGTGGATGGTACATCTTTGGCAACAATGTGGTGTCATGGTCGCAAGAAACAAAATTGTGTCTCACTCTCCACTACCGGTGGTGAATACATCTCTACTGCAAGTTTGTGCTCAACTACTATGGTAGAGACGGATGTTAGATGACTATAGTATGAAAAGTGACATCCTTCTCGTGTTGTGTGATAATATGAGTGCTATTGACATCTCTAAAAATCCTGAACAGCATTTTCGCACTAAACACATTGACATCAGACACCATTTTATAAGAGATCTAGTTGAAAAGAACTTGATATGCATTAAATTCGTTCCTACAGAGAACCAGATTGCTGACATATTCACCAAAGCCTTGGATTACGAGAGATTTTCTCACCTTAGGAAGTCTCTTGGCCTTTGTTGCATCTAGTTTAGTTGTGTGTGTTCTGAATGATGGTACTTAGGATTTTGTTTGGCCCCAACATTCGGTTTTGTTGTTTGTGTTTGTTTTTCTCTTTCTTTAGGCATATGCATGTGTTTTTCTATTGTTGCTGCCTTTCGCATGAAGAAAGTAGTTACATTCTCACCTCAACTTATCTGTGTTAAGTGCCATAAACAGATGCTGATCAAAATAACATGTGATATTATAAGACCTGTAGCACAAGAGTGAGGCTTAATGGTCAGAAAATTTCACTAAAAGGGATGTTATTCAAAAGCTTTCATCTGAGTACTCGGGACACGGCGTTCGTTGCGACGATGTTCTCAGGGAAAAAGGGTGTTAGCAAAAATAATCTCACAAAACTATTCTAAAGAACAAAGGTTTCTGTGTAAGGCGAACTGAGATGTTGGGTGAGAATGTTGACAACATTGGACCTAACATTGGCTACCAACATTAGATGTTGTTCTCGCGTCTAGGCATCTGCATAACCCCTTCTCTCTCTCTCCTTGTTTTCGGATCTTTGGTTAATATGCGGTGATTGAAATTTACGGGAACTTATTTGGTTCTTATCTTGAAGATTATCCTATCTCTTGATGATTGTGTGATGTTTATCCTGTTGTAGTCATGCTTATTCTATGGGATTTGGAGATCTTTTGGGTTTTTATTCCTTATGAGTATGGTTGTGTTTATTATTATCATGGGTTATATATTCTTCATCTGTGATCACTAACGTCAATTAACCCCTTTGCCTCTCTAGCTTTTCTGTGTTCCTCGTTTTCTATGCAGAATCGAAGCAACATGGATCCAAACTGGGCCAACTTGCTCTCATCATTAGTTAAAGACTTTGGAACTCCAGAAGCTGCCGCCAAACACCTCCTCTCACTCCAAAAAGCTGAAACGTCTCAACTCCCTACTCCAAATCCTCAGTTTCTTTCTGCTCAATCCTCTCTTCCTCAACCTTCTCTTATCACTCCGTCTGTAAAAATGGCTGATGGCACACAGCCCGATGTTGTCGAAACCCAGGAAGTAAGCTTGAATGTTGAGCCTATAGCGATGATCTTGCCGGAGGACATTGAGAAAAACCCAGATGATGTGCCCATCAACGTCCTGTACTCAGCAAAGGCAGACGAGAAGAGGGCTCGAGAGAAATCGGCCTCGCCGGAGAAGGAGACGGAAGCTCCGGTGACAAAGAATGCGAAAACCTCCATGGATGATGCACCGGAGAAACTACAACTTGTCCCTCGTGCTGATGCAACAAGCGAGGAATCCACCAAATCTCCTCCCAAAGTTGAACAGAGGTCTGGTGGTGATGATGCTCCTGATCGTGGAAGTAAGTCATCCTCAACGACAGAGATGGAGGAAAATATCGCGCCGAGAATGTTCTTGAGGAAAAGATTACGAGAGAAGTGTTGAACCAACAGGGAATGTTCTTGAGAAAAGGTTCTGAGAGGAAGATGTTGAACCAACGGGGGATGTTGCTGCAGAAACCCTTGTTGGATCGTATGATGATGTGCAAGTGATGAATGAGACCAGATCTACTCGAAAGGACGAGGAAAAGATGCTCCCCATGACTCCGGTGGGCCCTCGTCGCACCAGATCAAAGTCCACTCAACCTCTGCCACCGAGCTTGAATCGCCCGGGAGCGGAAGGCGATGTTACTGCAATATCCAAGGCAAAGCCGCTTAAAATCTCCGTGAAGAATGAGACAAAAGGGAAAAGGACCAAAGCTCCATCTTCTTCCCCGTCTAGTCCGAGCAGCAACTCAGACAGAGACTCCGAATCTGACTATAAAGTAAGAAGGGCTTACTCCACTCGCTTTTATTCTCGTGAGGTTAAGAGCATCTATGAAAACCTTGTTATGAAAAGATCTTTTTTGAATGAAAGAAAGGTTGATGATGCTTTCTTCTCTAAATATGGTTTAGATGTCTTGTTAAAAGAAAGAAAGTTGTGGAAAACTGTGACTGATATCTATCCTTATGATGAGAATGTTATGAGGGAGTTCCACGCTAACATGTTGAAGGAGGTGTCTGATGTTACGTCTAAAAATTACGGGAGGGTGTATGTGAGAGGAGATCTGTATGATTTCACCCTTTCTATTATCAACAAACTGTTCAAACTGCCTGACGCTGTTGATGAGAACTTTCCGGAGAAGAGTATGATGGAGACCATTACTGGCAACAAGTTGTCTACATGGAAGCTCAGGACAACAAAGAAAGCTGACCGACGATGTTATATGCAGCACTGCACAAAATTTGCATCTACAACTGGGTGCCAAGCAAGAACACGACAGCCCTTACCAGAGATCAAGCTGAACTGATTTATAAAATTGGTAAGTCCTTGGACTTCAACTTTGGTAAGCTTGTTTTTACTTGTATAACTCGTGCAGTATCAAAGACGATGGGCTCCAACACTCTGCCATTTCCAAGTCTCATCTATCATCTGCTGACATCAAATGGCTTGAACACCTCCAAAGAGGACTTGGTGGAGGAAGTTAACACCCTGGAGTTTGTCAAGACTGTTCAAGCATCAGAAAGGATGAAGGATCTACCTTACAAACCAGCGAAGGACAAGCATGTTGCTCCAACATCCAATGTTGCCAAGAAGAAAAAGAAGATTGTTATCTCTGAAAGCTCTGACTCTTTTGAGGCTCTGATGAAGGATGAGCACGAAGACGACGTTGCAAATTCAGTCTCTGAAGCAGGCTCCTCTTTTCCTTCTTCCCAACATGTTGATGCAGGTACCTCCAAGAAGGCTGCCAAAGGCAAGGCTACCATGGATGTTGATGAGAACGAAGTCAATGACATCCTGGATATTCCCGTGGATCCCCAAGAACTTCAGCATGCTATCAAGAAATTTAGTGGTGTGAAGGCCAAGATGGACCTGATGTTGGAAGCTAGTGAGAAACTGCACAACTACAACAAGGAGGTGGTCGGGATCATCAAGTCCCAAATTGATGCCTCGATCAAAATTCTGCATGATTAGCTCACTTTCCTTTCTCCAACAAAAAAATGGGAGTAGATTGCGCTCCTGCGCCCTATGTTACTTCTGTTTCAGATGTTACTGTTTCTTAAGTGCTTGACACTTTGTTTTTGTGATGCATGGACATCGTGTTTTTTTTGTGGGTGTATGGACACCTTTTTCTTGCTGTAATGATGCAATCGTTTTTTGGTTTCTATCTGTTGTTGGCTCTGATACCATGTTGATTGCATTGTTGTTGGATTGTGATTCTTGTTTGCAGGTACTTCTCAAGGTCTTGGCCTTCGGCCGACCTTCTCATATTTAGGGGGAGTTTGAATATCTTCTTTATATGTTTCAAGGGGAGTATTACTCTAACACTTTGTCTAATTGTTTAGAGGTTTTACCTCTTGTTTGATTGATGGGGAGCTTTAACATTTTCCTTTGATCTGAACCTGTAACATAGAATTCTTTCCCTGTAAATAGTTTTTCTGTTTGTTGTTTTTCTTGTTTTTGTTGCAGGAATGTTTTCTCGCTTTCTTGTAGGAAGACAAAGATTAAGGGGGAGATTGTTTGAGTCAATGTTGACTCCAGTCCAATGTTGAATAGGATGTTGGTAACATTCGATGTTAGTAACATCCTGGGTACAGTCAACATTCCTGGAGTCAGCCTTGAAGCTGAACTTCGACTCTCCAGACGTAACTGTATATAAGTAATCTTTCCCTTCCTTTACGTTTTTATGTTTTATTTTTTATCTAATAAACGTGGATTGCAGTTGGAACAAGTTTGAATAAGTGGAGGTTAGTTAGATCATGATTACAAGATCATGGGAAGTCGTTCCTATTTTCTAGGGAGCATGATCTCCACTAACATCTGCAGTAGTTCCAGCGGCAGTTTACAACGGAGTGGATTGCAGCGGTTATAGGAGGTTTATGGATATGGGATTTGAAGCTTTGAAGACCACGAAACACTCCTCTATAAAAGCTGCAAGATAGCTCTCTCACACGCACGTTTCGAAGGTGAATTGAAAAAGAAATCCTACACTCCGATCGACTCGTCATTTTACCCGAAATGCGGAAAACGCACCTTCAACCACGCTTAAACCGGGGTGTGTTAGGCGACCAATCTGTAAACATCGACCACGGTATTGCTAGGCGAGCAAGAGTGGGGTTGAAGATCAGTCGCCTTTTACATTCGGTTGTTTGTCAGTTCTTTATATCATTTGTTTTGTTTGTTGTTAACATTCAGTTTGCTGTGTTAGACTAGGTGACTTATCATAGGCGGCAGTGCATCCCGTAGATAGTTCTTCGTGTGTAACACTTGTAATATGTTCTAAGTTATCAATAGAGCTAGTTGTCGCGAGACAACACGGATTATTTTTATAACCCAATAATTATCTTGTGTGTTATTTACTTTTTCCGCTGCGTGTTACTTGGAATGTTATTTACATTGCTAGTAACATTACTCTACTAACATTCACACAGTGTTAATAAGTAGTAATTCATGCACTGAATTTTTTCACAAATTAATTTAAGTATTCATGATTTTTTGAACCCACCCAAACGATCGGTTTTCTCAACTCGATTTTTGGTCTGTCCTTAAATTTAGATCGGTTGGTTACTTCAAAAAAAATTATTCAACTCTATTTTTGACTCCATAAATTTTGATCGATCGAACCTACCGACAGATGCAAATCCGTCAAATTTTATTTGCCATGTGTCTTTTAATTTGATCCAATCAAAGTTAGTTTGACTTATTTGAGACTTTCGTTTGTTCTAGGCTTCTAGTGGTGGGAAAATTATTCTTAAGGTTCAAATTCTTTTTCTTAGTTTAGAAGTTAGGCGTCTAGTTCGAAATTTTTTTTCTATTGGGTTGTATATATGTTATATATTTTTACGTTGAAAATTAACTTTAATTTTGAAAAATAGAACACACATTCTGATATATGTACCTTATAGATATATTTAATTTTTAAATTTAGATTTGATCGGCATTTATAATACCAGATAATCAGATAATCGTGTTGAAAGTATAAAATTCTTATGAAATTATAAAATAATAACTTTAGAACATTCCATGTCATTCCTTTAATTCCAACCCAAAGTTTACTCAATTTTCTTGTTGCCAATGCGACCAATTCAGTAACCAAAAATGACTCCAGACTTGATATAAAAACTAAACACATTTACTGAATAATATGTCAAAGTGAAAAAGGTGTTTTATTTTTCAAAATTGAGACAATATTTAACTTATAACTAAAATCTTTTTGTTATCATACAATATTTCAAATATAATTTTAAAACAATTTATTTTATCTTTTAGAAATAAATATTATATTCCGAATATCGGGACTGAAATTCGTATTGAACTCTTAAGAAAAAGAAACTACTGCAAACTCGATTTCAGTTATTTCCCATTTCCCAAATATTATATTCTGATAGAAAAGATAATGTAATCTCCGCTCCCATCTCTACATATAAATATACAGCGGTGGCCTCGCTAACTAACTACACGAAGATATTTGAAACGCTTTCTACAAAAACTCGAGAGAGAAGAGAGATAGATATGGTGGTGGAGAGTTCGGATCACATCTACGCGCTACCAGAGGACTGCATAGCCACCGCGCTGTCGCTCACCAGCCCTAAGGACGTTTGCCGGCTGTCGGCGGTCGCCTCCACATTCCGATCCGCCTCCGAATCCGACGCCGTTTGGGGCCGCTTCCTTCCCTCCGATTATCGAGACATAATTTCCCGCGCTGTCGACGGTGGCGATTCACTACTTGCTAAATTTCATTCGAAGAAGGACCTCTATCTCAACCTCTGCGATAATCCGATTGTCATTGACGATGGCCGCAAGGTATGTCGATTTGTTCTTCTATTTTCCTCGCGTCGGTGCTGAGGTTTTCTCTCGTTAACATGATTAATTTGGTTGCAATGGCTGAATGTAAGTTTACGTGACTGGAGTCGCTGGCATGATTTCAATGATTATCTGCTGGATTTTGCTATGTGCGCTTCCAATTTTTCTTCGTTGTTAAAGTTCACTGATATAATTGAAATCGGATTTGGTGTCATCAGAATTTTATTTATCAGGCGAAGATAGAAATTATACTAATAAAGTGAGTCTTCAATCGGCGCGATGCCTTTGGTTGCTCCCGCTTGGCTGTAACTTGTGGTGTTCCAGTCACTTTCTTTCACTTGGGTAACTCCAATGTTGAATGTTGAAAGTTGAAAACCAACTTTTTTGTTGCCACATAGATGCAACAACAGTTTTTAAAATCCATTAACTTCTGGATATACCTACAAAATCAACTTTTATATGGATCCCATTATAATATACATATATTTATATCTATAAATGTCTATATTCATTTATTTTTATATATAATATTTGTATTATGTAATCAATTTAAATTCAAATTCCATTTTTTACGATTTTTATGTAGAATGAAAGATCTTTTCGCGATCTTTAATTCAAGATAGGTCTTGAATATATTTTAATTGATTTCAATTGCCTATTTTTTAAAAATAAAATTAAAAAAGAAAAAAGAAAAAGAAAAAAGGGATAAAAGATAAAGAAAGTATTGGGATCCAAAGAAAAACTTAAAAAGCCAACTTCTTAAATGAGAAATTGAGAGCCAACTTTTTGCCACATTATATTTTTTACAATGGTAAAAAAAGTTGGCTCTCAACTTTTAAAATGAGAAAGAAGTTGCCATTGGAGGCACCCTAATACGAAGAACAACTTTTAGAGCAACATACGAAATATTGGTTGTTGTCTACCAGAGAATAAATTCACATTTCTTTTGTTCTTAGATTCTGTGTAGAGAGAGCTCGGTTTTCCTGTTTCAGATTTATTTTGTTTGCATCTCCAATTTGCTGTTTCGATATGGATCCTTTTTGTTTTGCTAGGATTTCTATGCATTTACCTAGTTTGAAATCTAAGCTAAAATTCTCTTGCTATTCTTGACTATTTTAATCAACTGATATATTCGAAGAACGATTGACACTTGCAACTTTCAAATGCAATGCTTCAAGTTGTAATGTTGTTCGGTCTTTGCATCTGATATGCTTTCTCTATTATTGAACAGAGTTTTCAATTGGAGAAGATGAGTGGCAAGATATGTTACATGCTATCTGCAAGGGACCTCGATATCGTGTGGGGAGATGCTCCTAAATATTGGCGATTCATCAATCTTCCCGAATCCAGGTAGTTAATTGAAGCAAGAACTCAAATTAGGCTCTTGTGGTTTGCTAAATAGATGATGCTTACTCTCATTCATATTAGGTTTCCGGAGGTAGCAGAACTCCTGGCCGTTTGCTGGTTTGAGATAAAGGGAAAGATAAAGATGAATATGCTATCTTCTGGCACTAATTATGCAGCATACCTCGTGTTCACTTGCAAGTCAAGGTTAAATGGATTTTATGATCAATCCGTAGATGGTTACGTGGGAGTGAGCGGGCATGAAAGTGAAAAACGAAGAGTTTGTCTAGATCCAGGAAGACTGGAGAGTCAAAATGATGAGATTGACCTAGAATGGTTCTACCGCCGCTTAAATCAATTGCGGAATCCAGAAGCCACACAGCCAGAGGAGGAAATGGAGCACCGAAACAGAGAGCGACGGGTGGATGGAAGTAGAGTTGGGAGAGTGTTTTGTGGAGGAAGGACAAGATGGAGAGCTGGAGGTGAGCGTGATGGAGGTGAAGGGCGGCAACTGGAAGAGTGGCATCGTTGTTCAAGGGATTGAGTTTAGACCTAAAGAGAGCAAGTAGATATATAGATCCTTGTCTCTATGATCAATTTCTTATCTTGTTGATCGAAGTAGTAAATTTCTGTATTTTTGGTGTTCAGTGCTATTATTCGTTGTATTATCGTGTCCTCAGCTTGTTGAAATTTCGACAGTAACAGAGAGGTTGAGAGGAATTTTCCTATTTTACAGCCTATGAATTTAATTAAATATTAACGAAATTTTAATTGAGTTTGCTTGATTCTGCTATATGTATTTCCAGTTTTATGATATGATTTGATATTGAATAAATATCAACTATGTCAAATCATCTAAAAATATGTGTGGATCACCCAGGTGTATCTATTATGTCATGATAAGAAAACGTTAAGTAATCATGACATACTCAAGATATAGGTTTGTCATATAGTTCTGTTAAGTCCAAGATCTGGACAACCAGAACTGCTTCAATGAGATAGGAAATGATATCATATACATTAATAACCATAATTGAAGGACTCTTATCTCTGGATAAGAGTCGATTCCTTACATAATCATATGTTCCGAAATATACGGCACATGTCTATGAGGATCTGTACATATCATATTTCAATTAGGTTCCTTTGACATTCAAGGGTTAGGTACACAATTCTAAGTTGAACAATAAGCCTTGAGCATAATACATTGTTGACTTGAACATTCGGAGACTCTCCCCGACTATGTTTTGCAGTTGGTTCGATTCTCATACATTTCGGCGGTCCTACGAGATATTTCGACCACGTGTTCATAGTTATTACTTAGTCGTTATCACAAGGTACGTCTTTTTTATATTTATTTATTAGATTTACGAATTGA
Organism: Salvia rosmarinus; assembly: GCA_036937905.1. Classification (NCBI taxonomy): domain Eukaryota; kingdom Viridiplantae; phylum Streptophyta; class Magnoliopsida; order Lamiales; family Lamiaceae; genus Salvia; species Salvia rosmarinus. Next base: position 43,250,116 of record CM072820.1, read on the forward strand.
ATCTATCATAATTGAATCGCATTTGCCCAACCAAAATTTTAGAGGAACAAACAATAACAATTGTTGTCTAATAGAAAAACTGATTTACATTTTTGTGGTTCTTAGGTTCTGTGTAAAGAGAGCTTGTTTTTCCTATTTCAGATTGATTTTGTTTGCATCTCACTCCAATTGAATATTTTGAGACGAATCTCTTATGTTTGCTAGTGTTTTTAGATGCAGTTAACCTAATTGGAATTCTAGGTGACAATTCCCTTGCTATTCTCAACTACTTGATTCGATCAACTGATATATCTTCAAAGTGTGATTGACCTTGCAACTTTCTAATGCAATGCTTGAAGCCTTTTTTTCTATTCATATTTGAGTTTGTGGAGCATGGCTTTTTGTTGAATCAAGTTGTAATGTTGTTCGGTTTTGCATGTGATATGTTTGGTGTAAAGGTGAGCATCGTGGAGGTCAGGAGGAAGAATGGTATCATTGTTCAAGGGATTGGGATTATACCTAGAGCCGACAAAATAGACCTAGCCTGTTGGCCCGAGGTACCTGGGGTTTGAGCTAGGTTGGGTTTCAAAATAGAAGCCCTGAAAAAATCAAGCCTAAAAAGTCCGCTAGAAAAAAATCCCGACCGGCTTTAAGCCAAAAAAGCTCGAGATTTTTGAGCTAAAATTTTTGCCCGATAAATATATTTTTTTACTAGGGTTAATTATAATTTATGGCCTCAACTTAGAGCGCTTTTCAATTTGTGGCCTTAACTTTCAAGATTTTCTTAAATGTCCTCAACTTTGAGAAATACATTAGCTTATGGTCCAAAACTATTTTTCGAAATCGAATGTCTGACTAGGACGAAGATATAATTTGAGCTGGATTTTTTTTCACATGGACATTCAAAACTGCGTCTTTTTGATCCAAATCATTGGAAAAAAATTTAATAGAAATAAGCTTCCTCGTTCCCCATTTATTTTTCTTCACCTGTTTGCCTCCTTATCCAATGTCCAACTCCATGCTCAATCTCCCCAAATCCAAGAACCAAAGCCTGACATTGAGCGAAGACGACGAGCATGATTTATAGCAAATATCATCGTGGCAGAGGATGAAGTGGACTGACAACATGGTGAGGCTGTTGATCTTGGTGGTGTTCTACATTGGCGATGAGGTCGGTGGATTGGAGGTGGGCGTGGGGAAGAAGAAGGGTGACAACAGCGGAGACGAGGCGCTGCAGAAGGCTTCCCAGACATTCATAGCAAATAAAGAACTTTTTGAATAAGAAATCAGCAATAAAAAATAGAGGAGATTGACCAAAATTTATATCTCACGACATCCAAATAAAGGACTCTCAATCATTCCCTAACAGGTCACCATATACACAAATCACATGCCATTTTCCCAAGGAAAAAAGAGGAAAATATACATAAAAAGAAAAATCAAATGTTTTGTACAAACTTCTTCTGCACCGATCTCTCTCTTGTACAAATCAAACTTAAGTTTTGCGAATTCATTGAGAAAGCGATCAGTAATTGCGTTTCAAATATAATATATATATATATATATATATATATATATAGATACGTAATCGAGTTATAATAAAAGCATATTTTTTTGTAAAACGCAAAATAAATCGTTTTACGTATAAAATTAATGCGTTTATGTATAAAACTAATCTTGCGAGAGTTACGGTAAAATATAATCTATTAATGATATTACGTGGTCTTACTAACTTTATCACATAAAGTCGTTAACTTTATCGTAAAGACATTAATTTTAGGTTTTACAAAAATAAGTTTTTATTTGAACTCTCGTAAGAGACTTTATCTCCATCCACGACCTTAGTGGAGTCTGAGCCCTGTCTCACAGACCTCAATCTCTTCGACGAGAAAGAAGAGACAGTTCCATTTTTTCTCTATCCCTTCATCCATCTCAATTGGCTCTTGTCTGCACTCTTGCCTACAGAGCGACGTGTTCCTTCTGAAAAAGTCATTCAAAAACTTAGTAAAAGAGATACAATTGAATTGTTAAACTCTGTGATTTTCAAAACCGTGACCTAATTTTATTGGAAGAGGGGGAGAAAGATAACCAACTCATTTTCTTTTTTAATGAGGTGGAAAAAACGACATCGTTTTATCTTAAGTGACAAAAAAATTCAACATCAAATACGATGACATCCTAATCATCATTGTGGCATCGAAAATTAAATTTGGACAATAAATTAAGGGGCCCCAACTTATATGCCCAACTTGTGTAATATATGTATCACTCATACTCAATCTAAAAACTAACTACAGCTCATACCCAAGCCTATTAAATAACTATATTTTGAGTCAAAACAGTACAAATAAATTTGCGGAAAGGCAGGTGAAAACGGTGATGTGAGAGTGAATTGATTCTTTAACAAATTAAAGTCTGCAAATTGCAAAATTAAAGTCTCAAACTCCCAAACTCGATTAAAGTCGTGCAAATTAAATCCATTTTGCAAATTTCATGTTGTTGAGTTTGGCAAATTAAAGTCATGTAATATATTGGCTTAGGAAACATTGCATTCTCACTTCTTCTTCATACAATTTTCAAAAATTTCGAGAGAGAGAGAACAACCCGTGAAGAACAATTTTCAGAAATTTGGAAAGATAAGAAGAGAGAACAACCCGTGAAGAACAACCCGGAATTGCCCAGAATTTCTATTTCCATTCCCACGAAGAACAACCCGGAATCAATAGTCGAGCTTGAATATTCACTCCCCGGAGGTAATTTTTTCAATAAATACATACAATTCGTTGTTTCCGGTCGACGAAGCCTTCTTTCCGATCGACCGGAGAGAAGGCTTCCTCGACCGGAAACAAGCTTTACTCGACCGAAAATAACGAATTGTTTCAATATATACATATTAATCGTTGTTTCGGTCGGTGAAGCTTGTTTCGATCGTGAAGCCTTCTTTCCGGTCGTGGGAGAGAAGGCTTCATCGACGAAACAAGCTTTACTCGAATAACGAATTGTTTCAATATATACATATTAATCGTTGTTTCGGTCGGTGAAGCTTGTTTTCGATCGACGAGCCTTCTCTCGGTCGACCGAAAGAAGGCTTCGTCGACCGAAACAAGCTTCACTCGACCGAAACAACGATTAATATGTTTATATTGAAAATCAAGTATATAAAGGTTGTCTCGGTCGATATCAATTTAATTTTTAATAATTAGTTATTAATTGAATTTTGTAATAATTGCGGTGAAACCATATTTTAGGCGAAACCATATTTTACGAGCGATTGACAATATGGACTTACGGTATGTTCTCGTGTATATTATTTTGAAACAATATAGTTATGCGATTTTTACAGTATGTATATTTTGGATAAATATTGCTAAATGTGATTGAATAATGAGTAGTTAATTTTGGAATATTGTTAAATGTGATTGAAACAATATAGTTATGATTGAATAAGTAGTGTTTATGGCTTGTATATGGCTTGAATGAGATATTTGTTTTGAATTGCTAAATGGATAAATATTGCTAAATTTCGATTGTATATGGACAAATATTTGCTTTGAATTGCTAAATGGATAAATACTTACGGTATGAGATATTTGTTTTGAATTGCTATATGGATAAATATTGCTATATGGATAAATATTGCTATATGATTTTTACAATATGGCTTGAATAATGTGATTGAATAAGTAGTGTTTATGGCTTGTATGTTTTCGATTGAATGAGATATTTGTTTTGGCTTGAATAATGTGATTGAATATGTAAAAAACTCTTTATCCATATTATCATTTGAAATTTCAGCTTTGGATTAGCATTGAATTAGCCTCCTATGTATTTGGATAATGACAATTAAATATTTTCATTATGCTTCTCAATTATGTTGTAGTGGATATGTAATAATTATTGTAGTAGTTTGTTGGTTTGTTGTATGTTGTGTAATATGTGGCATTGATATAATTGTAGGTCGATCCTATTTTCTTGAGGCCTACGATAAATGTTGTGGCGGATGTAAAGACATATTATAGGACTGACTATTTTAAGTATATTAAGAATGTCTTGCTAGACAAGGACGGTGAAGAGTTGGTAGATATGTTTAGGGGGGGTTGCTTTGGTCATATGATTGATTGGATTCCATGGCCTAAGTCTAGTTTATCTTTGCACCATATAGTCTCCCGTCAAATAGAACCTACGTGACCGAAATGTGTTTTTTCATCAATGGAAGAAATATATGTTTTTCCATTAGAGATTATGCTCTAGTCACCGGCCTGCAATTTGGGTCATCATCATTTGATCCCACACAAGACTACGACTTGAGCAACGTTGAGGCATATAGGTTTTTTTGCGGGGGCACACAGATTACATTAAGTAATCTATTAGATAGATTTTGTAGTAGTGATTTTAGTGATGATGTAGATCTTCGTGACTATTTACGTGTGACCACGTTATTCTCCTCTATGGATTCATATTTGGGTGCAGGCAGGCAAGGTAATAGGCGATTGGGTTTGGGCATTGGTTGACGATCCGGAGGTGTTTTCCGATTTCCGTGGGGCATCTGATTACGGATATTGAGATATTATCTGACGCATTGTCAACCTAATGCTCGATACCACTTTTATGGACCAGCACTGGGCACTATATGTTTGGTCACTCGAGATCAAACTAGACTTGGGAAGTATAGCAGGAAATCGTCGACCCCACAACAGTCAGAGAGTGTTGAGGTGGAAGTTCAAAGTATGCTCTCACCGTGACTTCTGACCTCTTTTGAGCAAGCGATCTTGAATTTTATTATAATTTTAATTAATGTATGATGTATTGTATTTATTAGAATATTAAATAATATCTTTCAATTTATTGTGGGTCGACCATCATCTCACGTGATCGAGCACGACTCATTCGAGGTTACCACCATTTCTTTGGGTGTTTGTCTTCTACCCTCTCCACTCGGTGTGAATTTTCGACACCGTCAAATCCTTTGAGGAGGGACGACATTTCCCTTCTCGTCGTGGTGTATCGGGGTGCGGTGGATGAGCCTCGGCGTGACGTCGAGTTCAGGAGGGCTCCACAGTTTGTTCGGGATCCCGATCTTCGGGGTCTCCATCGAGCACTGCGGTTGTTGAGGACATCGTGGCGTTTGTTGATATGTTGAGGAACCGCCGTCCATATGTGGATAGCCGTCCATCTATTGAGGATGCGGATACGGGAAACATCTTGCAGCTTTTTCTTCATCGAGCGGTGGTGGTGAGCACCCCGGCGTCTTAGTTTCGTTGATCGTTGTTGGATCCATTCGAATTCCATTTGGGAGAGTGAAGACAGGCGGTCTGATACATCGAGAAGTCTATTAAAAAAGTGGATTTCAAAGATGAAGAAATGGTTTGAAAGTTTATTAGAAGACTCGATGTGGTTGCACACATAGAGATGATACATATACAACCCCATCTCGGCCCGTGAATCTTCCGGCGATGACGGCGGCGACGAGAGGTGGAGGTGAAGGTCGAGAACAGATCAAGTCTAGATGTCCGAGGGCGGTGGACATATTGAGCCGGTGAGCCGACCCACATCGACCAGTGATACCCCACCCCTTACTCCCCGGATCCATGGTATCGATCCGGGCGCATCCCATCATTCCATCTTTGGGACTGGACCTATTTAGTGATCGGCACCTCGAATGTCGTGAGGCGGACTTTCAAGCCTATCGCGACAGCAGTTGGACAACGGTAACTATTAAGTCTCATATTTGACGGTTTATAGTATTTTATTATATTTGTTATGTTTTCATTTCTGACTCATATGCTTAAATGTTTGTAGTTGGGCTTGGGAGATGAGCAGACACGAGACCTTCGGTACCCGAGGTCACCGTATGTTAATAGCCCGATCCCACGTCCAATTCCGGCGATGTATTGATAAAGTACGAGCATTTCTTGACGAGACAGAACGCAGTTGTGGTTGTTCGGGGTACTGACCGTCAAATCCAGGTTCGATTTTTCGTGCATCTCGAAATGTCAGAGAGGCCTTTTGATGTTCGGGTAAGTATGTTTTATACAATATGCTTCGTTTTTGAAGTACATTGTCTTATATTGATATGTATCCTACAATAATTTTGCGGATGGTCGATCTATTCATGATGCATTTGAGGATGAGACTCGATGTCGGGATCGACATATTGGATGGAGGATTCTCATAACACAATCATCCTCGATCTTGATTTTTAAGTAAGTATTGTGTCTTTAATACAATCAATATATATTATATATGTGTAGTATCCGGAATTAATTAATTTTCAATGTTAAATAGATGTTTCTACAAAATTCATGGTCCGGGTACATGCAACACTTTAGTCCTACATTCAAGACCCGCGTGAGGCACCATTGATCATTACCCTCGAGAGCATTGCTTCTACATGGCACCACCGGCGCATTGGATGGCGGTTGTCATCGGCTTTGCGGTCATGAACCATGGTTACGTGCCGCGCGGTAACCTATTTAATCTGATAAGTTGCAAAATTGAAAATTTCCTTGTTTATTTTCTCTAAATATTAATTTTATAGATCATCATCCCATGCATCATCGAGCGGAGTTTCGTGATATGTCGCGTGGATATGCACTTCGGTCATTGCTTGCTTGTTTGACTACATAGCGTTGGCGGATGGACAATGATCAATTAGATGCGAGGATGATGGACTTGGACAATAGATTATTGGATTTCGAGGATGATGATGGTTGATATAACTCCCAGTTATGGAACAATGATGTTATTACACCATCAATCTTGAGGTATTTGAGCAGACGACGATTTGGTGATGGTCCATTTGCGTGCATGTTGAGAACGTCTTATTTCGGTTCACGAGATCGAATGATGAATGCTTTAGCTTTAGAAAGAAGATATGGAAGTATATATCATGTAATAGATCTTCATTACAATGATGATTACTTTTATATTATCTCATGTAATAGATCTTCATTACAATGTTTCAATGGATTAATTTCAATTTCAATTTCAATTCAATTTCCTTTAGTGTACAATCTTCAATATAAATAACAAATAACAATGATGATGTGTATAATAATGTTAATAATGTCTTTATATGAATAAGTGCTTTCATTACAATGTAAATCAAATACAAGTTGTAATTCAAATGCAAGTTGTTCTTCAAATACTAATAATAATAATAGGTTTTAAATAACCAATTATAATACCAATAGTATTATAATATAATATCAATAACAATAATAATAATAATAATAATAATAATAATGTATTTACATGAATAAGTGTTTTCATTACAATGTCACTCGTCTCTTGACAAGTAAGGACACTTCCGACGAGTATGAGATTCGTTACCACACAAGTTACATGTCCGTGGTGCACGACTTCTACTACTCGATCCCACTTACGTTGGATGACGATATCGATCCACTTTGGGCGCCCGACAGCGGACTCTATTAGGAGGCATAGCGTAATTCCAACAACATCCGGAGGAGCAGTCCAACTAGGCGTGGCTAAGCAGGATTGATCCGATCTGGTATGCTTGACTAGCTTTGCGAAATGGTAGTACTCCCCACATAGTTAGATATATGGTGACCTTTATGACTAAAAATTTATATAGTCAATTATATGTAATTGAAATCAATTTGATCAAAAAAATTAACATAATTAAACTTAAATTAGTACCATATAGTCTGCAATGACATGAGAACACGGTATCATATCCATATCCCACTCCAAACACGAACACGATTGCGTATTGAGATTCACTCGAATGTTTTGCTTCCGTGTTGACTTTGAAAGTGGAGTCGATGAGGGCACTACATCGTGTCTGCGTGATAGTTCCATTGATACCATCATCTTCTGCGTTGCTTGGTCAATTCGATTCGATCGAGTACCTCTTTCTTCGCTTCATGTCTCTCATCGAACCATTTTTACGTAATGTGATGGATTGCCCAATCATTGAGCAAATTGGCAATCGTCTAACCCACAATAATCGAGAATTGAATTATTCGGCAATGTTAGATGTCATAAAAGCGTGGCGCTAACGGGCACGCGTGATCTAGCCCACCGCACTCCAACCTCCACCAACTTGGTATATGTGCCACTACCATCACCTTCACGAGACTTTAACATAGCCATCGCTTTTCAAAGTATGCATCTTGAGTACGCATAAGCGGCTTTCTAGAATAACTGCGGATGATTTCCCAAGCGGGTGATTTTTTTCAGCGGATGGTAGTAGCATAATCCGTGTGTTGCATCGGGATAGACACACTTACCGCATTCATTATCTTGACATGGGCATCTCAAACAATCAACATCTGGATTTGATCCATAAGCGGTTTGTAGTCGAGGCGAAACCAAGTCCATGAGACATCATTCTCGATCGGACCAATTCCATAAACTAATGGAAAAACTTGCTCGTTGCCGTCCTTTGTCACGACAATGAATAATATGCCTTTATTGCGGCCTTCAGTGCATACCGTCCACTACAATCACGGGTCGGAGGTATAATGTATGCCAATCTGCATGAACCGGCGTGACAAAGAGGTGGCGGAACCGACCATCGGTCCAATATCCAAGTCGATCATCGAACCGGGATTGCTCATCCGTAACATATGCGAGATAACTCGGTAGTAGCTGAAATGATTCTTCATGTCCACGTATATCATCTTGATCGCCTATTACGGGCTCGCATTGCTACACTATATGTAACGTGTACACCGTACTCTCATTGCAAATCGGCCATAATGGACCTCGGCTTTAGCACTTCACCGTCTTTGCTTATTTTTCATGATATGTGTGTTGCAATTACACGGGCATTCACCTTCCTTACTCCGATATTTACTAGGTTTTGTGCGCAGTATGTATAGCATCAAACTTGCGGACAAACCAAAATCCACCTATTGCGATGCACGTAGTAGAAAAGGACATCAAGATGATATCGACATTTGAATGTAGTCCTCGAATTATCGGATCGAGGAATAACAAATTCTACTCGACGTTCCAAATGTCATAGCCCGGATATCTTGATTCACCCTCTTTGTCGAAGATGGAACCTTCGCTCGACTCGTCGAGTCGGATCCGAGTCAGAGGAGGAGCAAAGAGATTAGCGAAGCATCATGAGGAATAACGAGGACTAGCCGGTTGCTCATCTCCTCAACTTCTTTGGCTCTGGGCCTCCTACGTGCGCTTGCGTGTTACTCTGCATAATCGTAGATAGAAGCTTCCCGAATCCACCCTCTCGACGGATCCATGCGTCAAACTCTACAAATGAGCCATAGCTCACCAAAGCACACTCGCGATCTTCTTCCTCTTCATCTGACTCTGTTTCATCTTCTTCTTCTTCAACGTAGTCTTCATCATCGTTGTCCTCGACAAGTGTATCAGCCCCTGGTTGCAGCATATGTTGGGAAACAGAATTCCTGGATGGATCCATGTATTGCGGCATATATTGAGATGTATCAGCATCAAACCAATCAGATGATGCAAATTATTATGTAAACGACGCATCCAACGATATGTGTTGGGAAATATAGTCATATGTTGACGAGGACGGTATCTCAAGCGAAGGTTTATATAGTTCTTACTCCGATTGGGATGTGTCGGCATCATGAGTCGCATAGACCTCTAGTTGGGCATCATGAGCCAATCGAATAAGTTGATCATCATTACTCAAAACTAATTTGATAATTATACCACTCAGAGATCTCGATAGATAATGCGGTTGGTGGGTTGTACTCAGCGAATTTGTCGACATAATTTGATCAATCATCTCTATGAACTCGAGATAATTACATTGTCCATTCGAACAAATGCATTTGGTGATACCCGCCAATGTAACATAAAGAAGGATCGATTGCCTCCATATCTAACAATAATGTTCTTCCATCTCGACATCTATAACAACAATAAGATTACATTAATGAAATATCGGTCTTAATATGATTTTTCTAATGTATAAAACAAATATCTGATCTTAATGTTTAGACTAAAATTATCGCTACAATAAGAAAAAATAGCAATCTAATCAAAGTCTAATAAAATAATTAAAGTCTCTTACTATAAATTAATTAAAGTCTCTTATCTAAATTAATTAAAGGAGACTTATCTAAATGAATTATCGGGACTTATCTAATTAATTATCCATAATTATCTAATTGCAAAATAAACAAAATAAATCTAAACAAAATAAACAAAATAAATCTAAACAAAATTAATAATAAAATCTAAACAAAACTAACAAAATAAATCTAAACAACATAAATATCATAAACAATAATAATTAGCATGAATTAATTAGTCATTTATATTATAATTAATTACTATATTCATCCTAATTGAAAAGACTTAATTTCTTAAAACTAAGATAACTACACTAAAATTATCCTAATTGAAAATACTTAATTTCTTAAAACTAAGATAACTTAAGAAAAAATAGCAATCTAATCAAAGTCTAATTAAATAATTAAAGTCTCAACTATAAATAATTAAAGTCTCTTACAATAAATTAATTAAAAGAGACTAATCTAAGCGAATTATGTCATGTGAATCTAAACTAATTATCCAATAATTATATCCAATTATCTAAGCGAATTATACAATAATTATAAATAGCGAAACAATCGAATTATCTAAACAAATTAACAAAATAAATCTAAAAAAAATTAACAATAATAAATGTAAACATAATTAAGGATCAATTAATTAGTCATTTACATCATAATTAATTACTATATTGAAAAGTAATTTATTTTAATTATAATTGCATATAAATTTTACATCAACATAAACTGTAATGTTATTTTATTTTGGTCTCTGTCAATAAGATCTTCTCGCTAAACATGTATTTTCCATAAGTTCACGTTCTTGCTTAAAGCTAATAACATCAATTTTTAAAAACTAAGGAAAGTAATAATACTAAACAAAATTAACAATAATATGTATTTAAAAACTAAGATCTTCTCGCTAAACATGTATTTAATATTTTATTTATTTATTGAAATGTAAACTATAATTCTTAACTAATACTCCATCGTCCATGTTGAATCTTAAAAAAACTAAATCTAAACAAAATTAACAATAATAAATCTAAATCCAAATTAACAATAATACTAAACAAAATTAACAATAATAAATCTAAATCAAAATTTAATCAACCTAAACACATACAAATTTCTAAATCAAAATTTAATCAACCTAAACAAATCAAAATTGAATAACTTACTTGTTGAGATATAATTTGGATCTAGATTGAAGAAAGGAATTTGAAAATGTTGAATATAAAACCGAAATGGGTAATTTGAATGCTAAAAAGATCGAGAGCAAATTTTGAATGCTAAAACCGAAAGGCTTTGATTTGTAATATATGCTCGATCGGTTGTAGTATTTATGAAGAGAGAATTGTAAAAAAAATCAAAATTAAATTATTGGTGGTCAGTAGTATTTATTGTAAGCTTTTGCTTTTTTGCAGTAGTACTTTTCTTATTTTTTAGTCTTTTTTCCAGAATTCAAAATTGAATTATTGGTGGTCAGTAGTATTTATTGTAATCTTTTGCTTTTTTGCAGTAGTATTTCTCTTATTTTTAAGTCTTTTTCCGAGATTCCTCTGTTTTTAATTTGCTTTCCTTAATTTAAAGTGGAATTATATCATAAGTTCATTTAAAATTAATTTCTAAAACAAAAAGCTCTCTCTCTTGCATGATTTGATGTCTCCTATCGACATTTCCTTGTTTCGATCGTAGGAGACATCAATTAATAATTAGTATTAAATTCATTTGATAATTGAAGATTCCGGTCAAAAATAGGCTCAATTCATTTGATAATTCAAGATTCCTACGATCATGATTAAATAAGTTGTTTTTATACTATAATTCTTGATAATCCTTGTTTCCTATCGAAAATTCAAGATTCGGTCGATCCGAAAACATGATTAATTAATTTGTTTTTCTATAATTTATAATTTGATTAAATAGGAATCTTCGTTAATTAAGTTGTTTTTTTATAATTTATAATTCTCTGATTTCGATCGATTTTTTATTCCGTTTTTGTTAATTTATATATTTATATAACTAGCTGATTCCGGTCGATATATTTAGCATATGTGCGAAATTATTTTGTTAATTTATATAGTTTTAATTAAATCATTGAATCATATTTTTTAAAATAAAATATAATTGAATGCAAAAATTAATTAACACATTCACATAGGCGATTCGGTCGATAATCCTTATTTCCGGTCGATCCGAAACAAGGATTATCGACCGAATCACTATGTGAATGTGTTAATTAATTGACCGGAAACAAGGATTATCTACCGAAATCAGCTATGTGAATGTGTTAATTAATTGCGGCATTCAATTATATTTAAAAAAAAAACATGATTCAATGATTTAATTAAAACTATATAAATTAACAAACTAATTTAACAATAATTAATTGGCATGTCATTCCGAAGACATTCACATGTTTGTCTGTTGTCTGCATGTCATTTCTGAATGTTTGTTTGTGTGTTCTCGAAGACCGAAGAAGACTGACTTGAATATATATTAAAATAAATAAATGGATATGTGGTGTATCAAATTTCAAAAAGTGTGTACTTGTATATATTTACCCATAAATTAATATATTTCTCAAAGTTCGGGATATTTAAAAAAATTGAAAGTTGAAGTCATAAATTAAAAAACGTTTAAAATTAAGATCATAAATTATAATTAATCTTTTTTATGAACTACTAAGTTTTTGTTTCTCTTTATTTCTTTGTCTTTATTCTTATATTTCTCTTTTAAAGTCGTTTATTGTTTTATTTTGAATTATGTACTACGTTATATTATAATTCGATACTTTAATTTATTTTTTGTTGTATTTTAAACTTTTATTTTTTTATTATTATTGATGTTAAATTACTAATTCCTAGATTTAAGTTGTAAGTCTAGATTAGAGAATTTATCTCGTTCAGGATTAGGTTAGGCTTCATATTTAACTGTCCAAGTTTTTTTCGACCCGACCTGATCAATAAAAAGGATAAAAGCCTGATAGACCGAACCAACCCACTATTTTTGCCACCTCTAGTTATAGATATAGAGAGAGTAGTAGATACGTAGATACCCATGTCTATAAATTTTTCTCATGTCATCCAAGAGTTAAATTCTCTAATTTATTCGATGATATGTTCGGTGCTATTTTTTTTTGTCATGTTCTCTCGACTTTTGCCATAACGTCGATAGATACGCCCAACCACGGGCCAAGCAACAGCCCAATACAAGTAAGCGACATCAAGCTCGGCCCGAGCAAGTTCGGCCCAAGAAGACTCTAAATCAATGTGAGCGCATAAGATTCGGCCATATATGAAGAATCCTAATTTGAAGAGAGATAGGAGGAAGATCCGATCTAGAGGAAATCTCGGATTGAGGATCTCAGTCAATATATTTGTGTATAAATAGAGGCTAGATTGACGAGAAAGATCATCTACACTTTTGTAATCGCCTCACATTATCAATACACGAATACTCTCTCTCCCCGTGGACGAGATCTTATTCATAGATCGAACCGCATAAATCTTTGGTGTTCTTGTGCATTTAATTCCCTTACGAAAATAAGATCGATCATTGGCGCCTGCAGGGGAACCGAAATTTTGTGTTTCGATCAACCATCGTTTCTGAGGAATCAATCACGACAATGCATACCGTAAGTCACGTATCCGTAGTCGCCGGAAACAACGATGGCGGGCACGCCGAGCTCACCTCGGGAAAACCCGGTCGAGAGAACTAACCCACGAAGGTCATGTCCAAGCGATCGACGAACAGGCAATCCATCTGCATGAAGCGGGATATCAAAGTGAAGGAGATCGCAATAGCAACCAAGGAGCACCTCCGGCTTCGCGGATAAACCTTGACGACGTCGTCAAAGGGTTTCTTGAGAAAAACAAGGAGAGTTTTCTCAATACCTCGACCACGCACAAGGTCGGCCGTTCAAGAAGAGGGCGCGAAGCTTCGTCTGAACACGAGGCACCGCGACGAGGTGCATCTCCAATTTAAGTCATGGGCTCATACCTCTACAGCGTTGGGGCCCAAACCAATCGCGCAAGGGACGAGCAGCAGCGAAGAGGGCGTCGCGATCGCCGCGAGGCGGTCACAGTTACCAAAGCGAGTTCGATCGGCGAACTCCGCCCCACTCTCCGTAGAGGGCGGTTTCGGCGGTGCGGAGGATAGTCGCCCCGTTCTCAAGCGAAATACTCGACACCCCACTCCCGGACAAATACCGGTGCCGAGCATCACCCCTCTGACGGACTAAGGGACCCGAACTTCCTCTCGTAGTTCGAAGACAATATGATCAACCAACGCCTCGACACAATTCATATGTGCAAGCTCTTCCGGAGCTACTAGTCGACAACGCCACCGGTGGTTCGGCGATCTACCTCCGGGAGCATTGGTTCTACCGCGATCTCATGAAGGCCTTCCATCGAAGGTTCTTCCGTAAGGCGAGTCCAAGATGACTTGGCACGTCTTCTCACCGAGGCGAGACCGGAGCGAGTCCATCACGACTTTATGACCGTGGTTCAATAAGGAGAGCACGAAGGTCGCAGATGTGAGCGATCTCCTCATCATCTCGGCCTTCGAGCGGCATCACGCTCGAGCCTTATATAAAGAGATCGTCAATCACGAACCCGATTGCGACACATCTATGGCGCATAGTGACCGGTTCGCCAAAGCGCATTTAGGTGACGGCGAAGCGCGGGCGGAGAAAGCGAGCCTACGAAAAAGGAGAAGAGGCGAAGGACGAGGAGGCCGAGGCCAAGGCCGACAGCGCCTTGGAGAATCGTCACCCCATAGAGTCCGGGCTCGGACGGCGTGACACCTCGGGGTGATCTCAATACACCCCATGGCGAAACCAAGGCGTAGATCTCACGCTCCATACAAGCATGTTCGAAGCCTCGACCAATGACGGGAAGGGCAAGAGCCGATTCGAGGATAAATCTTTCGCTCATTCCATGAGGATTACAGACACGAAACCGAGGATTGCGGGGACTAATGGGAGAAATTGAGATGTTGGTTCGGGATGGAACCTTAAGGAAATCTGAGGGGCAGGGCACGAGCCGACCGAAGATGTAAGCTCCCAGGGAGCGAAGAGGAAGCAAGAGAAGAAAGGAAATTGCGCCCCCACAAGAAAGCAAGGCGCGACAATCGAAGAAGAAGACGACGAACCGCAATGATGGAGTCGTCTCCACTATTACGGGACTCCCCGGTGGAGTCACGAAGTCCTCCTGAAAGTCGAGCCCGAAGTCCACATACCGGCACCGCCAACAAGAGGCTCGAGAAGGGACGAGGCGATCACCTTCTCCGAAGGCGACCCCGTGCTGCGATAGTACCCCACCGTGATCTTGTTGGTAATCAGCGGTGGTCGCAAACAAGTTGGTGAAGCGGCGTATACATCGGCGGTGGCGCGTCGGTGGCATCCTTTTCAAGGAATGCTTTGATAAGTTAGGAGTAGAGGCGGCCTCGCTGCAGAGGCACCGCCGCTCGAAGCTTCATTCGGGAAGAGACACGCCGGAAGGATAATCGAGCTACCGTCACGGTGGGAAAGCTCAAGCGAGCTCCACCAAGGTGATACACTTTCGTAGTGAAGGCTACTCGTAGTATAAAATCATCTTGGGCGAGATTGGTGAGGCAATTGTAAGGCGATATGCTCAACATACCACTGACGATGAAGATCCCACAAAGGGAGGGTAGCCGTGATCCGAGGAGATCGAAGCGGGCGAGGAATGCTTACAGTCGCCCTACGAGGTGCAGGGGCTCGGCCAAGCACCCACGTGCATAGCAATTAAAGAAACCCGAGAGTTGGAAGTAAGAGACATCGCCTATCACAGCGATGCACCGGTGGAGGAGGTCACGCTATACAAAGATGAGCCACTCAAGGTCGTCAAGATTGGCTTTACCGAGGCACCTGAATTAAGAGAACAGGTTATCCAACTCCTAAAGAAATTCGAGGCGTGTTCGCTTGGTCGCCCTCGACATGACCGGGGTCTCCCCGAATATCATCACCCACGGCTTAACATCGACCGAGCACAAAACTAGTTCGACGGAAGCAGCAATTTTTGCAACGAGCGGAACCAAGTCATCCATGACGAGGTAAATCGATTGTTAAAAGCTCGCATATTGTTGAAGTCAAATATCCGACACGGATAGCCAACCCGGTGATGGTGAAGAAAGGAGGAGGGATGGCTAATGTGCATTGACTACACCGACCTCAACAAACATTGCCCAAAGGATTGCTATCCCTTCTGACATCGATAAGAAGGTCGGCGCATTGATCGGTGTGCGAAGTCTTGATTTCTTGGACTTGTATAAAGGGTATCACCAAGTCTTGATGGATGGCGAAGACGGCGAAAGACAGCTCTTCATTACTGGACTTGGTCTTCGCATATGGGAAAATGCCATTCGGACTTAAGAATGCGGGAGCTACCTATCGAAGAATAGTAGACCAAATATTTCAGCCCTACATAGGCGAATGTGGAGGTATCGTCGGCGACATCGTGGTCAAAAGCAAGGAGGAAGCCGCATGTGTCTCCGACCTTCGGATCGATCCTCGACTTACTTGAAAAGTCGACCTCAAATTGAACCCCGTAAGTGCACGTTTGCAGTTCGGTCCGGAAAATTCTTAGGGTGCTAGGTTTCACAAGAAGGGTTAAAAGCCAACCCATCCAAAGTTCAAACCATTCTAGAAATGAAGATCCGAAGACCATTCACGACGTACACTGTGACGGGCTGCATAGCCAAGACTAAGCCGCTTTCTTTCAAAGGCATGGACAAGCAGACTACCCTTCTTCAAGGTACTCAAAAGGCTCGAAATTCTCACGGAATGATACACACAAGTCCGCTTTGAAGATCTCGAGAACTACCTTGCAAACTCCCACTCTATCCGTTCCAGAAAGAGGAGGGTCCTTTCCTATACCTCGTCGCCTCGAGCGAAACCATAAGTGCGTCTTGATGCGAGAGGAAGGACGTCGACTCGGTATATTTCATCGACCGAGCATTAAAGGCCCGAAGCGAGGTATCAACCTTTGGAGAAGCTCGCCCAGCATTAGTAAATCTTTATGAGAGGCTAGCGTCCATACTTCCATGCACATCCCATACAAGTCCTCACCGACCATCCACTTGGCAGTGTTGTGAAGCCGGAAGCTTCGGGAGAATTACGAGTGGGCAATTGAACGGGCGAACATGACATATCTTTCTACCCCGTCAAGCCATCAAAGGTCGAGCCTTAGCGACTTTCTTGCCGAGGCTCACTTGCCGAAACCGAAGCCCCTGAGTCCAGTGTCGAGACAAAGCGAAGCCGAACCAGGCGGAGAAAACACCGGAGGATTGCTGGCAAGTCTACGTTGACGGGCTTTGGGAAAACGGGTGGAGCTGGTATCTTACTCTTGGACCGGATGGCGAGATCACGTCACGCCCGGTTCTCATTCAAAATACGAACAACGAAGTAGAGTATGAGGCCTTGATCGCAGGACTTCGCCTAGCTCAAAGTCTTGATCTGACGATAAAAGTTCATAGTGACTCTCAAGTCGCCGTAAGCCACATGTTGGGGAAGCGAGGCAAAAGGCGATGGGATGAAGAAATACCTCGAGAAAGCCAAAAGCCTACAACAAACTTTCTCCCACTTCCGGATAATTCGCATCGAGGGAGAAAAATGGCGGTGACATCTTAAGCAAATTGGCCTCGTCGTCAACAAGCCCACCATGAAGAAATCGACACGAAGCATAGGCGATCTTTGTTGAAGGAGCCGAGGTCAGCGTGGTTTCGGATGAAGAGCAGGTGGATGACTCCCATTCGAGATTATCCGGAGAAGGCGAGCGCCCCAAGACAAGCTCGAGGCCGGGAGGATCTTGAGCAAATCATTGCGATATATACTTGAGCGGTATATTCTCATGAAAGTCATACCTCCAGCCTCTCCTAAGGTGCTTGGGCTCGAACCGAGCTGATTACGATCTATGGAAAGTACACGAAGGATCGTCGCGGAAGTCACATCGGACCCCGAGCCTTGTCAAAAAGGTCGTGCGATGGAGATACTATTGGCCAACAATGTTCAAGACTCACTTAACCTTGCGAAAGGTGTCAAGTGTCAAATTCACGGGAGCGTGCCAAGGCTACCGCAAACCGACCTCGCCTCCGTCTGAAGCCCTCGGCCATTTATGCAATGGGGATCGACATCGTGGGCCGCTGCGCAAAGCAAGGGCGGCTCGAATTCACGATTGTCGCGATTGACTACTTCACGAAGTGGGTGGAAGGCGAGCCTTGGCAAAGATCACAAGCAAAACCCTCAACTTCGTGCGGAAGAACATAGTGTGTCGATTGGCATCCCCATATCCTTCTTTCGGATAATGGGATGCGGTTCGCGATAAGATATTTAAAGACCGGTGTCGAGCTTCGGATCCAACAAAAGTTCACCTCATGACCCATCCTCAAGCAAATGGTCGGGGCCGAGGTCACCAACAGACGATCGTGAAGGGTCTCAAAACCCGTCTTGACCGAGCTAAGGGTCTTTGGGTGGAGAATATACCGCAAGTCTTATGGTCATACGAACAACACCTCGGACGACGAGCGGAGAAACCCCTGATCGGTGTATGGAACCAAGCGGTGATCCTCGCAGAAATCGAAATACCGAGCCCCGCAAGACTATTCACTTCTCCGCCGAAGCAAATGGGAAAATCTACGAACCGATCTAGATCGCTAGAAGAAAAGAGACCTCGCCTACATCGAGGCTCGGTGCAAGCAACAAGTAGCTCGGTATTACAACCAGCGTGTCAAGTCCCGACAATTCCGAGTGGGCGACCTCGTGCTCCGAAATAATGAAATCAGTAAAGCCGCAAAGCTCGGCAAACTGGAAGCCACATGGGAAGGACCTTACAAGGGTCGAAGAAGTCCTCGGAAAAGGGGCTATAAGCTCGCCCATTTTCCGTGAGCAAATACCCAACACATGGCACATCATTCATTTGAAGAGATATTTTGCATAAGTGTCAAATGTTGAGTCTTGTTTGTCTTTGAGTCTCGTTAAGTCGAGTCCGAGTCTTGTAGTCTTGTCGTCTTGTTCAGTCATCTTTTATCAATAAAAATCTTTTCTTTTCTCTATCTATTTTTGTCTTGCATGTTTTCATTTGTCACTTATGCATATGACTCTTCTAAATATTACTATACCTCTTGGGAGGATGAACTATACCCTCGACGGAGACGAGACTACCTTCGTTTATCTGACGAACTTCAAACGCGTAAAGGGACCACCTCCCGATAAAACTTGGGAAAACAGGAACCCATACCTTCGTACGAGGACGGATACCTTCGTTTATTTCGAGGATGGATACCTTCTTACGAGGATGAATTACCATCGTTTATTTCGAGGAAGCTTCGTACGAGGATGGATACCTTCGTTTATTTTGAGGACGGATACCTTCGTACGAGGACGAACTACCCTCGTTTATTTCGAGGAAGCTTCGTGCGAGGGCGGAATACCTTCGTTTATTTGAGGCGGATACCTTCATACGAAGACAAACTACCTTTGTTTATAGCGAGGACGAGCTACCGCCTAAACAAGGACGACTACCTTCTTATTGGTTACGGTAATTAAAGGCGGTGTTCTCGAAGAGCAACACAAAGCAAAGATAATTTTATTTCAAAGTATCGGTTTGTACATCACGAGGACGAAGAGGGTCCAGGAGGCGGAAAAGTGAGCCAATCCCTAGCAAAATCGGATTCAACGAGCATCTATACTAATCCTACCTCACCTCGTCCCGATCCACGCTATGAGCCTGCCAGATCGACCTCGGCCACTCGGCGAAGCAGCCTGCTAGATCGACCTCGGCATTCGATGGCCTTGACCCGACTCCTTGAGGATCCACGTCTCTTGAACCATAGCACTTCTCTTGAGCTCGCCACTCCGGATCTTCAAAATCCAAAGCAGAAATGTAGTCTGTCGAGCGGAGAAGCCCGGCGAATAAGAGGCCTCGTATCCGGTTGAAGCGGTTCTCGAGCTGTGGTTGTCGAGCAATGACATCTTATATATGCCTCCGATTCTTTTCAATTCGGCGACTGCTCAAACCGCGCGGGATTTCTTGCCGTACTCGTACAGACCTCGCAATGGCGACGGCCTCAATAACCTTAGCCGACCTCGGGAATGGTCATCCCACCACTTGGTGGATGACTTCCTCGTCTCAGTGCTCTTGACTCTTGTTCTAGCCTCCTCCTGGCAATCTCGAACCTCCTCCAACTCCAAGAGGCGAGCTGAAGCTCGTCATGCCTCTCTGGGCAACCCTAAGCTTCGTATCGACCTCTGCTGCACATGGTCTAGTTGTTCCCTCAAGCGGAGGTTCGATCTCTTTTGATTCAAGAGCCGTCAAAGCTTGATGTGATTTAACCAGGGAAGCATCGGACATTTCGGGAGAAGGCGAACAAAGAAAAACAAGAAGAGGCGAGTCTCTTGAGGAGGAACAACGAATTTTATTAAGGCCTTTAAGGCAAAGTCGACAACAAAAAATGTATATTTACAAGATGGTCTACAAAAAAAAGAAAAGAGGGGATCAAGCGACCCTCCGGAAACTCGCCCTCAATCCCGACCATTTCGGTCCCTTTGGACTTGGGAAGCGACCTCCTCCTCCTGCCGCCTTCACCACTTGGCCACCTCCTCGACCCGGCGGCTCCAACCGCCTCCGCTCTCGGGAGGCTTGACTTCGTCGGGGACCCCGAGCCGACATCCTCCGAAGCCTTAGCCCACCTCACCCGATCCCTTCTTAGGTCGGCCATCATGGCGTCGAAGCATGGGATCGCGGTCCAGCGGCGAGTACGGACAGACTCAGCGGTCGGCAAAGCGATGGCGAGTCGGGGCTGCGACGGGCGCGCTCGTTCGCATCATGCGAGCAAGAACCGCGGAATAAGACCGCAACAAACTTTCATCCTCCATCACCTCATGCTCATATTTGGATTTATCCACTCGGGTAATCCTCGGCAACTTCTTCGATGACGTCCGAGACTGCTCGTTTATTCAACACCTCGTCCACGCCGCGGCCACCTAGAAATCCCCCGGATAGGAATAACCTCTCCGCAAAGGCGCGGAGCATTTCCTGCTTGAGCTCGCCACCGGCTTCCCGACGGCGAGCTTTACATGGATTTGTATCTTGAAAGCGGTTTGGTTGAGCTTGTATACAATGTTTCCTGTTACCACTATTACAATCTCCTATCTGAAATGAATACTTGATTGCATATATCGTGTCCCTTATCTCATATATAAGTTAGATCATACGATGTGTAGAAGATCACGAAGTCCGTATGATTGGTCAAGCTTAATGAGTATAAAAGTTTCAAACCGAGGCGACTTAAGGATGAGTTGTCGGTTTAGAGGCAGATATAGATAAGTGACTTGACTTAGTTGCTTGTCTATCTTGATGCGTCTACGGCGTATTGAAGGATCACGATGAGATGAGTTCTTCTTTCGTGACCGTCGTGAAGAACCAAGATCTCGGTGACTTACGATAATCTAAACCTCGATAAGGTATTAGGTGAGTATGAGTTCTGACCATCACTTTGACTTGTTATGAGTGAGGGTTATATGTTCTAACCCAAGATTCTCCGCATCTTGGGTGGTGGCGATCTTGTATGTCACGCTAGTTATCATGTCAGTCACCAGTATCAGATTAAGGATGATGGCGTCCCCTTAAGGAGCTCAAAGGTTTATTGTACTAAACCTGCGCAGTTGAGTTAGCTCAAGTACAATAATAAGGTTGAGTGGTACTACTTAAGGAAATGAAGTTATTAATCGTTTTAAGCGATCGATTACTATAAATGATTAATGGACGCTCGATATCTTAAATCTGGGATTCAGTAATGTTAAGTGCAAGCCCGACTCAACTTCGTAATAAAGGGTAAGTCAAGATTCTTTCTCTAGTGGCATGATCGAATGTTTATAAATTAATTTATGTTACGGGTTGAACATAAGATAATTAATTTATTTGAGGCCCATCTTTATTCCTTGCATTTGATCCGGCGGCCCATCCGGGCCCATAGCTTAGCAAGAAAATCAGTCCTATATCTCTCTATGGCAAGATTTTATTCTCTTTATCCCACAAGGATATAATTATATTTATGGTATATGCATAGATCCTTTCCATATAAGATTATGGTAATAATCTTGAGAGTATGGAAATAATCCTAAGAGTATGGAAATAATCCTAAGAGTATGGAAATAATCCTAAGATTATGGTAATATTCCATATAGGATTATGGTAATATTCCATATAGGATTAAGGTAGTGCATTATAAATATAAGGTATGAGATGAATGCTCATTAATCCCACACATAATTTCAAATTCCATAGTTCTTGGGAGAGATTTTGAGAAACCATCTTAGAGCATTGGGTGATTTTCCAAGCATTCTCCATAGATCGTCCTCACTCGACGTTGGAGATTGGGCAACCGGGATACAGTCCAGAAGGTCAAAGCACGAGTCTCGACCGTTCAATCCGTTCATCCCGTTCGATCCACCTCGACAGATCCAAAGGTAAACACGAGAAAAACCCCAACGTGTTGCAATTAATTATATAGACGCATGCTAGGTTTATAATCAATGTATGGTGAATTAAACACCAAGATGGATCCTCGGGCGAGGTTAACAATCGTTTTCCTACAATTGGTATCGAGCACGGGATCGAATCTTGGCTCTGTTGGATTAATTCACGTTTGATTATTACGCGATGCTTTAATAATTAATGGTTTGTCGCTCATCGTGGCTCGTTCATTGTTTTGTTGGTTTTGTTTTACACCACGAGAAAATCCGTGGTTAGATTAGATTTTATTATGTAAATCTTATACGTAAAAAGAACGAAGCGAAAGAACGAAGAACGAACGACGGGAAAAACAGTCTCTCGGCGGTGTTCGGGAGGTATCTCGCGACCGAGCCTCGCGGTCGCTAGGGCGATCGCGAGGCGCGGGCGGCAGGCGTGCGTCACAAGACGAGATCCTGGCGCCACGCGAGCGAACTCGCGGTCGCGAGATTACCCGCGAGCTGCGGCGCGTCGCGAGCTAGCGGGCGACAGGCGCGTCAGCGTTGAGGCGCCGGCTCCATGGCGGCGGACTCGCGGTCGCGAGGTTTGGCGGGGCGGCGATGTCTCGAGGCGGGGCGTTCGGCGCTGGGCGTGGCGTGCACGCGTGCTCGACGGGTCGCGGTCGCGTTAGCGACCGCGAGGCAGCCAGCGAGGAAGCGCTGGCGGCGGCGGCAGGTGGGCGCGCGAATCGGCTTAGCCTCAGCGCGCGCCCAAAGACTTATGGGCCGACCACGGCCGCACTGCTTTTCCAGAATTCGCCCGCGTGCGGGTGCGCGAGGCCCAATTGTTGAATCGGTCCGTGCCGGTGCACGCGAGGCCCGTTCAAGTTTAAATCATGCTTTGTAAATCTATGTAATAGATTAGATTTAAATGTGCAGTTTCACGATTGGGCGCGATGAGCGTTTTATTTTATTTTATCGTTCATATGCATGTCGTGGATGTTTAAATTATGCGGTAGCATGCTATGTATGTTTAAATTACGTTGACAAACCTTTAAGTGTTTTACGTAATTGGATGCGCATAGTAAGCATGCTAGGTTTATCGCGTTTATCAAGCATATTTTAGAATTACTGCGCATGTTTTACATGTTGAGTTCTATAGAAAAGCATGCTAGATTACGTGATCTGCATGGACAAACCTTTTGAATAAAAAGACTAAGCAAGCAACCCGACAAATTAATTTTCAAATTAAAATGTCAAGACCTCCACTTTTGATCTCTAAACAAAGTGAGGCGACTGTGAGTAAACGCCCACACGCTGGGCTTGCTTGCACTTGCTTATCATAAGTTTGTTAGATGAGATTTCTAAATAAAACATTTTAAATCTATTGAGAAGTGGGAGTTTCATGTGTAAACGCCCACACGCTGTGGCTTGCATGTGCGATTTTCATAAGTTCTCTAGTAATAGATATAAAATGAGATAACAAAAGAATTTGAATTGGAAGCGGTATGGTCCGAGTGAGTATACCAATTCTAAGAATTCATCTTCTGCTGTTAAAATTGTGGTCAATGCTTAGACATCACCTCAAGTACAACTTCCCGCGAAGTCCCTTCTTGTGATAGTGATGTGGTCTAGTAAGGTCCAATCATTAATTTCATTTGTCATAAGGATAAGTTGACATGGATTGAAATTAAACGACTAAAAGGTATATTTTAGTGCAGTCGAGGGTTCATGTAAACGTCCACACGCGTGGCTTGCATGTGGAATTCCTTGGGCGATTGGAGGTTTCAATTAATATTGTTTTATCAAAAGGTTACAATATTATTGTTACGAATTATTTGCGATCGTATGCTTATGTGTTTTACATTATCGTTTCAGATATGTCTCTTACGCCGATTATCAATATGCTCGCACAAAATCCGTTATCCGGTCCAAATTTTATCGAGTGGAAACGAAACATGGAATATGTTCTTATCGCTGAAGAACACATGTTTGTTCTCACTACTCCTAAACCCGATGCCCTTACTGACGCATCGACTAATGAGCGGCCGAGTCGGCGGACTTTGGAATAAGTCAAACAATATGGCTAAATGCTATATGATGACTACGATGTCCAAAGGCTTTGTACTGCGACATCGATCGATGGCGACGCTGATCGATATTTGGTCAAGTCTCGAGAGTAAGTTTGGGCGGTCGGATCGGACGATCGCCTTCCACAATGAGAGAAATCTTGGCGTGTAAGATGGAAGAAGGAAGTTCGGTCCATGAACATGTCTCCCACGACTCGTCTCATGGATAGTCTTGATCGGTTGGGAGGAGGTATTGGCGTGACGCCAAGGTCGATATCATCCTCAATACACCGCCAAGTCTTTTGAGAACTTTCGCGTGAATGCGATCATGAGCAAGACCGAGTTTACATTAGTCGGTTGCTTAATGATCTCGTTCTTTGCGGAAGGAGTTATGGGAAAAGGAGCACATGCTCTTGCTAGCACATCTAAGGGCCCAAAATTTTCATCGCAAAATGGAAATAGAAAAGGGGTGCCAAAGGTGGTAGAGGCGAGGCAAATAGTGGGAGTAATGGGAACAAGAACATGGTTGCCACCGAGGCTTGAAGAAGCGAAGCCGAGAAGGCAAGTGCTTCAAGTGCGGTGAAGACGGGCATTGAAGGCCAGTGCCCTATGCTCAAGGCTCAAGGTCGCCGTTTGCTTTAGTAACGAAACATGTTTAGCGACTTGTTCTACCCATTCTTGGGTAGTAGATACGGCCAATCGATCATGTTTGTTACACCTTGCGAGGGTTCTGCGGACAAGGGAGCTGTTTGATGGCGAGATAACGATCTCCATGGGCAACGCGAAAAAGTCGGCTGTTGCGGTTGGAGATGTTTTTATGTTTTGGGACAACAGTTTTAGTTTTGAAAGGCGTTTTATATGTGCGGATTTTCGGAACCTTGTTTCGTTTGAAATTATTTACTCATGGATATTACATTATTTTTGATAGTGGTGTTTCTATCATAAGAAATGACGAAGTTATCTCGTGTTGGCACTTTATATAATTAAGCTTTATACTATTTCGCAAAACATAATACCTATAACTATGTTGCATCTTCATCAAACCCTAAAGAGAAAGTTTTCTTAGAAGATGACTCTACTTTTCTCTCGGCATCTTAGATTAGGTCACATCAATCTAAATAGGATCCAAAGACGGCTAAGAATGGGCGTTGGGTGATCTCACGGTTACTCGGTTCGGTCTGCGAATCTGTATAGAAGGTAAGATGTCGACCGCACCCTTCAAAGCGAAGGGTTATAGAGCCAAAGAAATGTTGGAGTTAGTCCATTCGACCTATGTGGACCTATGTCCACACAAGCTCGTGGAGAATGCAGTATTTTGTCACTTTCATTGACGATTACTCGAGGTGCGGATACATATACCGCTTCACGCGAAGTCCGAATGCTTTGAGAAATTGAAAGAGTTTAAGGCGGAAGTGGAGAAAGCTAGGTAAGAGTATCAAGTCATCATGGTCTGATCGCGGTGGCGAATACCTCGATAACGAGTTTATGGACTATCTAGTGAAATGTGGGATTACATCCCAACAAGATTTCACCGGCACACCACAAAGAAATGGTGTGTCGAGCGAAGAAATAGGACTCTTTTGGAAATGGTTAGATCGATGATGAGTTATGCTACATCGCCTATTTAGTTACGGGATATGCCTTAGAGGCGGCGGCATACTTGCTAAATCTAGTACCGTCCCAAGTCGATCGAAAAGACCCTTTCGAGTTGTGGTTTGGTATGAGCCCGTTTAAGCCACATAAGGATATGGGCGATCCGGACACGTGTCTTGAACAAGAAGGTCGACAAGTTGGAGGCTAGATCGGCCGCAAGGCGTCGTTTATTGGCTATCCTAGAGGGCGAAAGGTGGTTTATTCTATAGTCCCAAGGATCGAAGGTCATTATTAGCACTAATGCTCGATTCTTAGAAGAGGACTACATGAAAATCATAAGTCCAAAGTTGAAATCATTCTTCAAGAATTAGAAGATGATCGTATTCCACCACCGACAGGCCAAAGTGCGAGATGTCGAGTCTAGTGGGAGGGATCGACACCGATACTTCAAGAAATTGAAGTGGGTCGAGTTCCACCGGAGATACCGACCGCATAAGTGGTACCTACACAGCAAGTTGTGCAAGTTAGAGAACCACAAGTATCTGCACCCACCGCTTGCCATTGTGCTGTAGAACCTCGTCGTGGTGGGAGGGTTGTTCGTCGACCCGGCGATTTATGTTCGTGGGTGAATCTTGGATTTAGTCCCAGCAGACGAACATGCAATAATCGACCCATGGACATACAAGGAGGCGATCTGAGATATTGATGCAAGATCATGGCACACCGCTATGGACTTAGAAATGAGTCCATAACGGCTATGGATGTATATGAAAGACACCTCTACCGGATGGCAAAGAAGCCATAGGTAGTAAGTGGATATACAAGAGGAAGAGATTCGATGGAGAGGTTTCGACTTTTAAAGCCGTGCTTGTGGCGAAAGGGTACACTGAGTTGAGGGCATCGATTTCGATGAGACCTTTTCGCTGTAGCAATGCTCAAGTCCATCGTAATTCTTCTAGCCATAGCGACCCACTTGAACCTAGAGGTTTGGCAAATGGATGTTAAAACCGCTTTTCTAAGCGGTTACCTTGAGGAAGGTAGAGACATCTATATGCAAAGAACCTGAAGGTTATGTGGTAAAGGGTGAAGAGCATCTAGTATGGAAGCTTAAGTCCATTTATGGACTTAGCGAACCTCGATCATGGAACTTACGCTTTGACGAGGTGGTAAAGTCCTATGGATTTACCCAGTTGCCTAGCGAGAGTTGTGTGTATCGGTTAGATGTCAACGGTGATGTGGTTTTCTTGCACTTTATGTAGATGACATCCTTCTAGTTGGCAACAACGTGAAGTCATTATCGACGAAAGAGTTGGCTATCCGATCGGTTTCAAATGAAAGACTTAGGAGATCAGCGACATTCTTGGGATCAAGGTTTCACCGAGATCGCAAGAAGAAAATGTTGAGCTTATCTCGGGCGTCTTACATTGATCTTGTGATTACTCGTTTTAGTATGCGAGACCGCCAAGAAAGGATTGCTACCTTTCGGACATGGCGTTCTTTATCTAAAACGCATCACCTATGATCGCAGCGGAGATAGAGGAAATGAGACAAGTTCCTTGCGCCCGCCGTAGGAAGTCTCATGTACGCAATGCTATGCACGAGGCCCGATATCCGCTATGCGGTAGGCATAGTAGCTGATATCGATCTAACCTCGGACAAGCTCATTGAATCGCATGAGCATATACTCAAGTACCGAAAAGGACTCGAGATTATAGGCTAGTTTACCATGCGAGATAGTCTAATGCCTTTGGGTTATCTGCACTGGATTTCCAAGTGACCGTGATGAGAAAAAGTCTACCTCAGGCTATGTGTTTACCTTGGGAGGTGGAACCGTATCCTGGCGAGTGCAAAGCAGCGATGCATTGCGGACTCTACCATGGAAGCCGAATATGTAGCCACTTCGGAGGCTGCTAAGGAGGTTGTATGGTTCAAGAACTACCTCATGGATCTAGATGTGGTACCTGGTTTGCCCATGAGTATCATGGTTTACTGTGATAACTCAGGTGCAATGGCAAACTCGAAGGAATCACTGATCCACAAGGCAAGCAAACACATAGAGAGAAAGTACCATGTCATACGAGAAATCGTTAGACGAGGGGACGTGCTGATAGCAAAGATTGATACGACGGATAACCTAGCCGATCCATTCACTAAAGCCTGCCGAAATAAGTCTACGTCAGGGACGTTAGAGGACTTGAATTGCGCTAGATGGCACCCGCTAAATCACGCAATAAGGAAACTTTGTATAAGTGGGAGAAGCAAAGTGATGGTTTTGTTTGTAATAGCTAGTAGAGACACATTGTATACTAAAAGTTTGCTTTAGTATAAGTGGGAGATTGTTGGATTTGTATACTGAAAGCAGTTTGGTTGAGCTTGTATACAATGTTTCCTGTTACCACTATTACAATCTCCTATCTGAAATGAATACTTGATTGCATATATCCGTGTCCCCTTATCTCATATATAAGTTAGATCATACGATGTGTAGAAGATCACGAAGTCCGTATGATTGGTCGAGCTTAATAGTATAAAAGTTTCACAATTTGAGACGCGACTTAAGGATGAGTTGTCGGTTTAGGGCGCAGATATAGATAAGAAGTGACTTGACTTAGTTGCTTGTCTATGCCGGATGCGTCTACGGCGTATTGAAGGATCACGATGAGATGAGTTCTTCTTCGACCGTCGTGAAGAACCAAGATCTCGTGACTTACGATAATCTAAACCTCGATAAGGTATTAGGTGAGTATGAGTTGCTGACCATCACTTTGACTTGTTATGAGTGAGGTTATATGTTCTAACCCAAGATTCTCCGCATCTTGGGTGGTGGCGATCTTGTATGTCACGCTAGTTATCTCAGTCAGTCACCGTGTCCGTTAAGGATGATGGCGTCCCCTTAAGGAGCTCAAAGGTTTATTGTACTAAACCCTGCAGGTTGAGTTAGCTCAAGTACAATAATAAGGTTGAGTGGTACTACTTAAGGAAATGAAGTTATTAATCGTTTTAAGCAGTCAGATTGCTATAAATGATTAATGGACGTTCGATATCTTAAATACGGGGATTCGTAATGTCTAAGTGCAAGCCCGACTCAACTTCGGTAATAAAGGGGTAAGTCAACATTCTTTCTCTAGTGGCATGATCGAATGTTTATAAATTAATTTATGTTCTGGGCTGAACATAAGATAATTAATTTATTTGAGGCCCATCTTTATTCCTTGCATTTGATCTCGGCCGCCCATCCAGCCCATAGCTTAGCAAGAAAATCATCCCTATATCTCTATGGCAAGATTTTATTCTCTTTATCCCACAAGGATATAATTATATTTATGGTATATGCATAGATCCTTTCCATATAAGATTATGGTAATAATCTTGAGAGTATGGAAATAATCCTAAGAGTATGGAAATAATCCTAAGATTATGGTAATATTCCATATAGGATTATGGTAATATTCCATATAGGATTAAGGTAGTGCATTATAAATATAAGGTATGAGATGAATGCTCATTAATCCCACATAATTTGAAATTCCCATAGTTCTTGGGAGAGATTTTCGAGAGCCATCTTAGAGCATTGGGTGATTTTCCGAAGCATTCTCCATAGATCGTCCTCACTCGACGTTGGAGATTGGGCAACCGGGATACAGTCCAGAAGGTCAAAGCACGAGTCTCGACCGTTCAATCCGTTCATCCGTTCGATCCACCTCGGCGGATCCAAAGGTAAACACGAGAAAACCCCAACGTGTTGCAATTAATTATATAGACGCATGCTAGGTTTATAATCAATGTATGGTGAATTAAACACCCAAGATGGATCCTCGGGCGAGGGTTAACAATCGTTTTCCTACACTTTCTCCACTTCGGCCTTCATCTCGACCGACTTGACCTCGGCCGCCATGACTCTCCTCCGCCTCCGCCTCCGCCGCCCAGCCCGCCTCCGCCGCCCCGCGCCTCGGCCACCGCCACCGCCTCCTCCTCCTCAAAGATCCCGAGCCTTGTCCTCGGCCTCGTACACTTCTTTAACGAGGAGAGTCTTCTCTCCTCCATCTCTCGGCGGGCGGGACAATCCTCGAGGCGGGCAACGACGCTTTCAGTACTCGTCACACAGGACGGATGCCTTCGCCGATTCGGTAGTCACACCTCGACCCACATGCAAATAACAAATCGGTCGAACACAAAATAATAACTTACTCTACAATGCACAGAACAAAACACTACCTCGGGAAAGATACGAGGAGTAGGTTGCAGCCGAGGATCTCGCTCCGGATCGGCGGGAACAAGTGGACTCGGGAACGATTCCAACCGTGGATCGGGGAACGCATGCCTAATCCTCTTGAATCGCTTGAGAGGCACGGCCGGAGGAGACTTGGGGCATCCTCACTCTGTGGAGTCCTCGGCGACGCCCTTAACGCCAACGTTGGGATCTCCGAATGGAGCTCGATTCTTTCCTTTTCTTCTTCCTCCAAGCAAGTTCACTGCGGGGAATAAGTGCCAGTGAGTAACAACAAAAATGAAAGCAACAATATAGCAAGTTCGGGAGTAGGGCCTCACCGCCTGGCTCCACCAGTAGCAGGTCATAAGGGCTCGGCCGGAGTAGCGAGCTCGGCCTCGGAGAACTCTTCATCTGAGGCCGACCTTGTCCAAAACATCCTCAAAACTACCGAGGCTAACCTCGAGGTTACGTCCGCCAACTTCTCGGTTTCGAGATGAACTCAAGGGACTCATCGAACCGGCGGAAGAAGAACTTCTTCGCTAGTTAGAGATCTTTGACTTTGTCTTTACTTTAAAGCGCGACGAGTGATAAGTAATACCACCCGAGTTGGCTTTAAGTTGGAAAACCCGAGGACGAGCCCTAGGGAAAAAGGAAAATTATGCCTATGGCAGTAGACACCAAGGCCAGTTAGATGCCGAAAGGAATTGAGCATTATTTGGGCAAGAGGTATGCCGAACATCTGTTGAAGTTCGACATACACAGAAGAAAAAGGGATACGAAGACCACCCTTCAGGCTGTTCTCGTAAACCGTCACGAAACCCATCGGTGGAGCGCATGCCCTATCTACCGAACGGGGAACAAGGAACTCAACAGATTCCAGAATAAAATACAAAGAAGAAAATTCTGATATAGCAGAGGCATCTAACATTGAAGGAATGGAAGACACTTTACCATAATCCACAAAAGGTGGGAACACTACTCTACGTAAAGAAGGGGGAAGATGTGTAAAGGTATAAACTCTTAAATCCTCAGACGATGACACTGAAACCACACGGCCATCATGACCGTGGGAATCTTCGTAAAAGAAGGAGAAGAAGAAGCCATTAAACTTCTCGGTTTTGATATGAATCGAGGAAGATGATGATGAACACCGCATATGCACAAATGGCGGCAGTTAGGCGGCGTTTGAGAGTTATTTTGGAATTTTGAAATCGGTATGGCTAAAAGTGATAAGGAAATTGACGTATCAAGGAAGTTATTCCCCCAATGTGCGCTTTATCGGGAATCCAACCGCTGTCGCATTAAATGCACATTAAATGCATATCCCGTATCTTGTGCATGACATCGGCAGAAAATCCCGTGTTCTGCCTCGGCAGGACATTCCGCATTCAAGATAAGAACGCCGTATATCCGACCTCGACCATGAATTGCATAAACGATTTCGGCATAACGCCTCCGGTGAAGCCATCCGATGACTTGGCGTAATGCCCGTCGAAGACGCTGGCCAAGTGACAGAACCTCGGCAAAACACCCCGGCAAGAGATACAAACAGCGCCACGAACTTGCCATAACACCTCGGAGAGGTAAGCCAAACGATGTACAACCTCGGCATGAAGCCTCAGTAAGATGATGTCAGCAACGCGCGGCCTCGGCATAACGCCTCGGTAAGGCGAAGCCAGCGACGCGCGACCTCGGCATTACGACAAAGTGAACCCAACGGTGCGCGACCTCTGCACAACACCTCGAAAAAGCGAGCCACTCGACAGGCGACCTCGGAACATTGCCTCGGAAAGGCCATCCAGACAGCACGAAGTCGGCACCAAAAGGGCCCCGATTCACCACACACGTACATCGGCAAACCACAACCCCAAACCGTTCGACCTCGCCTGCGTCTTTTGGGGGATGTGATAGATACTGCCCAACCACGGACCAAGCAACGCCCAATACAAGTAAGCGACATCAAGCTCGGCCGGCAAGTTCAGCCGAAGACTCCTAAATCAATGTGAACGCAGAAGATTCGCCATATATAGAAGAATCCTAATTTGAAGAGAGATAGGAGGAAGATCCGATCCTAGAGGAAATCTCGGATTGAGGATCTAGATCAATATATTTGTATATAAATAGAGGTTAGATTGGACGAGAAAGATCATCTACACTTTTTGCAATCGCTCCTCACATTATCCATACACGAATACTCTCTCTCTCCACGTGGACGTAGATCTTATTCATAGATCGAACCACGTAAATCTTTGATGTTCTTGTGCATTTAATTCCCTTACGAAAATAAGATCGATCAACGTCAATCATCTTTTCAAAGTTTCGACAGTAGCACATAGATAGAATGAAAAATTGGACATAAAAAGAGAATATGAAGAATAACTTTTTGAACTTCCGAAAGAAAAAAATAATGATAAGGTGCAGATTTTAAAAAGGTAACGTTAATCGAAAAAATGAAATTCAGTTTATAGCAGGTTAAAGGAGTGATGCCACTGCAATCATTTCTTACCCTTCCACTACGAAAAGCAAAGGTATATAAACTCCATTTATTTATTACCACTCAGCTGCTACCTCTTATACTAATTAATTGCAATACAAGCCCTGTATGCATCTCCGTTTAATTATCTGTTTGTAGCTAGATTATATATTAACGTTTTATCTGGGTAAATCAGACTCGGGCCGGCCAAAGGATCCAACTACATATACAGAAAATTTATTTAGATAAAGGCTGTCGCATTACACACAAACATATATAACCTCCAAAAAGTTCTTCTCCACCAACACCAAGTATCCGCTGAATCCATCAGCCATTCACAATTGTTCCTCCGTTGGGGTGGATGACCTGCCCGGTTATGTAAGACGAGTCGACGTTGTTAGCAAGAAACACGAAGGACGGCGCCACCTCGTGCGGCTGCCCCGCCCTCCCCATCGGCACCTGTTGCCCGAAGCTGGCGCTCTCCTCCTCTGAGAAGGACGCCGGGATCAGAGGCGTCCAGATAGGACCCGGCGCCACGCCGTTCACCCGTATCCCCTTCTGCACCAACTGGAGCGCCAGCCCCCGCGTGAACGCCACAATCGCCCCCTTCGTCGCCGTGTAGTCCAGCAGCTTCGCGTTGCCCTTGTACGCGTTCACAGACGTCGTGTTGATGATGCAGCTCCCCTCCTTCATGTGCTTCAAAGCATGCCTGGAAATGTATTTTCATGAATTCAATACAATCGGATTATTTTCCTTTCACATATTTGTATAAATCTTTTATTATGTATTCCACCTGATGGTGAAGAAGCAAGAGAAGATGTTGGTTCGGAACACCCTCTCGAGGCGGGGCTCGTCGATCTCCTCGACAGAGCCGGCCTCGTACTGCTCGGCGGCGTTATTGACGAGGATGTCGATCCTGCCAAAGTTGTTGACGACCTCTTCGATGACGCGCTTGCAGTTCTCGTCGTAGCCGAGGTCGGTAGGTATGGAGAGGGGGTCCTTGGCGTCGCCGTGCTTGGCCTTGGCCAGCATGCTAAGGGTGTCGCACGCGTCCTTGTCCTCCGGCCCCTTGACGTACGTGAAGGCCACCGTGGCCCCCTCCAGCGCGAAGCAGTGCGCCACCGCCCGCCCGATCCCAGAGTCCCCTCCGGTCACCAGAGCCACCTTCCCCTAAACAAATCAATCCATTTCAGGATTAGGCAACATATATATGTAGAAATAAGTAGACGTAGCGACAATTCAACGTACCACGAGCTTGTTGGCTGGCTTGTAGTCGTCGGTGGTGGTGCGAGGGGTGGGGACCATGACGTGCTCCTTTCCTGGCTGAGCATCCTGTTTCTGCGGAGGGAATTGCTTGTCGCCCGACGCCATTGATCGGAACACAGAGTAGGGGCGCGGTTTTGGGAGAGTGATTGGTGAGCAAAAAGTGTTGCTTGCAGAGTGGAGAGTGATGTGGTGATAGAGGAGATTGTGAGAGGTTGAAACAAATCGAAGAAGACGAGATGGGGAAAGGAACATAATTTGTTGAGCGCATAGCGGTGGTTGGAGGTGGCGGTAGAAATAGGGATTTGGAGAAGGAATACGTGTTCAGTGGGGGCGGGGACGGCTGACACGTCGTCACCGTCCGACGTTGAATGGAATGAGATTTAGATGCATCATCACCGTGCCACCTATGTATTCTCATCGACTTTCAGGAAGAGATAAAAATTAAACCCACGTCACCTAATCACTCAACTCAACTTATTAGGAATACACGAAAATAAATCATTTTACAAACTTTTCTTTTTTTTGGAAACAAGGAGTGTTAAAATAATTTTTTTAGATAAAATATTATACGGTGTTTTAGAAAAATAAAAGATATGGATTAAAGGGATGCGTAAGCACCCTTCAGCAACCGCCTCTGCTGCACCCATTGTAGACGTGATCTTTTGTATTATATCTCATGTTCATCCAATTGTATTGAATAATGTCATACATTTCTTATTTTCTCGGCGCAGGCAGTTTGAAAATGGGTACAAAAATGATATACACACACTTTCATTTGTGTGACTTTACGAGAAATGTGGACGTAAATACTTTAGAAATCTAGGGTACCCTTAACAAAGTCTCACCATTTTCGTTCTTGGACTTGGCAATTGAGTGTTAAACAATGGAATAACCGAATGCAGAGCGAGTATTTTGTAGAGCTAGCGGAGAAGTTGACGTCGAAATTGGTAGTTGAAATAGATATACAAGATTTTACATCATTGATCAATTGCGCTTTGGGGGGAAATTGGAAGCGTTTCTGATAGGGATGTTAATGGGTGGGTTTTACCCGAATCGATTCGGAACCGTTCAAAATCCATTAAATTTTAAAACAGTGGTTCTGGTTCTGGTTCTGGTTCTTGTTCTGGTTCCGGTTCCAGACCCGCTTTAGACTCGGACCGTTTAAATCCATAGTTTGATGGTTCGGTCCGATCCGATCCGGATCTGGTTTTCGATCCAGAACCAATACTTATTTATAGATTCTGATCAGAATAAAACTCGTCTATTGACAAGCATAAGTTTAAATAGGCTTGTCAATGAGCTAGTTTTATCCATATCGATTCGAAATCACACATAACGCATTAAATTATAAAGCAACGGTTTCGGTTTCAGTTCTGGTTCTTGTCTAGTTCTAGTCCGATTCTGGTTCTAAACCCGCTCAGATCCGCACCGCTTAAGACCCATAATTGATGGTCCGGATCCGGTCCGGATCCAATGTCTAATGGATCGGTTCCAAAACCAGAACCATTACTTATTTATTAGTTCTGGTCCGGTTCTGGTTCTAAACCCGCTCAGATCCGGACCGCTTAAGACTTATAGTTGATGGTCCGGATCCGGTCCGGATCCAATGTCTAATGGATGGATTCCATTAGTTCTGGTCCGGGTAAAACTCACCCATTGACATCCCTAGTATTTGAGTAATAAGATTTCCAGTTAAATAGCTTGTGGACATCACGGAGGTGAGGGTTGAGAGGGGAAACATTATTCTAATTAGAGAATTAGGGTTCATAAAGATCGAGGGAGAAATTAAATTGGAAAAGAAGAAACTACAAATTGAAATGCAATTCCAATCAGGAACTTTCATGTAATTTTATACAAAACAACACTGGTTTAATATCTAATGGATATGCAAAATGGTCAGCATATATATAGCTAAATAAAGGAGAGGAGAAGTTATATAAACACCACATATATATACATGCAAGGTTTTACCATATGTTAAAGAGCAAAGCACCTAAATTACAAACACACATTCTCCAACTTCAATGTCTAAAGACGAGAGAAAGCCCAAACATAATCGATGGCACATAATAGGCTGTTACACAACGATGAGCTCTGCTCGCAAATCTACCTCCTTGAGTATCCGTGGTCAAGACCAACACGGTCCAATCATCCTCGCTCCCTATGCCCGCTCCGGTGAACTTTGAGTCGTTCAAGTATCGGGCATTCTGAGACTGCGTGTAGTTGGTGAGGACTAGAGTGGCAGTCCGTTTAGGCACGCACACGGGCAGGATCATCCCGTCCCTCGTGGTGTTCACGTCCACATTGCACTTCTTTAGCACGGCTGGGTACTCGGAGAGGAGCTGTGACTGCATGGATCGAGTGTTGGACGCGCAGCTCTTGTCCTCCATTTTGTCTGCGATTTCGTCCGCCACGCAGTCCGCCTTGTCGTGCTTCACCAGAGCAGGGGCTTTTGCAGAATTCCGGAAACTGTTGATCCCCTGAAGCAGATCTTGCTCTTCTGCAGATATATACTAAAAGTGAAACACATTTTTTCTAGACACATTACCATGCAATATGCAATATTGGATAGAAACAAACACCTTAGAATAACACGATAATAATATTCTTATATTGAACAAAAAAGCAGAAAGGGATGACAAAATCGAGTATAATCAGTACTAGAAAATAAATAAATTACTAAAACGGAGGTAGCTGTCGGAGTAAATGTTATGTTGAAGGTGGGAATAATCAAATCACAATACAAGTGTAACGAGATGTTCCACTTAATTTCTACTTCTGCCCAAACTAAAACAAAGATGAAATATAAAAGGTAAAAACTGCAGATAATTCTGGAGAAACGAAGATTAATCCTAAAAACTATTGCTCTCTTTAGTTTTATTTGCATCATACCGTTTTCGTTCCTAGGAATGATTCCGAGCAGAGCTTTCTATTTCACTAAAATAATTTGGTAATACACTAATTAATACCAATAGCCATTTTGTAACTCCAAAATGTCAAAGAAAATACGGAACATTTACCACACATAATCGACCAGATTTTGGTATGTTGGAGGTGGTTGACAATTAAGCAGCATATTTCTCTTTTAAAACTTGTGATACCATAGAAACAAAGAATACAAAACAGATCGAGATTCAGTGGCAAAACGTTTCTTGAAGATAAATTTCTTCTAGTGAATGTGAATGAAAATTAATATATCTGTGCAAAAAGGAATCATGCGCGTATATATCGAATCAGTAGCAAACACTAAAATCATAATTCTGAGAGAGAGAGAGAGAGAGATACCATCAGAGCGTACTTGCAGAGATAAGAGCAAGAGGAGGGCATGCAGCAGAAGAAGACGAGTCCGAAAACATTCCATTTGTTCCTGTCAAAGATTCTGAATATTCACAAATGGTTGCAGAAAATCAAGAATTGAAGATGGGAAAAGGAATTAATGTGAAGTAAAACTAGTTAGTTTTAGATTGTAACGTCAAGTCAGAAGAGGCAGCCACTATCTTATTTCAACACGTTGCGTCCATGCAAACTACACATCTTCATCTCCTCACACGTCTCCGAATCGCCATTTTCCACTCTACAAATATTATGTATATATGTTTGTGAATATCGTGTTCACACTCCTTATAATATAAATATAAAGATAAATATTAAATCTTAATAAATCCATATGAACGCTTCAGATTAATATATAAATTATGATGCAGATGTACAAATATATAATTTTATGTAAAAATATGTATATAATTGAGATACACACTTTAAATATAACTATTATATTTTCAAAATCTAATGGACATGAATAATTCTTATATATATAAGAATCATTTTTATCGTAGGAACAAAAAAAATTGTGAATTATGTGTGAAAGTTGATGAATTCATTGGGAAAGTTACTGAATCCAAAAAAATAAATTTTTGCCTCTAACGGTATTCGAACCTTAGGTGAAAAATCCGAATTTTTGGATTCAGTAACTTTCCTAGCGGATTCATTAACTTTCATAACGAATTCATTTTGTTTTTAACGAATTTTTGTGGTTCTTAATTCTCACGTTAAAAATTATTCTTATTTGAACCTCACTATATATATATATGTGTTAGAAAATTATAATTAATACCATATTCGTTGAGAGGCCTTCATATTGAGCGGTATATATATCGAGAATCAGTGGAGGATACAGGTAGGTGGGAGAAGGGGCTTAAGCCCCTACCAAGTTTTTTTTTTTTTTTTATTACTGTGAATTTTTTTGAATTTATAGAAAACTATCTTCAGCCCCTACTGAGTTGACGATGTTGAAGAGCGAATTGGCGAAAAATCTATGATAAGAAGGGGCTGAAATTTGCAAGAAAAATAGAAAGAGGGGGAAGAAATGGTTGTATGCGTAAAAATGGAGGTTGGAGAGAGATGAAGAAGATGAAAAAAGAAATAAAAGATATTTGGTATCGAAGATTTATATGGTTAGAGTACAGTGTATCAAAAGATGCTATCTTTTGTTTCTGGTGCTATCTAAATAAACAATCAGATAAAAGAGGTCGATAAGCAGAAGATGCTTTTACAAAGACGGGTTGCAGCAACTGGAAAAATGCATTAGAAAAGTTCAATCTTTTTTCAACGATTGATAATGGCCGATCCGCAACGCTTTCAAGTGATGAGAACACGTAGAATTCCATTACCACCACTTTAGTTTGATGTCTTGGACTATTTTGATGTGTCAAATATTTATAAATTTTGTCGCTATGATTTTCGTTAATATAAAATAGTAAAGCCCCACCAATATTTTTTTTGCGTCATGCTAATCGCCGAGAATGGGATATACCCCAATTTTAGGTATTGGAAACCAATGTCGTCTAATTCATATCGACTAAATAAACTGCTAAGATTAGTTCTTACATTAACTAATTTTATATATACAATAAAACCTCTTTTTATGGTAAAAACCTCTTGATATATACAACATAGTTATTTTATGATATTTTTACACATTTACAATAATATTTTTCTATGCCGATCAAAATTATACAAAAATTAATGATGTAGATTAATTTATAGTTATATATTTCAAAATGAAGGACTGAAGCGCGCACACTCTCTCTATATATAAGGGAAGGAAGGAATTCCGTCTGTTATCACTAAATATATGTGTGTATTCGTCCAAATTCAAATATTTGAAAATTTTAGAAATGTTTCGTATCAAAGAATGAAATTTAGATAAATAGAAACTGGTAACGAGAAAAGAATTATATAGGAAAAATATGTTCTGAAATTAGCATGTCTAACAACATCACAGAATAGTAGGTTTAATTTTATAACTATATTTTGAATAAAGTATCTGTACGATTAAATTTTCCTTCAATTAAAAACTTTGTAAGTACTAGTATTATCATTATTCAGTGACATATTCTTATTAATTCCAAAACTAATTATATGCACAAATACAACGAAGTTCACTTAATATGATTTCATTCACCAAGATTAACATTTATAAACAAAACGAATGCCAAACTTTTGTAACTCCTAGTGCAAAAAGAAAGTAATAGAGGAAAAAATATATAAACAAAAAATGCTCAAGATCATCAAAACTGATTGCATTTTCCCCTCATTAAACACATAAATCAATGCCAATACTATTCACTTCAATTTTACAGAGGCAATATGTTAAAACAGGTATACCACACGTTAAAATGCCGTATTTGTATCCTGCTCTCCCATGGTAAGATGAGATATGCAAAACAGAGTGATGGATCCAACCATTTCGTTGCTGCTGTAATCCCTATGGCGCCTATCAGTTCCTTCTTCCATCCACGCGGCTTCTGTCACACGATGATGGCCGCATGGAAGAAGAATGTCTAGCGTGTTTGAGCTGCTTCTCCGACCTACTACCTCGTTTCTCTTTCTCATCCAAGTCAGAGGAGCTACTTCTTTTCCTTCTCGGTGGAGATGGGATCTAATTCAAATAGTAGACAACGAAAGATTTTATCAAAAATGCACTCAACAACGACCCCGTTTATGCACAGCTGCTTATTCTGCTCACCTGAAACCGCGACATGTATCTTCCCTCAGGAGGAGGTGGTATGCCCAGCCTCTTTAAGTTCTTTCACCAAAAGCATGTTTTGTGATTCAGTTTCAAACTTAACTAAGATACACTAAGGAGTTTAAACAAATGGAGTTTATAATCCTTATTTGACAATGACTAAAAAAGTAAAGATAATCATACAATGGAGCTTAGAATGGCCTTTCTCGTCCTCCAAATCAAAGTTGCCCTGATTCTTTCTTGCCACCAAGACCCCCACCTGTCAAACGAGGTACAGCTAAGCCCGCCAGAGTCCAAAACATTGTGAAAGGAAAGGTTTGGCTTACCTAGCCTTCTTGGAACCCACCCAGGCATCAGTTGCTGCCTATTGTAATCGACTATGATTTCAGAATCGTCAATCAAAGTATGATGAGCAACCTACAAATAAAAGAAAACAAGTTAGCATCACTACAACTCTGATGAAGATCAATGGATACTGTAGAATCCAATCAACAATGATTACTAATCACATCCACACAAAAATCTACATATACATTCTAATACACTCTTTCATATTAAATACTCCCTCTGTCCCATTTAAAATGTCTCACTTTCCTTTTTGGGTTGTCCCATTACAAATGTTTCATTCCATTTTAGGAAATAATTATCCCTTCAAAAAGTGTAGGTCCTACCCACTTTTTAACACTTTAACTACTTTATGCATTTCTCCTAAATACCCGTGCCCAAAAGAAATGGGACACTTTAGGTGGGACAGAGGGAGTACTAAAACAACTTCAACAAAAAAATCTAAAGGCTGTATGGAATATACATTTGAGCTTAGTAACCATGACATCTAGATATGAGTTCCTTCACTGAATATGAAATATGAAACAATGAGGGAGCAGTAGGACCAATGGTTTAGGATGTATCTCAGAAAGGCGGTCCTAGACTTAACCATATTATATGCACTGTATCCACAACACAAGATGCCAGTAATAAACAATATTCATATCATAGTTTAAGTTATTATAATATGACAAAATGCAAGTTTTTCAAGAAAGTTTTGAGTGTTGTCTTATCTCGCTTTTCTTCATAGACACCTGACATGATGATGGTAAGTCCCAAGACAAACTAAACCAGATAAACACTTACAAAGCATGATAACTTATCTTCTCCCATTATTCATTGTTGAGTAGCATAAATAATAACAAAGCATGATAACTTATCTTCTCCCATTATTCATTGTTGAGTAGCATAAATAATATGATTAACACCAAACTATTTCTGGTGTATCCCAATATTATTAGGTCATCAAAAGTTGAGGCATGGACCCTTGTCCTAATATTTTTTGACATGTATATCAGCTATTAGCTCCATACCTCAAAACCAAACCCTGGTCAGTGCCATAGAAATAAATCCTTTTCTCTACACTATTTGAAATAAAACCTTGACTCAATGGGAGATAAATAATGCCTATGTTACGAGATTTTTCACTGACAAACTATTCAGAAACCAATCCAGAGGAAGCTATGCAAGATGTGGAATAATGCTTGCAAATCCTAAATGATGAGAGTAGTTTCTGGTCCCATCTCAAGCAGTCTTAAAATATATTTCCAGACTGGGCACCGCTTTGAAACTTCGCATGAGATTTTGTGAAAGTAATGTTTTATCCTTGCCTGTATATGATTTGGCCTTGGCCTATGTTAAACTGAGCTCTGGCCTCTGGGACACCATAAAGAGTTTTATGTAAAAAGTAAAAACTTCTGGTTACTACAGTAAGGGATATTATATGTGGTGATTGTTTGTATAAAACCACTAAGATACACTAGTGATGAAAGACGACTTGGGGATGCACTAGTTCTATTTATACATACACACACACGCACATACACATATATAAAGAATACGGGGTCTCTCAAGAAGTCAAACTAAGACTAGGATGGACAAAGAGCAAAAGTGAAGCACCTTGTATGCTCGATGCATCTCCTTCTCATTTTCGAATTCAACAAAAGCATAACCACGCGAGGCACCTGACACTGAATCGAATCAATATATATTAAGTTTGTTTTCATGAGGGAAACAGAAAAAAAGGAAGCAATATCAAATTTTGTGCATCCATGAAGCCTTACTAGGACTTGAAAAATAAATATTTGACGCTACATTCTGTTACCATCTCTCCTTCCAACAGGAAGGTTCTTCTTGACCTTCCTTTTGGACCAGGAAACGGATAAAAGACCTTGCCTTTCTAACCCAAGCACAAGCCTTTGATGACAAGCAATCAGGGATCTCCAGCCTCGTAAATTTCTTCGCTAAATACCAAAGTCCTTCTTTTTCCTCTCCTTATATTTCTCTCTTTGTATGAAAAAGAAGATTATTCATGCTAGGAATAATTGCTGGCTACGGAAGTCCTCTGAAGATAATGCCAGCATTCTATCACTTATGTTCCAAATAATCTTCTTTGAACCCAAATAAGATACACTCACCAATGTCACCATTACATCAGTAGTTTGCCTTTTACAAAATTTAGATTTCCCTAGTAGCAAACAA
The DNA here is from genome assembly GCA_036937905.1 of Salvia rosmarinus. Lineage (NCBI taxonomy): Eukaryota > Viridiplantae > Streptophyta > Magnoliopsida > Lamiales > Lamiaceae > Salvia > Salvia rosmarinus. The sequence goes on from CM072820.1 coordinate 43,292,757, forward strand.
CCAGCTGATTTGATAAGACTAAATTTGATCTTTAAACTACTAAAACCTGATTAGTCAACCAACATATTAAATATTATCAGAGGTAAATAGCTCTGCATCAAATTTTGTATAGATGCCTAGAATATGTATAGCCTGAAATTTGCTTGCTCTTACTAGAAAATTCCATAAAAACTATAAATTTTAATAAAAGGAACAACTTTACTAAGGAACAACTTTACCTATGTCCCTGACCAACCCCAAGTTCTTCACCCGCCCATATTCGCTCATAGCCTGAACCACAGAACAACCAAGATTATTCCACAACAGCAACAAACCAACATTTTAGTTCCCAACCAAAACGAACAACATGAAACACCTTGCGGAGAGAGTGTCCGGTAGTGAGATGAGAGAGACGGCCGACGAAGAGAGTGCAATAAGGGTCGCCGGTAACTTTAGGGTCGCCGAAGGGGTCATCTGCAAGATTGCGGAACACGAATTAAAATGGACAGCGACAACCTAATTCATCAGCGTGATGAAGAGGTAGGGTAAATTTGATTACATAGGGCGGCTTTGAAGCAAATGAGAGCTCTGTAGACGCCGTTGTCGTGGGGAACAATGTCGGTTCCGTCGATGCTTCCGGCTTGGATAGGATGGTATTCGTCCGCTAGAATACTGAACTTATACTGCTGCTGCCGCCGTCTCGGCCACCGACGCGCCGGCTCATTTTCAGGAATTTGATGCTCTGCGCTAATCCGAATACTGTAGAAACAGTTGCAATTGTAATTTTTTTTTCTTTTTTCTTTTGAGTAGAGTTGCAAACTTGCAATCTATATCTATATCTACGCTATATTATAATTAAAGCATGAATCTTCCCATTGAAGTCAATTTGGTGGCAATTTTTTGAAATTAAGGAGAGATTAAGGGTAAAATTTATTTGGTGTACAAAATCAAAAATAATTTAAAAGAAACTTATACTTTTATTTGTCTATGTTTTTTCTCTCTATTCATTTCCTTTTTCTTTTTCTAAATCTACTAATTTTTAATCAATTGAACTAAATCCGTGAAAGTTTCATTTTATTTTTCTTTTTATAAAATTATATTCTTTCTAAAATGCTTTGAATTTGTTTATAAAAATATATAAAATACACATCTTGAATTCAAGATCACGATAAAGGCTTTAATATGATGTATTTTATGTGAAAATGGAATTAAAATGAAAAAGTTATGATAATTTAAAATTTAAAAATAAATTATATATATACACACACGTATTTGTATACATACAACTGATTATATTTTATGTATATAATCAATGTTTAAATATATGCAATTTTAGTGGTAGAAATCGATTTGGTTTCGGTTAATCGAACCGAAAATATCAGTTAATCAAAATCTAACTTTATCAAATATCAATACCGATAATCAAACTTATCGTTTATACCGACTAACCAAACTTCAATAAAAAATTTGCTAATTTTGCTCTTGAAGAGGATTGAAAGCGAACCAAAAATATCAGTTAACCAAAATCGAACTTCATCAAATATCAATACTGATAACCAAACCAATGTGTCGGTTAACCAATTAACTGATCGCTTCTACAGATTAACCGAACTTCAACAAAAAAAATCTTAAATTTTGCTCTGGAAGTGGATTGAACATGCAACCTCCGTAAAATAGATATTTTAGGCATTTGTCCAAACTAAGCGATAATAATAAATTGTAATATGTTGTCCCCTAGGGACAGCTCAATGGTTAAGGTGGATTCCTGTGGTCGAAATGTCACGGGTTCGAACCCCACCAAATGCCTCTATGGGTTTGAGTCTATCACATTCCAAGTGTGGTTTACATGTCCTGTGTGGTTTGCTGGCTATTGCACAGGAACATAGGATTTACCCAGTGCTCACCTAAGGTAGCGGCTGCGGGTTCCCCATGATACCAAAAAAATAAAAAAAAATAAAAAAATAAATTGTAATATTTTTAATCAATTTTTTATAAATATTAACTTACAATTACCAAAACTTAAAGCAAAATTTTGCCAATTGAACAATAAGAAAAATCAATGAAAAACTAATTGTAACAGTAATTTTGCTATTAATTCACATCCTGATTGTGAAAATAAAAAATTATTTGCATTACAGAAACCTCAAAATTCTGACAGATATTGTCTCATAAATCATCCGAAAATAATTTCTGAAAAATCATCCTAAACAAATTCATTAAAAATCATCACAAAATATATATATAAGGCTAATCATTAACGACTTCATAGTAAATATACATGATTATGATAAAAAAAAGAATTCATATTATTTTAGGTTTGTAGATATTGTTGATGTCATCTACTTTTAATTTGTAATTGACTTTTTTTTCACAAAAAATACTCCCTCCATCTCCAAAATTTGTTTATGATTTTCCTTTTTAGTATGTTCCCTTGTTCTATTTTCATTTATGAAAATTATCTCAAAAAATATTTCATACTTATTATCATCAATGACATCCTTTATTTATACTTTTTACCACATATGATTCACCATTATTACTACTTATTACCCTTAATAACACCAGTTATTTACATATTGTACAACTCATCCAACACTAATTAATTTAACACTATATTAATATAGAATCTTTACTTCACTCATAAAACATTCAACAACTTTATTATAACAAAGTTTCCTATTAACATATTTTGGAAAGGGAATAAGTAAAATTTAAAACATTATTGCCGGAATGTACAAAAATGCCCAAAATATAACTATAAGAAACATTATCTTAAGAATACATAAGCAACATTTGTAATTGATTCCATCTTTAAATTATATGATTTTGAGATTTTAATTAAATGTTTATAATAAAATTATATTGTAATTTTAATTTTTCCAATTGAGTTAATATTTATTTAATATAAAAAGTAAATGTTGGAAAAATTTCTAAATATCGTGAGTGTTGGAAAAATTCCTGAGTATCAGGTCTTAATCTATTTTAACTGTGTGTTTTAACTAGATCTCAAAACCTCTAATGATTATCATGTTGAATTAAGTAATGCTACTCACTTGTTTTAGAATTAGGTGTTTATATTACAGGTCCACTAACGGAACTACCAGCTTGGACTGACTCAAGTCTAAAGGAGTTCAAGCAGTATTGAGAGTCAGTCATACTGATAGGAGTTCCATGTCGTATGATTGATAGAAGTCCAATCAAGGATCACGTCTTGAATCTTGACTAAGGCCAACTAATGTCTGAAGATGGATGTACAAGTAATGATAATGATCATAGCTACTGGAGTAAAGTCGAAGACTGAAGATCAAAGACTAAAGACTCAGCGTTGATGGACGAGAAATAGCCAAGATATAACTAAGTATCATATCGAGCGCATCGCTCTTGTAAAGTCAAAGTGGGTATCGTGATCAAAGTGGCGGATGAAAGATCAAAGCTGACTATCCATCTACGTCTAACTGAATACATCATACTGACTCAGGAGTTCAAAACTAACAAAAGACGGAGTCCAAACTGTTGCTAAAAATAAGATGCAACCTCGACTAGCCCAACCTAAAGTCAATGCTGACAAAACACGAAGTTAACTCAACAAAAGAATACGGAATGATTTAAAGCTTGAGTGTTTGACTCGCTATGGGTAGTCGATTATCTGCAGAAGATCCTAACATGTCATACCACATTTTCAGAGTTGCAGAGCTACAATATACGATGATGCGACCTGTGTCAGAAGACGTACGAGGATTCTCAATTGGAAGAATTCAGACGATAAATAGAAGGATTTGAATGGTAGTCACTCCAACGGCTCTATTTTTATTTCTCTCTATATATATTGTGCAGAATCCAACCTTTGAAGGTTATCGAAACGTTGCACAATTGAAATTTCAAAGCATTCAAGCTCAAAGCTCAAGATAATCAAACAGCGATTTCGAAGAAGGAAGTAATCATTGTATCAGTAAATCTCAAGAGTTCACATATACATATTAGCTTGAGACTTTAACATACACTTCCTTACATTTAGGATAATATTTATCTTGTATATCTTAAGCCTAGACATCTTGAGTTATTGTCTATGATAACTCAGATCCCTAATTGAAAAACTCTCTACAAAATCCCCCATAGTTGAGTAGAAGTTTGGGTAAACAACAAAGTATCACTTGCTGAAAGCTTGGTTTCTAGTGATCGAGCTAAAAACACACTCAAATTCACTCGCAATCGTACGAGGTAATCGTAGCGTGATAAGTTAACCCAAGTCGTCTCTCAAGGAAAACTTAACAGGGGGATTGTTCGTGTCGCACACAGAAAGCGATTAAATCCTAAACATTCTAATACCAACGAGGGTTTGAACATGCCAGAATTGAAATACAAGAAAATAAACAGCATCCTAGGCCAGGGGTTGTCAATCCCGAGCTAAACCAATAAAGCGATAAATCTAAACCAGGGGTTGTCAATCCCTAGTTGAACTATGAAAGCGATAAATCGAAGCGGTAAATAAAAGCATATGCAATCATATTATTCATAGGGTTTGTCAATCCCTAATCTAAATCTAATTGCAAATAAAAACATAATCATCAATCCATCTCCAAGAACAGAATTAATCGAAAGCAAGATAGATTAAAGCAACATGAACACAATCCACTGTCACTATGAATTGAATCCAATAAAACAGAGAAATCCCAAAGCATAAATTGATAAATAAGATTATTCGATCAAAGAAATAAAAACAGGAATTAAACTAAGAATTATCTGTCTATGTATTGTCGTTGAAAAGCTCCTGAAGAACCATGGTGGAGAGCGCCGCGGCTGGACCCCCAAAAAATAAAATCAGAACTGAGAGCCGCCACTTCTTTGACCTAATGCGCGCATATATATATTAAATAAAAGCCAGCGCAGGACGGACCCAAACGCCGGACGCGGCTAGTCTCTGGACGACGTCGCAGCGGCCGGTTGGAGAGTGCCGCCGGCTATGCGCGTTGCGGCATCGAAGGGCGAACGCGCTGGTGTGATCTTGCGCGCAAACGGGTGAAAGATGGCGGCGGGCGTTGCCTTCCGATGGCGTTGGGTGTCTTGGCCGACACACGACCGGACGCAGTCTGGCGGCGGGCGGCGGAACCGCTACCAGCTACCACGGACGGAGGCGGGCGAGGGACGCGGGCGCGTCTTTGGGCGAGCGGCCCAGGCGCGGGCGTGTGGGCGTGTGGGCGTGCGGATGGTCGGCGGGCATCGGGCGCGGCGGGCGCTGGTCGCCGGCGGGTGTTGCACGCGAAGTGCCGGCGGGGCGCGGTAGGTGCGGCGCTCACTCAGCGCTCAGGCAAATTGCCAACGCGCGAGTGGAGTGCCGCCGGGTGTGTCTTGGCGGCGTTGCGGCTGGTGCGCAGGGCGTGGCGACGCCGAGCATGGCAGCGTGGCTGATCTGCGCGACGGGAGTCGTCGCGCGACTTTGACGATTCGCTCCGTTCTTCCTCGTTTGAACTCCGATTTTCGATCCGCTTCGCCTATGAACTCCTGTCCAGATGCTCTTCAATAAACTTGATTCTTGGCAGATCCAATTCATCCTATTTTATGTTGTTTTCCTACAAATCATCGAAACAAACGAAGTAAGTCCGAATCGATAAATATTAATCGAACCAACGACATAAATAGGGCAACCCATAGAAAATGATATGTAAAACAATACCAAGAATCATCACAAAATCATACCAAACATCTAGCACCCGCAAGCTAGAAGTTAAGTCGACTGCGTCCTGAAAGCAGTTAGGGTTTTCTAGCACCAGCAAGCTTAGGAGGAACGCCAAGTTAGGCATTATACTATGAGGTGATCTCAGTATCTAGATTTACTCTTGTATCCGTAAACAAGATCAATTCGAAGTTAGTGGATTGACTGAACAATTAGTTCATGGACATAGGAGTTTATCTCTCCGAACCACGTAAAAATCAACATGCTATTTACTTTCAGCATTGCTTTAATATTGCATGTTATTGAACTGTCATTAGCAGCACACAGAAGCATAACATTGTTTTGAAACTCTCTATCGATGTCGGTTCGATCTTGAAGATATCTAAATTGAAAGCTGACTAATCAATATTCGACTAATTATTTAAAACCGAGTCTCAATTTTAGTAAGGCAAATACAGTAACTACCACATTCCACACGTACATCAATTATCAGTCCAACTAACTTGCATTGTCTTAGCGATCGATAGATTTGCTAACCGATATCACTCAAGACAAGATATTTCTTATCCGAATTGATCGCAGATCTTGACACCAATATCGGATCGATTCATCGACTAACCTGTTGTCGAACCAATTAGTCTTATCTAAAGAAAAAGTTTTAAATTTGTCTAACTAGTGTTTCCCCCTATACATCAGTATATACCCAGTGGGACCTATCACTAAACCTAAAAACGTGTCCGTGCATCTCACGTGTGCAAATACTAGTTGTAGTTAAATTATATAAATTATGGTTAATTGTAAAATGATGCTTGATTTTCAATCAATTTGCAATTTAGACACATTTCTTTTGAATTTTTTCTTGACAGCACCATTACGTTTTAGTTAAGATCATATTTTTCAATCTATAGCAACTTTGATATTCTTAAAAATTTCAAAGACCTGATAATTAACATTGCAAGATTATTTTGTAATATGATCATCATTTAAAAAAACACAATTCAATTTCTAAATAAAACCGGTTTATTGGAAACTATAGTTTGAGATTTTCTATACTAAAACATATTTATACAAGATAAATTTGAAATATAAAGTTGGATGCTGTGTTGTGTATTACAATGATGCACTTAATTTTGATTATTATTATTTTACTTTTCTAAAAACTACACATATCTATTTTAATTATAAGTATTAGAATTTGCAAGCCTCGATTAATTTAAATTCAATTTTTTCTATTTTCTTTAAATGACTTTTTTTTCTATTGATAATAGACATAATTAATTAATTAATTGAGAGAGACAATAAGCATATTTTAAAAAATTAGTCATGGAATTATCAGCTTTTATGAATTATGAGTAATACTTGGCCAAAGTTAAAGAGTAACATTAATCCCATAATCTTCATCGATACAAGAAGAGAAAATTGTACCCAACCCATAAATTAAAAAATAAAATAAAATTAAATTGTACCGTAAGAGAATTTCATTGTTTCTTTTTCTAAAAAAAAAATCATTGTTAAAAAATCTTCGTATAAAAATTACAATTTTTTGTTATATTATTTACTATCTAAAATGTCAACATTTATATTTTTTGAGAAACTAAGATATTTATATTTAAGTTGGGTAATGGAAGAAATCCAAGAATACTGCACAAAATTACGAGGAAACGGTCCTAGTGGTTAATTATTTTTAAGTAGACAGTAAATGAGTTTCGGCGTTTCATAAACGTTGCTCTCTTTCCGCCAATGAATTCGACCGTTGGAACAACATAGGAATACTATCCGTTACAGCAAAAGTTGTCTTCCAATCATACAAATTTCAACGAACCAAACTATATCAGCTCCAGAGAGAGAGAGGGAGAGAGAGAGAGAGAGAGGAACAAGCTCGCCCCACTGTACGAAAGGAAGGAAAAACCACCCCACATCAAACTTCCTGTTTCCATTTTGGAGAAATGGTCGCGAGATACCCACCAAAGCAGCAGCATAAGCTGGCGGTGGTGGCGCCGCCCATCAGTCCCACTCTCCTCCGAGAAACCGTTAAGAAGGTGACATTTTATAATTTTTTTTTCATTTCTGGGGTTATTGCCTGTTTCTGTTTTTGGTAAAATCTTTGTATAGTTAATAGAGTTTACAGATCATATTGTTTAAGCTTATTTCCCAGTGGAATAACTGAGAGAGGGAAAATGTATTCTAGCTCGTGTGAGATGACTAGTCCAAATTTAAATTGGAGAAAATCTTGAAATAATTTACTAGTAATTCACATATATGCTGGATTGATTATATGCGATGGCAAATCCAAAATTTGAAGTGGGGAAAATCTTGAATTCCATGTAATTTACATTTAATATGGATAAATTTACAAGTAATTCACATGACTGCTGGATTATATGCGATGGAGAATCAAAATTTTGAAGGGTTTATACAAGAAATTCAAAGTTTGGAGTGAGCAAAATCTTACATGGATTAAATTCCATGTAACTTACATTTTAAGACCTGAAAATATACAGCAATTTAAACAGGGCCAGTTATGAGCTGTCTTCGATTGGCTCATGACTTTGATATCTGAAGATAGCAAATTTATATTGATTTCATAAGGCATTTCTGTTAAACACTATATATATGTCAATCTTTTGATGTGGTTTTGGGTGTTTGATTTGAAGGTGGATCGGTGTATGGCTCGACTGCAAGAGCTTCAACACACAGTAACACGTGTGACTAAAGTAGTCTCCGGTTTGAGTTTGAGTCCTCGCAGTGGTAGAAACTATCTAAGCGCAAGCCTCCGCTGCAAACAGGAGTCATTAAGGTTACCACTTCTCCTCCTCTTCTTGTAATCATCTCATTGCCTAAGTTCATATCTCAATGCACTTTGTGAATCTAATATGATAATATAAGTAGTAGTGCTATGAAAAGTAGTTGTATCTAAATGTTTAAGATTACATAGGGAAAAATTAAATCTTCATTATCTTGTTAGATGCAAGATAGAGAAACTGAGTGATGCTGTGTTTTCTGGTAAATTTTGGATGATTCTATATGGAAATAACATAAGATTTCATACATCATATTTGATTTCATTTCTGAATGTGTTGCTTCGAACCTTGAAGGTTAAAAAATGCTAATTCTCGAAGATCTCCTCCTGGAAAGCTGCCAGTAAGTAAAGGTTGTTGTTTATCCTCTCTCTCAATAATTACATCCATCAAAAACTCATTTGGGGTTTAGGATTTAGATTCACATCCCTTCTTGATTTGTTTGTATGCAGAGGAATGGCGCAAGATGTCGTTGCCAGCAATGCTACTGGGAGAAACAGTGGGAGAAATACTACAAGCAAGCCAGTTTGCAAGAAACGTAGTCGAAGCAGTGTCCTCCTCCAAGCCTCAAAACCCAGCAAACGATGATCCAAAAACACCGTTGACAATAAAACAGAAGAAGCCAGCACTAGAGAACTCCGGGCTGCACGCACGTAGAAGGAAAGAAAAACAAGTCGTGCTGCAGAATGTCCGGTCAGAAGCCAACTTGCCTTCTCTGAGACGAGCCAAGTCCAAGATCAACTTCAAGGTGGTCTCGCCCTCACAGAATAGAGAGTGTAACAAGGAGAATTGCAGGTACATAGCTAATAGAGTCTCACCGAGGAATAGGCCATGGGTGAGGAAGACTGTTTTGTTCCCAAACCCTTTGTTTCTCTCGTCTCCGACTTCACAGCATCAGAAGTTTGGCAAGACGAAGTCGCCCATGATTGCAAGGAATCAACAACAAACTCCACATAAGTTCTTGATCAAGTCTCCTCCTCCTGCTGCCTCAAAGTTTCAAGTGAAAATCAGAAGCCCTCCTCTTTGTATCTCCCCAACACGAGGTGGTAAGAAATCACCGAGGGCGTCCTCAGCTGCAGCCAGGCTAAGAAGATCATTCTCGCCTTCAAGGCTGGTAAGCAAGCTGGTGTCACCGCTCAAGAGCAGGAAATCCATGCCGAAGAATAATGAGGGAATGATGAAGACAATGAGTGGGTTGAAACAGCGTCCGACGTCTTTTTCAGTGCGATTCTCGTCACCTGGGAGAATTTGAAAATACATGTTTCTTGTTTGCTTCTTTGTTATTTTTGTGTTACAGATATCTTCTCAATGTCAGCACACCAAGCTAAGATAAGGGTTAGATAGCAAAGATATCTGCTCTTAACTAGTTGTTTGGTATACTAGATTAGTAAACTCTCTGGCCGTTTTTGAACCCAAGCCCATTATAAAACACTGTTCCTCTTTATATTACACAACTCAACCCACACCTCTGATAAGTAATCTCTTCCTCAACAGGACTGCAGATTATTCTAGGCCATGACAAAACTACCCTTCGATATACGAATTCGTTCGACAATATTCATTCTGCCCAAATCATAGAATCAGATCAGATGCAACATCATACCTTGCGTATTTTATGCAATTGAAGAAGTATCATGCCGATTCAACTCAATAAGAAACTTGCAATAACCCTTCTGGGATGATGATGATTGTCGTGATGGCTATGGCTGTATCTCATTCCCTTTTCTCCAGACCCTAAACCCTAAACTGATGCAAAAAGAGGCTGTGATGATTTTTTATTCTAAAGATCAGATTTCGAGTGAGACTGTATCTTGGCGAGGCGAAATCGGTGTGTCCCTGAGATGGATTCTCATTAGGCGACTGGTTTTTGCAGCCATGGCAGGTTTTGCCGTTGTTTTTTTCCCGTGATGATAAAAGGCGAATCTGAGCCTCAAGATCTGCATTTTTCCTTATTTGCTTTTTTTTTTTGAAATAAAATTGAATCATCTTTTCTTCTCTCTCTCTCTCTCTAAACAGAGGAAAACAATTTTACATACTGATCTGTAGAAGGTAGAAAACAGAGTGATAATTTCTGCCCCTTTTTTGAAAGATATAATTTTAACTGCAATGAGCTTTTCATGAATTAAAAAAAGAAAACTTTAAGATTTAAGGATCTAACGATATTAGCAGCAAGAGCGAGAATATGAATGAAAGAAGTGCAATCTGTTTAACATTGTAATAAGCTGAGTTTGAACAGCAGCAAATAGATCGTAAGACTGTAATTTTGAGGAAAAGACTGGAAATTCTTGAGTTAAAGACAGGTAAATTAACCCTAACGTTTATTTACAACTTCCGAATATATTTATATTTCTTATTAATGCCTCAATTCTTTCCCATGTTATTTACAACTTCCGAATATATTTATATTTCTTATTAATGCCTCAATTCTTTCCCATGTCATACGTCAAATTTTCTCTTTCGGAAAACTGCCAAAGCTTCAATGGTTGAAGTCTGCATTATCAATTTCACTCCACTCATTACCTTGAGAAAAACTTCACTATTTTTGCCTTAATAAAACATGGTTGAAAATAAAAAATACACAGTGATAATATTCATATGAAAAATATCTGATTGTATAAAACTATTTGAAATCTACCTATATTTAAGTGAAGAAACATAAAAGCATTTTCATGTGATAAAATTTGCTTGGAAATTAGTGTCAATCTCATATTTATGTGCATAGGAAATGTCATCATAAGGTTAAAATTGTAAATTTGTTGTTTAATCTGGCTTTTAAACTAGTGTACCAAACAAGTATTTATACTATCTATAGTTTATATCTTATTTACCAAACAACAAGATACAATACCAATCTCATATAATCTACAATACATATCTTGTTTTTTATCTATCTCGATATATCTTAACATGCCTACCAAACAAGGCCTTGTTGAAATCTTGAATGACAAACGTTTCATTAAAGACAAAAATTTGTTAAAATAATTATATATTAATTATGGTGAGTAAGGATAATTATATTTTATTAATGTATAATTAAATTTATTAATTTTAATTATAATTTTAATTCAAAATTAGAATTTATTAATTCATAATCATGGTTTTATTAATTCATAATAATTAAGGTTTATTAATTCATAATTAAGGTTTTTAATCCACAAGTGGGGTTTATTAATTCAAAGTTAGGGTTTAATAATCATAATTAGGGTTTATTATTCAAAATTAGGGTTTATTAATTCAAAATTAGGGTTTATTAATTCATAATTAGGGTTTATTATTCAAAATTAGGGTTTATTATTTCCAATTAGGATTTATTAATTCAAAATTATGGTTTATTAATTCAAAATTAAGATTTATTAATTCAAGGGTTTATTATTTCACAATTAGAGTTTACTAATTCAAAAATTAAGATATATTAATTCAAAATTATCATTTATTAATTTAAAATTAAATTTTATTAAACTAATTAATTATAATTAGAATTAATTAATTAGAACTAATTAATTAGGATTAAGGATTAATTAATTAGTTAATTAAAATTAATTAAATTAAAATTAATTAATTAAAGGGGGCTTTTATTTTCAAGATTAAATTAATTTTCAAAATGAAGATGGAGCGATAAAAAGGGCAAAAGATGTTAAAAATGAAAAGTTTTGTTGAAAGATTATTTATGTTAAGAATTATGAAGAGAGATTTTAGACAGTTCAGACACTTAGAAATAAAGAGCAATCAGCGCAGCTGCGTTATCAAAGGATGGATTCCTACTTATAAAAAATCTATATTCCGAGTCTCTGACCGATACAAGAATGTAGTATATGCGCATATTCAAAAAATAAATAAAAAATAGCAGTCGTCATGCATGTCTAAACTGTATATCAAGTAATGGATAATCCAGCATCAGTAAGCAAGAAGCATTACTGCTTCAGCGACAGAAAATGAAGCCACATATAGTACGTTGTTTTTGGCCATTGTTGCTTCAAGACAGCAAGGAATTCCTCTTATTTTTCATGCCTCTCAGCTTCAGCGGACTCCAAACGACTTTCTTTTGTAGTGCTACGACTGTTGGATGCTTGGGCTTCCACGACCCCGGGACCTTTGAAGGAGGACTTCCTCTGAATTTACTACTTCTGGGGCCAATAGGTGTCGCTTCTATTGCTAAAGTTGGCGCCTCTCTAGATTGTGGCAATGGAGAAGACACTCTGGAAGTTCGCCAAACTCTTTGTGGATCCCAAACGAATGATTGTCGGCCCATGACACGGTCAGTCCTCATCCTATTTTGAAGCGGAGTTGCCATGCTTGAGTTGGATTCGGGCCGGAAAGTTGCAATTGAAGCCCTTCTTTTAGGATGGAAAATTTGACCTGTCGTCGTTGCTGGAGATGGCCTTACAGCCATGGAACCTCGTCTTGCTTGCAGAACTTGCTTCCCCTTGTTTTCTCTCGAGACATTCTCCTTGTCTTCTCTTACAACTGGGAGATAGGACATACTCTTCTTGTTTGCAGGAGCTGGTGATGAAGCCGGCATGAAGTTTGTAATTCGTCGAAGTGGCAGCCTTAATTTTGATGGGGCCAATGGAGGTTTCTTATTATCTATTAAGGTCTTCTGTGCTTGGTTTGATGTTAAAGTTGACTGGGTAGTAGCAAGTGAGGCCAAAGCTCTGTTTTCCTGTTTCAGCCTTGTTTTCCTTTCCTCAGCTAATTGAGTTTCGAGATCTCGAACCTGTTAGGAGTAACCAAATCACATAATAAATCACAGACAGAAACTATATTCAGTGTATGTTTAAATTTAATGGTCTACATCAACTAAAAGAGATTTAATGAACACAGATATGTGTACCTTCTCTTGAAGATTTTTGCAAATATGATCTCTAGCAGAAAGCCTTAACTGCAAAGCCTGCAAGTTGTCCTGCAACTTCTTGGCTTCCTTCTCATCTTGTTTTGCCTTTTCTGCCTGTTTATGCATTACAAAGCACAAAGATTAGTTGGAAGACTTCTTAATGTATCTATAAATGCAAAAATATAGTGTCAAGATTATTGCATCATACAAGCTGCTTGTATTTCAAAAGCTCTGCATGATCTGTCTGTCTCCGAGCAGGCCCATGTTCGACTCCTCGGACACGGCTAGCAAAATTCAAGGAGCAAAGAGTTTCTCCAAGGTCAGCCAAGTTCGGGCTAATCTGAACAAACATCAAAGTTTTACAATCTCCACCTGCATTCGTATTCAACTTAGCATATTTAATACACCATGCTAGGAAGGACAAAATCAGACAAAACAGAAACCCAACAAACTAAATTTTAACAGTAAAATTATACAGACCTAGGGAGCTTTGCAGCATATGAGTAAGCTTGGAGTTCCTGTTGGTCCGAGAAATAAACTGATCAGGGAACAATTTGGAATAGTATTTAAGATACACATTTAGAGAGGGAAGCAGGATAAGGTTCCATGCCTGTAAGGAACATGAGAACTTTTGGAGGCTAGGGCTGAGATAACATCTCCCAGTGCTGCTAAGGATTTATTTATGAATTGAGACTCCTTCAGTCTTTCACCTTCAACTTCAATCCTGCCAACACGCTCACTTCCTGCCAGGTCAACCAGCCATAAATGGCTTCTTGTTCTTTGCCCATTTATTAAATTTTCTCCAACTACAGTTACCCGCAACAAGCTGCAGCAATATCGAAAAAATAATTTAAATAAAAACAAACAATTCTACTACAGACTACAGAACGTAAATGGCATGATTCTGTAGTCAAAATGACTTCTCTATGCAATGTAGAATACAGAATAAGCTCATAATTACCAGTGAGATCGGCTACTGAACTCGTTAGCATTGGTTGATCCAACAGATCTTACTTGACTTCCTGATTTAAGCAAATTCCAAACTCCATTTGTATCATAGACACGAGCTTCAACCAGTCCAGGGACTTCCTGAGTACCCTCAGCTGATTGTTTTATATCCAACCTGTAATTGCAAAATATTAACCTCTCCCTCGATAAACAACATTTGGATTTTAAATACTCATCATCCATTGCCTATGAAGTCACTGTTATCCTCCGCAGGGCAGCTAACTAGAGGCCAATGTTCAAAGAATTCTAGCTACCAATACTTCCATTATTTTGTAAGGGAACCTCCCAATTGAATGGCAACAAAGCATCAATTATATAAATACACATTTGAAAACATCTAGGTGCTTCTACTATTTATCCAGCAAGAGAGAACCCATGGAAATTACTATTATTAATCTTTTGGAGACATCCTCTATCTCGGAAAGATACCAAATGTGCATAACATAACAAGGCAGTTTGAAGAATCAGCACATACTGCATTGTGATTAAAATATTGCATTCACTCATAACTATGTCCAAGTAATAGAAATAAGATTTCCCAAAAATATCGTTTCTAGTTTTCATATATGAGAGGCGAGAGGTGTCTAGCAATAAATAGGAGGCAATAGTAGTACAATTTGAGTCTTCAATTAAAATAGCATCTCTAGCACATTTTAAGTCACTAATATTACACATCTGCAAGTAGAACTTAAATTGTGTGGCAGAATCTTAAGGAAGAGTCATTAAATTGTTCAAATAGTCCTTCCATAAATATAAGGAAACCCATGTTTAGCTCAATCAAGTTTGTAGCATTGCAAGATAAATGCCAGTAGTTACCACAAGTTCAAGAGGGGAGCATTACAAGATATTATCAAATTCCAAATAGTGACATATATCCTATAGATTGAGAGCTGTGATACACTGAATTTTGTAATTTAACCCTTGCAAAGAGATTTTACTTCTGTAAAGTGCAAATTCAGTATCCATCCATTCCATTGCATATACCTTATTCTACTTCTACCCGGAGTTTCTTTCCTATGCAACTTCCTCAATTATTTCTATTCTTTAACAGTTTGAGATGAAGAAGAGGTCTACAATACTACTGATAAAAGCAAGTTATATCATGCCTATTTTTTATGCAAATGATTTCCTCGACAAAATGACCACAACAATAGAAAAAGGAATCTAGTAAAGACCGGTAGAAGCTTACTTCTTTGCAGGTTGGTTCGAGTTCTCTACCAGAAGATCCCTTATCTTTTCATTGTAGACCTCCAACATGCTAACAAACAATTCATATCTCATAATACTGCTCCTTTCCCCAGATATCCTGAAGAGCTCCTTCAGGGTCCGATAGTTTACTCCTCTATTCTCTGGTGTCCCTTCCATTGTGTATGTCTTTCCAGTGCCTGTCTGTCCATAAGCAAATATGCATACATTGTAACCATCCAAGACAGAGGTTACTATAGGCATAGTTTGGTCAAAGACAGCCTCTGCATAATAGGAACCACATGGAGTTAACAATGAAACTGTTATGAGAATACTAAGAATAACATATTTATATGCCTAAAGTAGTGAGTCTGGTTATACTTTACCTTGGTTGTCCTCGGGTCCGAACACGTGATCAAATTTGAATTGCTTCTTGGAAGAATCAGAGCAGATGATCTGCAGCTCATTTTCCTGAGATGAGTCAAAATTAACAACTGATGTGGAGCCTTTCTCAATCTCGTCTTGTTTCAGCGGCCTGCACCTACAGAAGACCCTAATATTTCCTTTGAGTTCAATCACTTCATTGTAAAGCCTCTTTCTTTCTGAGCATTCTTGGAGATACTTCTTCTTCAGTAACTCACACTCTTCATGATACTTATTTTTCAGAAGTTCATGTTCCACACCTAAAATCAAATAAAAACACAGCACATAAAAGGTCAATTATAGGCCACAGACTTCTGAAAGGAGACATGAGACAATTGAGAAGGGCGACTCACTCAGATTCTGAAGAGCAGTGAAAGCTTCGGGACCAAGTAAAGAATCAATTGAGATGTCCTTTACTTCATTCCTCAGGCGTGCATGCTCTTCTCTGATAATCTGCAAGCGGAGTGATAACGATTAGACTTAAACGGTGGGGAAAAAATCTTAAATAGTATGCACCACAAATTGTATACCTGTAATTTGTTGCTAAGACCTTCAATTTTGCGAATAAACGAAAGGGTCTGTAAACATGCTTCTTGAGTATCATCGGAAGCAGCACTGATTTCCACTAAATCACTATTTCCATCACATCCTGCGCAACATCCCAAAATCATGAAAGATAAGTTTCCAGACAATAGTACTACATCTAAAAGAACAAAAACAAATTTAACTCCCATTATGTCCCTCTTCAACAAAGAAAATGTTCAAGATCTTTTCACAATTTATATCAGTCTGAACTGCACTGAAAATATATATTTCCGAAAAGAATTGAGCCACATAAATCTTGTAATGTGTTCATCTCCTAAAAGAAGGAAACGCAGAATTACCCAAATTCTGGTAAATGATTTTACAAGATTCTATAACCTAACAATTTTTGAAACCCTGTGTTGAGAAAGAAGAGAACAAAACAACTACCTGAATGTCCCTCTGGAGTCTCAACAGTTTTATCTGCAAATAAAATTCGATCAAAATCGACTTCAAATTCACTACGTAATTGCAGATATATGTGAAAACATCAATATACAACAAAGAATTTCAAGCTGACAGTATTACCGGGGGATATAGTAATAGCCTGATCAAAAATCGAACAAAGGATTTCCAGGGCTTGATCTGTAAAAGAGAATCCAAAGACAGAATTATACAACTAACAGAAAAAGAGAGGGACAAAATATTTGTATGAGCGTGTGTGAGATAAAAGAGAGACTTACCGTCCATGATTGCAGTCAGAGGAAACGTCTCCGTCTGCTGAAATTGAGTAGAAATCGAAGAGGTAGAACACGAAGAACGTGTGTGTGTGAGAGAGAGAGCAGACAGCAGAGAAGAGTGGTGAAAGAGGGTGGAAACGGTCCGAAAGGGGTGTTCTTTTGTTTTTGAAAACAAGTTTTGAAATTGAAGGGATCTGAGCCGTTCAGTCGTAGATAGTATAACGGCTATAATAGTATAACTAGAGAGCGTTATGTTGGGCCGGGCCGGGTTGGAGCGTTAATATATAACCTTTTGGGCTTCAACATTTAAGTACTTGTACCAATACGCTAACTTTTTGTGCATGCAGATTATCTCCAAAACTTATATATTTACCTTTGGGAAAAATAATAGATAACTGAAAATGGAAAAGTTTGCAATAAACTTATAAATGCAAATAGTATACTCATTATTTGCTACTAAACGTTTAAAAATCTCTACCGTCCATGCAAACTCATAATTAGTGTGTATAGGAGTATCTTGAAAAAGTTAGCTGATCTGTTTCTCCATTTTAGTATGCCTATTGTAACTCGAGTATTAAACTTCATTTTTGTCGAATTTTATATATATACAAAAGTACAAAAAATAATATTCCCTTCGTTACAATATTCTTCGCTCATTACTTTTGGACATGTGGATTAAGGAGGATTATTTTTGGTGTGTAAAGTAGTACGTGACACAAAATTCAAGATATTTTTAGTGCAAAATTCATAGTACATACCAATAATAATGTGATAATCCAAAAATAAATACGGGTCAATATTAACGGACGAAGGCAGTATAAAACTACATTAAACATATATAGTAAAGATGGTGTCATGTCATATCTTAAAATTTTGTACAAGTTCAATTCATGGAAGCGATAGTAGCAACTAGCAAGGATGACTTTGAATTTCTTACAAAATGAGTATTTCTTCACAAATATCGATTTATATCAATAAAATTATAATTTGAATGCCAAAAAAATTAAGTCATTGTCGTCACTTAGCCAAAAAGATCAACAAACAATCATGCTTTCAACAAACAATCATGCTTTTATACTCTTCCTTAAAATCCACCAAAAGCAAAATCCTGGCCCCTGCCAAAAACTCTATTCAAACATGCCTACAAACTCCAAAAATCAATTCATAAATTTTCTGCGGCAGATTTCACAATTCATCGTCTCTCATGTGTTCAAACAGCACTGTTAGTACCGCGTAAACGTCGTCTCCTTGTGGATGCATTCGATCAGCAATGACAAAACTGTGAATCTTCGTCTCAACCTCAATCCAGCTCGCCCCCGTCTCTTTCACCACTCCCTTATCCTTCATTTTCTTGATCGTTCTCGCTCGTTCCTTCCACCGCCCTCTCGAAGAGTAAATATTAGCCATGGAGACAAATGGCACTGGACTATCAGGCGCCTCTTGAGCCAGCTGCTCGGCTGCATACTTCCCACATCAACGTCGCCATATATGCTACAAGCACCAAGCAATGCTTGCCAAACAAGCACATCTGGTTTTACTTCTAGAGCTCTATAAAGCCCTTGGCTTCTTTCAACAGTCCTGCTCGGCCAAGCATGTCTACCACACATGCGTAGTGCTCCATCCTCGGCCTCATTCCATACATTTTCTCCATGGATTGTAAAACTCCATGCCCTTATGCAGTAATCCTACATGGCCACAAGCATGAAGTAAAGACAAAAAGTAACATCCGTTGGCTCCATGTTTTCTGACTTCATTTCTTCGTACAACTGCAGCGCTCTCAGCCCATCACCGTGGCGAGCAAGCGCTGCAATCATGGAGTTCCATGAAACCAGATTCTTCTGCAACATATGCTCAAAACCCTAACAGATCCCTCCAACTCCCACATTTGGAATACATGTTGATCAATCCATTGCTAACAAAGACATTTGAACTAAATCCTTCTTGATCACCAAAGAGTGAATCTGCACGCCTAAACCCTGAGAAGCACCGATACCAAACACTCCAAGAACGGCAGAAATCATGTTGGGGTCGAGATAGGCGCCAGCCTTCACCATCTTCACGAACAACCGTATAGCCTCCTCTTCGTATCCATTCTTTGCGAAGCCGGCTAAAATAACAGTCATGGACACCTCATCAAGCACCTCAGCAGACTCAAATATCAGCCACGCCTCCTCCACACAACCACATTTCGAATACACGTCCATCAACACGCTTTCAATGCACATATCCGATTGATACCCCATCTTACAAACCACACCATGAATCTGTGCACCTTCCCTGAACGCCTGCAGGCCAGAGCAGGCCGTGAGCGCAGCCAAATAGGTCAAGCAATTCGGAGAAACTGAACAGTGGTGCATTTCCATAAACAAATTCAAGCTCCCGGCATAAAACTCATTCTGCGCCATTCCAGAAATAGCAGCCGTCCAAGTAACAACATTCCTATCCGCCATCTCATCAAAAACAGACATCCCCAATTCCAAAGACAAACATTTAAAATATGACGTCGTTAGGGCATTCCCGACTGTAACATCCTTCGCATAACCACTCGAAATCGCCAATGCGTGCACCATCTTCACAACGTCAAGCGAATCCTTTCCACCACAAGCCGATAGCACCGAGGTTAAACTCGCGTGATCAAACATGTAGTCAGTAGAGCCCAATAGCAATTTGAAATACCCAAATCCGGTTTCCAGCTTTCCCACTTTGAGGAAACCGGAAATGAGTGAGTTCCACGAGACAGTATCTCTCAGCGGCATTTCGTCGAACAGGTTGACTGCTTCACGGAGTTGGTCGCATTTGCAGTACATATGGAGTAAACAGTTGTAGAGCACCTGAGCATTTCTACGACTGGGTGGAGCTCCGGCGTCAAAATATGGAGGGCTCTTGATGAGATAGGCGTGGAGGTGGGAACCTATGCGGATATTGTCTTCTCTGCCGCAAAAATTGATCAGTTCGCGGAGGTTCGAATCTGTGATGGAAGGGAGTGTATGATTGGAGGTTTGAGGTGAAATGTGGAACGATGATGTTGATGAGCGGTGCCATGAGAGAAGCTGAGGCGGCGGAGGAGGAGGGCGGAGTTTCGTGAGGACGCATCTGATAGCACTCATCCATCTAAGTAGTGCAGCGTCACTGTTGAAAAGGAAATGACTGAATTTACGTCGAGACTGGTTGAAGGAGGGAACGATTATTTATTTTATTTTATTTTATTTTATTTTTATTGTTTATTTCAGTTGGAATTTATTGCATATCAAAAGTTTGGCTGAAAGATCGAGGATAATTTTTTCAGCACGAGTAAGGATGATTGGAATTTTTATCAACAAGGGATTATTTTATTTGGTACAGACGGGTGAAAATATATTAGTACAAGTGAATTGATTTGATATGTGAAAAGTTTTAAGCGAGTGATGGATGGATGCTACGTTAATTCACCCTCAAATTCATACTGAAAAATCAAATATGATTATGAGTTAACAGGTTAAGAAAAAAAAAACTTTTTAATTAGGAATCGAGTAGAGTGGTTCATTGGTTAAATCACCTTTAAATAAGGGTTTCGATTATCGGTTAACCTGAAATTAAAATCACAAAAGTCGATTACCGATTAATCGATAACCAATTTTTTCGATTTTGATTCTGGTATTGGTTACCTCATTCAAATTAATTTCGTTTATAGGGTATAACCGATTAACCGACGATTATACCCGATTAATCAAAATTAATATATAGTGCATCAATTGATAACTCTAATTTTTTTGAGAACTAAAAACTAATGTGGTCAATCCATTTTTTATAATCTATTGGTCAAGATTAATTATAAATAATTAACTATCATTATATTTTAATGGTAACTGTTTAGTCCTATAATCAAGTGATTTTATATATTAATTTACTATAATTGTTTTCATATGCACAAGAACTACGATTACATGTAAACAACATACATTATATGAACTACAAAGAATATAATGTGAAAGAACCAAAATAGTAAAAATTTAGAGATTTGACTATTTTTATCATTAAATAATTATGAGTTATCCGATCTTATTCAATCTAACTGTAGTTATTGGTCATATATATATATATGAATTAATTCATGTGCATACAATCCTTAACATACATAATCATGTTCATTAGATTTAAAAATCACACGATTATTTTTAAATGTGCATCTGAATCAGTTAAATGCATATTTCTGCATATAATTGTACGTGTGTACATCTACATCATAATTTGTGCATTGAATCTGAAGCGTCCATATTAATTTATTAAGGATTGATATTTGTTCTCATGTTTGCACTATATATATTTATAGAGGTTGGTTATAGGGAGAACTATCTTCTAAGATGAAAAATATATAAGAACTAATATGGATCCTAGATTATATTAAATCTAGTTATCTAGATTAATTCTGTGCATAATCATGAGATTAAGTTTATATTTATTGTTATGTGTATTATTAACACGTCAGGTGCTTCTAGTCATTGAATCATTTAAATTATCCACCTAACACCAATAGTCACCCTTAATTACGACATTCGATGGAGAATCTATTCCTCATTCTTGTTTCTTTTGTAATCTTCCATGATCACTTTTGAATAGTAAACAAAAATGAGTGACATTTGTGTTTGATTAGTTTGTGCATTCAAACAATCAGTGACTTTTGTGTTTGTATAAGTCAACAAATATCTCTTAAAGTTATTTTCTATGCAATCCGAGAACTTATGTGTGAACAAGAAATGTCGTAAAAATGTACAATGTCAATTATTGTACTTTGGCGATTAAAAATACTTAATTAAACATGTTAGATTTGGGTGACATGAGCTTTCAAGGTTTTGTTATTGGGTTTTAAATTTAATTTCCATATTAAAAATATGATTGATGCTGATTAATATTATAATTTCACTTGTTGTAGGTTTTGTGATGGATTTGCACAAATCGAGAAAGACAAATAGTACCTTAATACCAAAGTATTTAAATTATATGCATAGTACTTAGATTTTTTTTGGATGAGTTATTGTGCCTAAATATAACATTTATATTCAAAAAGTATTTTTCTTTTGTAAGAAAAACGATGAATATTGATTTGAAATATATTTTTAAAGTGAAAATACTATATTGCTGTTTTGTGCATGAATATACATGTTATATTCATATAGTATGTTAGTTTGTGCGAGCACTAATTCATAATTTATTATATATATATATTTTTAATAAAAAACATTATACTGTGCATTTGTGCAAAGTGACTTGTGTGTTATTCATTGATTTTATTAAATCACATGTGTTATTCATTTAATTTATAAAAATTAGTCCCTCCGTCCCACCCAAGATGACTTATATTTCTTTTTGAACTGTCCCACCCAAGATGATCTGTTTACTTTTTAGAAAATAATTATCTCTTTAAAAGTTGTGGGAACCTACTTTTTATCACTTTATTCACTTTATATATTTCTCCAAAATAATTGTGTCGAAAAGAAATGAACCGTTTTAGGTGAGACAGAGAGAGTATATTATAGTATCTTTTAGGATTGCTATATGATCGATTACATATATTTATGTATGTTAAATGTGTTGTATCATATACTTAAGAACATTGTATGCATAACCAAATTGGATTTGTGCATGTTTGGTAAGAGTTTATGCACATTCTATATGTTTATTATGAACATGCTATAGTTTTATGTAAAATATTCTATATATAATAAATTATTATATTATGTTGGGATTGGGTACCATGGTGTATATTTGATTAAATTAAATCATTATCTCACACACTCAGGATTGATATGTGATTGATTATAATAAATCGAGATCTCACAATGAGTGAAAAGTTAGTGATAAAATTAATATTGAATTTTTGATATAAGGCACAATATTAAATTACATTATGCAAGTACACTAAACACTTTGTGCAAAGAGTATGCAGTATACATATATATATGAAATAAGTGAATGCATTTTTGCCATACACATCCCACAAAATTACAAATAACAACATGAAAATCACAAGACTACTAGTTCTACCGCAAACTTGATATTAGCTACAAATGAATCCATTTGTTTAAAAAGTACTCCTAGAACCCTTACTTATAACAAAAATAAAATAAAAAAATTGGTAATCAACTAGTATTATTAGGCATTACTTGAATCATCAATACTGAATAAAAACATATAATTCAACAAAAAATCAATTAAAACATATGCATACTGAAACTTGTAAACTAAATTGTTAAAAATATATAAACAAACATGTAGAAAAAGAAATGAAAAAAATAAATGATTCTGTTACTTCACCGTAAAAAATGACACAAGCAAAATAATTATAATAATCATATTAGTTGTTTGGATAAGAATTTAAGTTAACAAAAAGCTGTAAAGAATAATAGATAGAATCAAATAGAAAATTACCACAAATCAAGGTCAAGATTAATTATAGGTGAGGTCGGTTTCGGTGAGATTAAAATTAATATATTATCCTTATTTACAAAATCAGAAAACTTTTAAGACTAAACAAAAATTTAATCTTAGCCGGTGATTATAAAATATTTAAGGTCAAGATGAGTTCTTATTTCTCAAAATACTTATGATTCTCATTTGATCCATCCCATATATATATATATATATATATATATATATATATATATATATATATATATATATATATAGGGATGGTTCTGTGAGAATGTAAATAAGTGTAAGAAATAAGAATATATCGCATCCACATCTTTCTCAAATCAATGATCCAGTTAAAAGTAATACATTGATGATTTTTAATTATTTTTTATAAATTAGTATAAGGGTATAATAGGGAATATAGAATAAAAATTACATCAGCATCTTCCACATTCCTTAAAATCCGGCGTTACTGTTCATTGTCCGAAAATCATATCCCTTAATTGTAGGGATTTGAAATATGCTTACACATCTCCAATTTCACATCAATTATGTAGCATAAATAATGCATCACATAACATTTCTTAAACATCGTTTAGCATTTAAAATTCGCATGTTTGCCATATGCAATTGTGCAATATCAATAATGAATATGTGCTACAGAACGTATGCATATGTGTAAAAAAATCAAACGTAACAAAAATAAATAAATAAACACAACATATGTACATAACAAAGAATCAAATTAACTAGCAAAAATTTACGAAATTTTAGTAAATGTGCAAAATAAATAAACTAAATATGCTATGAAAATGTTCCACCAGTGCAATAAGTACTGAAAATCACATACGATGAATACATAATTTTTTTTTACATTATCTTGAATCTTTAGAAATCTTTTCCCCAAGTCATAGAACTCCGACACAACTTTTCGTTATTTTTATATTATAGCATATTTATGTATAAATGTAGCACAACTATTTTAGAACTTTAGCACAACTAATATGATTGTGTGTTAACCTTATTGAATATATGACATTGTGTAGCATATTCTTACAAATACAGTGCATAGAACGCGAGTTTGTACCGGTATATATATTACTTCTTAAAACTTGCATAAATGTAATTTTCTATAGCACTTGTTATTTGGTAATATATCACAAATACATTTACAATACACAATGATAAATTGTGATTCAAACTTTTTATATATATATTTCAATATGTAGTATATATTAACTTTTTTTTAGCAATTTGTATTTATATGTTTACCACCAAAGACATGTATATATTAAAACGCGCAAAAAAAAAAAATCCAAGTTGAATAAAACTGAAAAACTAAAAATCCATAAATCTTATTGGTATGTGCAACAAGTAATTAAAAATATGCTATGAAACTGTTATACTAGTACTATATATTGAACCACACATATGAATAAATATATATATATTATTTACCTAAGTTTTCCATGGATTTGCTAGTTTGAATCACAAATAATTTTGTATATATTAAGTATTAAAACATAAATAATGTTGAAGATAATGATTTAAATGATAAGTTACAACAAATCCCTATACATAAGTATACAAATCGTGTTTGCCTAAAAATAAGGAAAAAAAAACTGATTCTTAAAAGATGCAATTACATATTAAACCTTTAGTTAAAATACAGAAAAAAAATTCGTAGCACACATAGTTATAGTTTTTAGCACAACGAAAATAAATCATGTCCATTGATTTACTAAAATCAATGGTTTAGATTTATTCTTATTTCTTACATAAAAATTCATTCTTACATGATTCATCCTATATATATATATATACATGAGTTATTGTAAAAACTTTGATTATCCTACAAATGTGATAACAATGCATTCTCCAAGTTGCTACACTATTTTTTTTAAATTTTCGCTCCCCATGGGATTCGAACCTAGGTGGTGCACAGTGCACTCATCCATCAACGTAATGTATTATCATAGATCTTTGCGATCAAATAGTTGAAAATAGTTCTCACTTTAAATGAAGTTTTTATTTGAACTTTCTCATAATTTATATATATATAGTGGTTAGATCCAATGAGAACCATATCTTTTTTGTTAATCTGAGAACTATACAAAACACGTATAAAGTTGACACGTGAAAGCTCATTTTTCTTTTCTTTTCTTTTTTTATTTTCGCAAGGGGTAAAATAGGAAGAAATCAAATCAACCTTCTTCTTCTCTTCCTTGACGGCAGCGGACGACGCCAGAGATGGCAGCGACGACGAACGACAATGACAGCGGCGACGGCAAACAGCAGCAGCAAGATACACAAACAACAACAAACAACAGATTTTGAAAGAAAGAAAAAAGAATAAAAAAAATTGAGATCAAAATTGATGGATTTTGAGAAAAAATAGAAGATGAATTTGATAAATGATTGAAGAATCGAGAAATATGGTGGATATGAAGGTGGTTCACGACGAATTCAACGGTAATCATGGAAAGAGACGACATAATTGACAGATAAAGATGGATGAGAGATTTTTTGTCGAAAACCATAAAATTGCATTGAACAAGACATGAAACTGCATTGAACAAAACATAAAACTGCATGTTGCCACGAAACACAAACATGTATTTAACAAAGCACGTTCATGCATTGATCAAAACATGTCCATGCATTTAACAAAACATGTCCATGCATTTAACAAGACGGAAAAAATGCGTTGTTGGCCAACGGGCGCGCAAGCGAGCGAGCACCGGAGCGACGCACGAGCACGAGTTCACGCTGGGCGTGCCCGTACGCTGGACGCGAGCTTCCAACCACATGCATTATTGTAATCAACTACATGCATTTTTTGTTCATTTGAATGCATTATTCAGTTCAACTAAATGCATAGTTTGTTTTTCGCAATCACATAACAAATCAAATTACTAATCTACCATCACTGTAGCGAAAATCAGCGAAATTAAGTTTAGAATGTCCAAAAAAATCTTAGCCTTGGGATCTATGAGATAAGTAGATGGGATTGAGCACTACATACTATCTCAGACTCGGATACTATATATATACATATAGAGGGGTAGATACCTATATACCCAAAATCCCCATAATATCTACCTCCTACACCCATTTCCCAAAATCATCTACACTACATACCCATTTACTATTCCACATCACTATTCATCACACTATTCCACTATTTCAACAAACCAACAATTTCTTTATGCACTAAATCACATTTAAACAAGATCCACGCAATTAATGGAGATTAATCATGCTTAACTATCAGGCCCAACATGCTTCCGTACATAATATAAAAATAATCAACCGAGTTTTCGCCATTATACATGTTGACCACAGTGCTGTCGGGACTCCTTCGGATCGTTGGATTTTTACGGGCTTTTGAGCTCCTCCCGAGCTTCTACCAACCACACGATTTTAACCGATGGACTCCTACCGTCGGACCTCCTTCAGCAACACTCAGCACAACCCTCGTTTCTTTTGATTCGGGGCGTATGGTATCAGGACGATATCTATGGAAGATTATTTAAATAAGACAACGGAATAGTCGGGCGAAAGCCTTCACTTTTATTGAGGAATTATAAAATACTTATTACATATGTGAATCTCATTTTGGGAGGAGACTAACTCTTTTGGCTACCTATGGTAGCTGGGTGCTCTCTGCACATACAACTCTTAAAACTTGAAAAATAAAAAGGAAAAGAACTTGGAAGAGAAAACTATGAACTATTACAGAGAGATAATTATTTGCTTGGGAGTTGAAGGAAACTTGGAAAATTTTCGATGATCCGAGCTTTCTTCTGCTTGGGTTAATATAGAGGTTTGATTCCCTCTATTATTGCCTTGAATTATTGCCTCGGATGCTTTCTCCGTGACAACGTGCTCACATGTGTCCTTTGGGACCCTTGTCTCTTGCCGACACTCATTTTGTGGTGGAGAAAAGATTCTCGCGTCTTCACATGTGTCTGGACCACCTTCTTTTTGAAAATTGTCTGCATGTACACTCCACCTTCTTTTGACGACGCTTTGTCTTTTGCTGATGAGTGGAGTCTGCTTTCAATTTTCCCACTAACTTTTCTTAGTGGGAATCTTACTGTTGCTTCACCCACCCATGTCGTTTTCTTTTTGGTGGGTGGTCTTCAGCCTCAGAGTCACATCACTCTTTTTCCTCTGTCGGCCACCTTACTTTTTTGGAGGTGCCCGAGGTGCTCTCTTTTGAGGAAGCCAACGCTCCTCATGCTCATCTGATCGGAATTTCTTCTTGTCTTCTTTTGGCAAGAAGCCTTTTCCAAACTCTGGTTCATTCGGGTTTGGACAGTCAGAACAAATCCTCGACATCCAATGCCCAAAGTGGGCCATGTTGCAAAATTTGCAATGAGTCTCCTTACTCGCCGCAACCTTGTTTTCCCAGAGTAGTGTCCTCTTTTTCTCGAAGAAACTCTCTATAAAGCCTGTTATTTTTCATGTCATGGTATTCAACAGGAAAGTTCCATTCGTCAAGTTCTGAAAGAACTTGAATGGAAACTTGACCTTGTCCATCTCTGTGAGACAGACCCATAGTCCCCATGCTCTCCGTGTAGTAATCTGATCTTGGAGAATGTGGAGACCAACGTGAAATCTGATGTCAGGGCCTTTATATTATTTAGGGCCCTTGTATCGGGTCGTCGAAGCCTGATGTAGTGGAAGGCTTCTTGACTTCCTTTGCCGACGGGTTCTGGAGTAGCACTGATGAAATAGAGCTCCAACACATCTCCTCTACTGAGACCTTGGTTATTTGCCCAGGAATCATGCACCGTTTCTTGGATCCACCTTGGTAGACCTTTGATTTCGGTGAAACTTGGCGCGGTGGTATAAACTGAGGCGAGTGCCCCAAAATCATACCATAACTTGACATCATGTGGATTGGCTCCGGTGGACATCCACATCCAGGGGTATTTCCCCGAGGTATCAACCCTGATGTGTTCAGGATGGATACCCTTCCTTGTCTGCAACTTCTCCCAGTTGAACTGGTATGACTGCCATGTAGGAGAAATTTCAAAAACGTTAGTATCAACCTTATATTTGCCAGTCATGGGCCTAAGGTTGATCTCTCCCTCTTATACCCCAGAGGTGCTGGGTTGACACTGTGAGTCAGGTTGTGACACCTGGTCATCGTCTTTTGCTTGGGCCGGTAATTCCGAAGAATCCAACAACTTAGCACTCATGCTAAGGGTACTTGAACCCCTTGCTACAGGTATACCGCCTGCAGACAAAGGACTCCTTGCCCAGTCTTGAACTGGCAGCCCGGAGCATTAGCTGGTGCAATACGGATTGGAGCGAACCCTCATTCCGTATGCATTCCCTTATTCGGTGTGTGACCGGTCACATCCCTTTTAATTCTCGTATGCTTTGGCATGGAGGACACACTCATCCCATTCTCGTAGGAGAAACTCCAGGTTCTCCCAGAGATGTCTTTGGGCCGTGATAATGGATTCAACCTCCTTTGGATCCATCTCTCGTCAGGAAATTTGAGTGTTATCAACTTTTAAAGTAAATTTCTTTGCAAGTAAGAAAATAGGCCATTTCTTAAAAGCCTGTCGAATTGCAATGAACTCATTTTCATTGATGTGCCAGTGCACAACATTTTCTTTGGGGAAAAGATCTCATGATGTCTGCTTGCTCTTCTCCAAGTGTGGTGATCTTTGTAAGCACTGCTGCCCACCAATTATCACTCGTATCTGTGTACATGACTAAGTCGTCTTCGTCCTGAGGTATTGAAAGCTTCGGGAGAGTTTTGCAAACCTCCTTCAAATTTTTCATCCCTTCACGAAGTTCGTCCGTCCATATGAATGGAACATCTTTCTTTAGTAATGGGCTAAAGACTTTCCTATGCTTTGCAAGATCTTTGATGAACATTCCTACAAAGTTAACAACTCCCAAAAAACTTTGGAGCTACTTCTTCTCTTGACATCTTCTGGAAAGTTCTGCACCTTCTGCACGATATGATCCTGCAGGATGATTCCCGTTTCATCGATCTCAATATCCAAGAATTCAATCTTTCGGGTAGCGATGACTGTCTTCTTTTCAAACAGTACCAATCCTTCCTTTTGACAGACATCTGCAAAGATCTCCAAATGCCTGACATGTTCATCCATATTCTTTGAAGTTATAAGAATATCATCAATATAGACAAACATAAAAGAGAAATAATCTTTGAAAGGATTATTCATTTCCTCTGGAATATCTGGGGTGCATTGGCCAACCCCATTGACATCACGTTCCAAACGTAGTGCCCTTGCGGAGTAGAGAAAGCTGTGAACTTCTTACTCCATTCCTCTATGCGAATCTGGTAGAAACCTGACTTGCAATCAAACTTGGAAAACACCTTAGCATTCCTAATACAATTGATAAGATGTTATCTGTTCGGGATAAAATATCCATCAAACTCCAGAATATTATTAATACCCTTATAATAATGACCAATCTGGGTTTACCTCTTTTAACCTCACCGTGATTTCTTACTAGAAATCCGGGACTGCTATAAGGCGAGTTCCCTGGTTCGATCAACTTCAAATCAAGGTGTTCCTTGATTATTTACCTCATTTCCTTCTGATCCACAAGGTTCATCAGGATGGGTCGGAATCTAACGAACTCGAATTCCTTGCCTGGCTTAACCTTCAGACTAGCTTCGAGTTGGTTACTATCCCACCATACCAAAAAATCCTCGTTGTAGCAAATAACGATTTTCCTTTTGACACCCTCTAGAGCTACCTATGCTCATTCTCCAATATCATGGTTAGATATTAGAGATGACTTAAGGATTAGGATCTCCTCATCATCGGACAATTCTGAAATCCTGCAATTCAGTAGTGCTTCATTGAACCGCATTTGATCCTTCATTTTTGGGTGTCGAAGTTTTCCTTCATCACCACGCTTGCTGCGAAATCTGATTGGCATTTGTCTATTAAATGCCCCTTACAGTCGCTGAACAATGATTTTGTGATCACAATTGGTTGTGAACACCAATCGTCTCCTTTCATTGTCCTGCATGAACTTCTTGAACATCTGTAGGAAATTATTTTCCAATAGAATATCAGCTCCGGTATCATGGAAATAGATTGGTGGAGTTTGGATCTTGTACTAATTTGTTTGACTTGCTCCTCCCATCAAAGTTTCCGTCTGTCTTACTCCTTTGGATAAGAGCAAGATTTTTTTGGAGAAATCTCTTCCAGCAATCTCAGGTAGATTTTTCCACTTCTGCCAGAAAAACTCATTTCTTGGCTGTGCAGATTTCTGCACCTGAATTGACATAGGCAGCAAAATACTATGCCTTGTACTTCTCATATAACACCCCGATTGAGATGTATATTGAGAATGGACTTGTCATTCAATCAGCAGTTTTCTCCCGCTAATTGTCACTTCCATTCCTTCAGTTGTTATTCCCCATGGTTTGCACCTATCGAAAAATTTACGTCCTAGGATTAGGACCTCCATTTCTCGATCGGCCTTCCCTGTGATGATCATTTGAAAGCCTCCGAAATCCAGGGTTCCTTCATAGATGTTGGACCCCGAATTCTTTAGATCGCATAACACCGTGCAAGGAAATTAGATTTTCTCTCCTGCCATGTCAAACCTTATGGAAATTTCTCTCCATCCTTGAGGACATCCAATCTTAGCTGACACTTTGATCGCCTACTGTTGAACGTCTCTAATAGCTCTCCTTTCATACGATTGAGAAAGATTTCTTTTGTATGGTTGTGAGATAACTCTATTCCCTTGGAATGATAACAATGGGGCACCAAATCTTTGGCTATCGTCGTACTGAAGTATCAGCTTGTTGATGATCTGGATATTTGTTTCTCTTAAGGGTGGAAGTTCTACCCGATCTGGACAGCTAGCTCTAGCTACCTTCTTGAAGATATCTAGTATCTCGATAAACTCCTTCCCCAAATACAGCTTTGTATGATGGGAGTTTGAAAGAGCATAAGACACTTGATATGAGATGGAATAAGGTATGTTCCCATTATCCATCAACTCTTGCTTTTTGAAGTCCTGATATAACGTAAAGGCTCTACTAAATCTAAAATCTTTGATATTGTAAGAAATCTTCGAATAGAAGATTGCTATAAGGTTTTTACCACATATATTCCCGGAGAGGGTTCCCATAACAGAATCAGCATGACTCCGTATTCTCTTATTGTAGATTGCGATATAAATTGGTGAATTTGTGCCCAGATAGTGTTGGATTTGTATACTGAAAGCAGTATGGTTGAGCTTGTATACAATGTTTCTGTTACCACTATTACAATCTCCTATCTGAATTGAATACTTGATTGCATATATCGTGTCCTCTTATCTCATATAAGTTAGATCATACGATGTGTAGAAGATCACGAAGTGCGTATGATTGGTCGAGCTTAATGAGATATAAAAGAATCACAAATGAGACAACTTGAGGACGAGTTGTCGGTATAGGCTGCATGTATAGATCTGAAGTGACTTGACTTGGTTGCTTGTCTATCTTTGTGCGTCTCGGCGTATTCATGGATCACGGTGAGATGAGTTCTTCTATCGACCGTCGTGAAGAACCAAGATCTCGGTGACTTACGAAGATCTAAACCTCGATAAGGTATTAGGTGAGTATGAGTGGCTGACCATCACTTTGACTTGTTATGGGTGAGGGTTATATGTTCTAACCCAATATTCTCCGCATCTTGGGTGGTGGCAGTGCTTGTATGTCATGCTAGTTATCTGTATCGAGTCACCGTATCCGTTTAGGATGATGACGTCCCCTTAAGGAGCTCAAAAGGTTTATTATACTAAACCCTGCAGGTTGAGTTAGCTCAAGTACAATAATAAGGTTGAGTGGTACTACTTAAGGAATTAAAGATATTAATTATTTTAAGCGATCGAAATGCTTTAAATAATTAATGGACGTTCGATATCTTAAATACGGGATTCGTAATGTCTAAGTCTGGCCCGACTCACCTTCGGTAATAAAGGGGTAAGTCGAGATTTATTCTCTAGTGACATGAATAAATGTTTATAAATTAATTTATGTTCTGGGCTGAACATAAGATAATTAATTTATTTGAGGCCCATCTTTATTCCTTGCAATTGATCCCTGGGCTGGCCCATCCAGGCCCGTAGCTAAGTATGGAAATCGGTGCCCCTCTCTCTCTACAAGGTTATGATTTGATTCTCTTTATCCTAAAATGATATTATTATATTTATGGGATATGCATAGATTCTTTCGATATAGGATTATGGTAATAATCCTTTCCATATAGGATTATGGTAATTTCCATATGGGATTATGGTAATTTCCATAATGGATTATGGTAATTTCCATATGGGATTATGGTAATTTTCATGTGGGATTATGGTAATTTCCATATAGGATTATGGTAATGCATTATAAATATGAGGTAAGAGATTAAATCTAAGTCAATGATTAATAATAATCATCATAATTTTCGAGACTCCCATTGTTCTTGGGAGAATTTTCGAAAAAGTGTAGAGAGGATAGAGGGTGATTTTCTGTAGCATTCTCCATAGATCGTCCTCACTCGACGTTGGAGATTGGGCAACCGGGATACTGATCCGGAAGATCAAAGAACGAGTCTTGATCCGTTCATCCCAACAGATTCAAAGGTAAACACGAAAACCCCAACGTGTTGCAATTAATTATATAGACGCATGCTAGGAATATAATCAATGTATGGTGGATTAAACATCCAAGATAGATCATCGGAGAGGGCTAAACATAGTTTTCCCAATGAGATAGAGCGATGATTTGATCACCAATTGAATTGCTCCAATATGAATCCACCATCGTATTAGCGATTTACGGCTTCATATTCGGAGATCTTCCCGATATCACTTGTCGGTATCGGTTGCATCTCGACTTGATTCCCGATGGCGGGATGGGCGACATCTTTAAATGCGGTAACTCCATAAACCACATTGTGCTTCCTTTTGACTAGACTCGGGTTCCTTAGAACATGGTCTATCTTTCTTTCGATCGAAAACCCTTGATACTTTTGTAGACTCAGGGTTTTGTTTATGATCATGTTCAGCATCTTTTGTGACAGGATGGTTCGGCTAGTATGACCTAGCTCATCTTGACGCTCCTGATGGCGCGCCTCTCCTTCAGTCGGATCCTGATTCTGAAGACTCATCTGTTTTATCTTCTCCGCTGAAGATTTCTTCTTGTTCATATATACTCTCATCTGAGGGTATATCTTCGAACTATTATACATGTACCAATTCTTGGTAGTATACGACATCTTCGATGTCGGTGTGAACTCGAATCTCTGCATTCCTCTTTGCTGGATTACGTGGGCAATTTGTTGAGATATTCCATTTGCACCGCATGTCCAGCAGTTGCAATCCTTGAAACTTTCATTAGCTCTAGTGTGAGCTCGTCTGAAAATTTTCTTCGTCGGTGGTTGCTAGCTAGAACTAGATCCCTGAGTTTGATACCGTCTTCTTGTTGGACCGTTCCTTTGTCCAGATTTGTAATGTCTGACCTTTTGTCGTGACCACATCGTTCTTGGCCTCCAATAAATCTTTCTTTATCTCATTCCCTTGTTGTAGGGTTGGAACCTATTCTTCTTCATTCGGGATTGATATAAATATTCTCCTCCGATTTTCATTGGAAGATCAAGCATATCACAGATCAACGGGGCTAATCTATTGATCTTTCTCAATTTCTTGAGATTCTTTTGAGTGGTTGCGGTTTGACACCACTCAATGACTTCTTGTGGACATAAGATATCCTTCGGAAACACTATCCATATGACCTCTGTTTGGTAATCCCGATGAGCATTTCCCTCCATGGATGAGAAACTTCGGGAAAAAGCAGCCTTTGCAACATCTTCGTTGATCATCTGAGATGTTGATACTTTGTAAATAGCTGAAGAAATTTGTTGAGCGACTTTTGCTCTAAAACCATCAGTTTTAGATTGTTCAAAGCCATCAAATATTTTTTCTTCTTTTCGTCATTATAGCCGTTAAAATATCCATCTCCAAGGATATGAACTTTGAATGTATCGGCCATGCCTTTCACTACGTCCTCCACGAAGTTGAACATCAGTATCGCTTTCTTCCTTTCTTTTGGGTAATGTTCCCAATATTGTTTAAAAACACCTGTTAAACTTCCTTCAAGGATCTTGACCATGTTAACCATGTCAAGTTCCAGTGTTGCTGCTGCAACAACCATTGATGTTGCCCATTCATCTATGATATTTTCTCGATCATTGAAGTTAACTTCATCAATGTCGAGTGTCAATCCATAGGGATGGATAGGCTCCAAGGTGGCTTTTCCGACAGGGGTATCCTGCATTCTTTGCCTCATTTTCTTTCTCTTGCCCTAATTCTGGCTTGTTTTACTGCAAATTCAGCATCAGGTCCTTGGCCAGACTCATATTGATCACTTGATCCCATAGGATCAACTCTTGGTGTCCCATGTGGTGGAATTGGTGGTTCCGTCTTTGGCACCTGGTTCATCTCCAGGTCCACCATATTAAAGTTAGCAAATGACTCTGCTAACTTTTGCAACTCGTTCAATCTAATCCTCTCAAGATTATTCATGATCTAGAGAGTTGGATAATTCTCTCGGTGCGAGCTTTGTCCTCACCCATCCCAATGGGTTTGAGCTTGATTCCACCAGGGGATTTCTTGACAAGTTTCGGGCATGCTTCTCGTTCGAGGCCTTCAATCTTCTTTTGGATACTTCGCAATGTGGTGAGAATCTCATCCTGCTGCATGGATATCCTACTGAGCTATTGTGGAACGCCATATAGACAGTTGCCATAGTATTGCACTGTCTTTTGGATCTCCCTTAATTCTGCTGAATTTGACGAATCCGGTGAAATCTCCTTGTAACTAGTAGCGGATGATGCTCCTTTGTTTCTGGTCTCCATCAACTATGAGGTGGATGGGTACTTCTCTGGATAATTCTTAACGACTCCTAGAACTTAACGTTAAGTAGCAATCTCTCTTCTGTAAATCGCATATCATAAAGATTTTTTCGAATTACATGTATGGGGTCGTTGTCTCGAATGCTAATCTCGACAACACTTTCATAAGATCTAAGCAAATTGCTTAGACTTCCATGTTCGATCTCCAATATTGGGTTTGTCCCTATATACTTCGCATCTCGGACAAGCGTTCGGATCCATTAATACTTTGGAATCTCCTCCGTTAGGATAACACATAACATGCTAAAATTAAATAATTCCTCAATAAACCTAAGGCTCGATAACATTTTGAAAGCGTAGGATCGGACCAAAATCTCCAATTATATACTTAGACGTGGCATTATTCATCCTCTCGGACACCGACAATGTTAGCATTGGCAAGAGAGCTGTTCTTTCGCTCTCAAACCCCTAACAAAGCCAAGAATGGACGAGAAGGTTTCAATCGATATACAACATATATCATTCGTGAGAATTTAATTGCCTTTAGCAAAATACCGGATAAAGAAATTAATACACATAGTTAAACTACTCCTTGAAATAGCAACAATTTAAGTGGAAATAGCTTAATCATGGTCCAAGAGTCAAAATTGTGGGGTTTTGATAGTGAAATGGATTATAATATATATTTTAAATAGTGGATGAGTATAGAGTATAAATGTTTTTATAAATGGATATGGAATGTAGAGAATATAGGGAAATGGGGTATTCTTAGGTTATATATATATATATATATGTGTGTGTGTGTGTGTGTGTGTGTGTGTGTGTGTGTGTGTGTTTGTATATAGATTGATTACGGTATGGACACTCTTTATAGTATGAAAATAAGAAGTATTAATATTCGTTTGATTAACTTAATGAATGGTTAAGATTATTGATTGTATTATTAACATTTTGATTTATTTATTTGCAGATTTTGATGTTTTAGTAATTTTAATATTTTTGTGTATATCAATCCCAAATTTTTTA
Organism: Salvia rosmarinus; assembly: GCA_036937905.1. NCBI lineage: Eukaryota > Viridiplantae > Streptophyta > Magnoliopsida > Lamiales > Lamiaceae > Salvia > Salvia rosmarinus. The sequence goes on from CM072820.1 coordinate 43,329,239, forward strand.
AAATATTTATTTCTTCTCTCTTCTTTCTCTCTTCTTGCTATATCTCTCTCACATAGGTTTTCTCTTATTCTCTCTCTCCACACACACACAATCACATTCTCTCCCTCTCTCTCTCTCACACACACACACACAGTCACATTCTCTCTCCTCTCTCTCTTATATTTTCTCTCTATTTAAATATTAATGTATATTTACAAAATTTAGACAATTTGATATGTACATTTAGATAATTTAAAATGTGTGATTAAATAATTTAGATGCTAAAAATATGCATTAGATAATTTGTGCATCTGAAAATATGAATTTAGATTGTTTGTGCATGTAAGAATTTTTGAATGTGTATTTTGACGATTTGTATGTCTAAATATATGCATATGAATATGCATTTAGATAATTTTGTATCTGAAATGCACTTTACAATTTGTGCATATAATTTATTATTTTAATGTGCATTTAGACGATTTTATAGTATGTTTGGACAATTTCAAATGTACATTTAGACTGAATCATTAATGAAATGATTTATTTGATTTTAATGAAGATCGACAAAACTGAAAAGAAAATAAAAATATTGAAAAAATAAAGAAACCATGAAACTCAAACACACACAAAAAAAAAATTAATCTGCACCTTCCAAAAAAAATATTAAATGAAAGGAGATGACAAAGTGTTTTAATTGTAAAATATGATAACTAAAAATAATAAAAAATAAAGTAACTGTCTATTCAAAACAAATCGAATAATATCAATTAGCAATTATTGAAATCCCTAAAATGGTAAACCTAAAACACTCAAAAGTATAAATATCATTTATAGCCTTAATACCAGACAAATAATATAAAAAATGAATATCGCATAATCATATTTGTTAAAAAAATGAAATCTAATGAATATAAGTTGTTCTCATTTTGTACCATAACCAGGGTTTGTATGTGAACTTAGTCATATATATATATATATATAATTATTAAATATTTAAAATTATTTAATTTTAATATTATAATTTTGGTATTATTCGAAATTATTTCGATTATTGTCGGTTATTTTCGGTAATGTTTAATTTTTATATTTTTTTAAAATTTAATATTATAAATCAGGTTAATTTGGTTACTCGTTAACCGAACCGATTAACTAAATCGATATAGTTAGTAATTCTACTCAATTTCCAAATTTCAACCTTACCTTTAAATCCACATGAAAAAAGAAGAAGACACTATCTCATGTGCACTCCGTCTCACGATGCGCAAAGTAGACCACCCATATGTAATGTTCTCTCTCATCTCTTAAACCCTAATTTGAATTAATGAACTCTAATTGAAATTACTAAATCCTAATTAGAATTACTAAATCCTAATTTTGAATTAATAACTTTAATTTGGAATTAATAAACCCATTAATAAACCCAATTGGAATTACTAAACCATAATTATGAATTAATAAACCATAATTTTGAATTAATAAACCCTAATTTTAAAATAATAAACTCTAAATATAAATTAATTAATTATATTTAGAGATTAATTAATTCTATATAAAAATTAACAACCCCCACTGAAGTAGACAAGAGGGCGCAAGAAGTAACACAAAATCTAGAGATAAAAAGTAGAGTAATGTGGGTGGGCCTTGGGGATAGAGATAGGGGTGCTTATTGGATCGGTTTCTTAATCAAAGCAGAAATTCTTCAAATTCAGTAACCGATACCGAAATCGATTGGTTAATCGGTTATCCAATTAACCGATCGGTTAGTCGGTTCGATTATTGGATAACCAAATTATCCAAATTCAATTTCTTTATTTACTTATTTGGCTAATTAAACTAATTTTTAATTTAATAATAATAACACTAAATAATAATAATTATTATTTGAATCTAATTAAACTTATTTTAATTTAATAATAATAAATTAATAATTATTATAATTTCGGTTATTCTAAGATATCCATTCGGTTATCGGATACCCAATAAATTTAAATTAATCTTAAGCCATTAAACGATCTTGATCCAATAACCGAATTAATCGATTATTGGATAACGATAACCGATCGGTATCGATTCGGTTTGGTAATAACCGATATCCAATACCCATTTGATCACCCCTAGATAGAGAAATGAAAATTTTCCATTTTGGCCGCACGCATACCAGTTGTATGCGCGCACCAAAGTTTTTGTCAAAAGAGAAAATTATATTTTATTTGGGAATCAAGTGATATATGGGTCCCTAAGTCAAAATCCATAAATGAATATGAATATGGGTGTAGAATTTTATAAAGCAATAATTAAAGTTTGTGTCCCCAATTTTAACTAGATTTTAAAAAACATATCTAACTTTAATTAATATATTAATATGTTCTTAAGTTTGATGATATTTTAAAAAAATCCTCAACTTTAATTAATACATTAAATATCTCCAATTTTGACGAGATTTGAAAAATACCCAAACTTTAGTTAATACATTAAGTGTCCCAAACTTTGACGATATTTTGAAAAGTGTCTGGATTGAGAGTTTCCTACGACGAAATGCTAAGCCAATTCGCCGGATTCTCATAGCTCAAATGACTCGAGTATTCCGTCATGTGTGGATTATAGCTCAAATGACTCTGCATTTCGTCGTCAGAAACTCTAAATCAAGACATTTTTCAAAACCTCGTCAAAATTGGGACATTTTCCAAAATCTCATCAAAGTTTGTGACATTTTTTAAAATCATGTCAAAGTTGAGGATATTTTAATATATTATCTAAAGTTTGGGATATTTTTCAAAATCTGATCAAAATTTAGGATACAAACCGTAATTATCCCTTTTATAAAACTGGTTATTTGCTATACACAGTTTTAGAAGTCAGTTATATGTAGTCTCACATTTTATAAATTAAAAGAATTGATTTTAAGATTAATTATATAAATTTCCTAGTGAAAAGTTTTAAAATGGCCTAAAATGTTTTTAAGATTAATTATATAAATTACCTAAAAGTTTTTCCAGTGGCCTCTTATTAATTTACGCCCTAAACATCTTCTACATATGTTAAAAACAGTGACAACATCCATGATCGAATATTATTTGCCATTATCCAGTGATATTTATTTTCATGATTGATAAATACATTATTGATTATTTTTATCTTCAATATTATGATTTCTTCTATCTTAATTTTTGATGGAATATGGGTCAAACAAAATTAGAGTAGAATAAGAAGCACCTGCGTAGTATCTATGATATACATTTCATTTTAACATTTCGTTTTTCAAAAGTTTAGAGTAACGTGTCTTCTGTTTTGCGTGAAGAAGAAAATATATTTGGATTAGTTGAGCACATGAGTTGATTTGAGATCTAAACTAAAGACATACTAAGCTAATTTCTTTTCCCCCATAACTGTGATAAGAATAGCAGAAGAGTTAATTCTTGATTTGAGCTTTCATCATAAAATTACTGAGAACCAAGAGAAATGGTTATACCAATTTTACGCTAAATGGATGTGACAGAACACCAAAAGAAGAGGAACCACGGGACGGGATTATTCAATTACTAGATAATGAGAAATTAATAATCACCTTATAGGAGCCATCCAATCCCAACCCTCTACATATTGACCGCAACTTCTTTCCCAATCTATATATTACATCCAAAATAGTTATAAATCAGAAACTCAAATACAACAGCAGGGGAAAAAAGGAATCCGGAGGAAATGATTTTTTTCAAATATCCTTTTGTCTCATTTAAAATATCTCACTTTTTTTTTAATTATTCCATTAAATATCTCATTCCATTTTAGGAAGTAATTATTCCTTCAAAAAATATGAATCATATTCATTTTTTATCACTTTAACTACTTTATTCATTTCTTTTAAATACTGCTATTCAAAGTTAAAAGTGACACTTTAAATGGGATGTGGGGAGTAATAAAGAAAACACTTCAGAAATTCAACTCTCAACTTTCTATTTATTCATATCTTAATGAAAAGGTATTAGTGGATATATATTAGTAATAAAAATATTCGATCACGTATCCTATCAATCATGAAAATAAAGCGAAATATATATAATTACCACATTTTGGTAAAAATAGTACTCCTCATATCCAATATTTAAATCTACTATACTACATAACCATTTTATTATTTATTTTTTTGTCGAATAGTAAGGAAAACACTTCAGGAAATTCAACTCTCAACTTTCCTATATTCTCATGATTTATTATGACCGGTCAACCTCCCAGTGTATCTTGCAAAACAACTATGAAAAAGAAATAGAGTGGTGTTATTCGGTCATAATGTGGCCGACCATAATAAGCATTATTGAAAGAAAAAACATTTTATTTAATATTTGATCTATTAAAAAAGTAGTTTTACATTAAAAAAAAGGTGGAAAATGGTATTTATGCAAAAATAATTAACACATTAATTTAATATTATTATTTTATTAATTAATTTATAATTATTAAAATATTCTCGTGTAGCCATAATGTGATCGCATAAATTTTATTGAAAGAAATAACCTCAAAGAAATGCTAGTTCGGTGAATTGTGGCATACCTCATGATCACCGCCTTGACCACATTGAGGGAGGATTTTTCCAGGATGATCAGGAGGACAACGAGCCAATTTTCACCATTTGCATTCAGAGTATCCGTTACATCTATTGAATGTTTTCTGAACAGTGAAGAAGCGAGAAATTTTTTCCTTTGGCCCAATTAATTATAATTTTAAAGGTAATAAAATTAAATTTAAAAATAAAATCTTAAAATAATAATAATTTAAATAATATAATAGTTTATTATTTTATTATAATCCTTTTAGAAATTTCATTGATAATATTAATTCACATATAAAAATTTATTATTTGCTTATATCTTTTATTTTATCAATATAAAATAAATTATAGAAAAGAAAAGAAATAGTATTTTATCAACATAAAACAAATTATAGAAAGAAAGATAAAGGAAAGAAAAAGAAAGAAAAGGAAATAAAAGAAAATAAGTATAGAAAAAAGAAAAAGGAAAATATGTAACTAAGAAGAATTGAACCAAGATCTCATAAATGAGAAATAAAAATCCTAACTACAAATGTATTTAGTTATTAAATATTAAATATCTATAGAGAGCATATATGTTTAACTAAGACTTAATTTACATATATAGTGTTATTATTTGTATATATATTTTATTTTATCAATATAAAACAAATTATATAAGAAAGAGAAAAGAAAAAAAGATCCCAAAATAAAGAGAAGAAATAGAATAGAGAAATGGGGGAGGAGCATATACCAAAAGGAAAGAAACAGAGGAGAAAAAAAAAAGAAGGAAAGAAAGAAAGAGAGGGAAAAAAAGGAAGAAACACCAATAAACAAGAGAAAAAAAAGGAAAGAAAGAGAAAAAAGAGAAGAGGTGCCACAACTGACGATCGAACTCAGTTCCTTCAATAGATGAGTATCTTAAACATCAGATTACAACAAACCTTTTAACATGGTTTTATATATCAAATATATACCTGTTTTTTCAAAAAAGTTGAGGGCTCATGGACCCCCCAAGCCCCTATGTACTTCCGCCCCTACATCGGAACATCCCCTTAGGGAGCATCACTTTGTGAGCATTCAAACAACTTCCCCGGAATAATTTGTAGCACGGAAATTGACTGGAATCAATTTATAAGAACAGGAATCAGACAAAATCTGAAAGTATAGATTCAATAATTTCAAGTCTATAGCAACAGAGATGTAAGACTTCTATAACAGACTAGAACAAATTATAACCGAGAATAAATTCGGTTGTGCTCCTCCATCCGAGTCATTACTTCAGATAACTTTTTAAGGTGATTGAGGTATAGGAACTAAGCTTTCACACAATATATCAAGAATGTAGCAATGGGACTTAAATGTCACATTATTCCATGTGCATCATGGATAAGGTGGAACAAGCTTCTCACACAGTATTGTCAATTTGCCAAGAAAAAGAAAATGCTCGAATTAGATTTCATCTTAGAAAAGTGAATATGTCAAGGATGCATGATGCTAATGAGGTTTAAAATGTTGCAGAAGAGGTGATAATGGCATGCACTCACACTCACTGAACGCATGAGCAGATATAGATACATTATTAGGTCAAATAACATACCAAGCATTCTGTTATGAATTCAGTTCCAAGAAAAATGAAACACACAAGAAACAACACAACGAGAAACAAGATTTACGTGGTTCGATCAAATTGATCTACATCCACGGAGAGCAGCTGATTTTCACTATGAATCAACAAAGAGATTTACACAATACAAACTCGAAGACAAGAAAGAAAGAACTGCAGCTTAACTCACCTTCAATGGCTATTGCACGCTCAAAACCACTTTCTCTTCTATGTTTTTAACTTTTCTCTTTTCTCTCTCCTATGTTTTTAACTTTTCTTTTCTCTTTATCACTTTTGCTCTTTCTTTTCACATTCCTTCACACAGATATCTAGCTTTTATATAGAAACACTACTCTATAGATTAAGAAGAAACCGACGCTAACAACTTCTTGTAATGCTTATAACTCATCAACAGATTGTAGAGGTAGGATAGCTAATACATCCCCGACTTTTGCATATTTGCCTTTTGATCCTTGAGATATACTATGCAACACACTTTTACAATCTCCACCTCGACCGCATAATAACCTTCCTCAGATGCTCTCCTTAAAAGAACATAGATTAACCAAACTCTGACAAGATTGAATTTTGTAGCGCTTAATGCCTGTTAACATATCCGAGGCATTCTCTTCAGATGAACCTCGACTACTTTGACAGCCCTTTTCCACTATATCTCTCACAAATGCAAACAACATCAATATGTTTTGATCTTTCATGAAAAGTTTGATGCTTGACAAGATGTATAGCACTTTCGTATCACACAAGATGGTGACTACTTCTGTTGAACTTCTAATTCTGCGGCATCCCTTTCAACCAAATACCCTCTTTCACGCCTTCACCACCGCCATGTATTCTCGTCATAGAAAGAGCTACTACCGATCGTAGCATAGATTTCCAGTGACTCTTGCTCCAAAAGTGTGAACACATAACCTGTCTCATGACTTTCAGTATCAAGGTTAGGCTGCGTAGTCCGAGTCTACATATCCCAATAAAACTTCTTCCTTTAATTTCGCTTGAATAGAATTCCAAAATCTGCGGAGACTTAAGATACCTCATTATTACTTTCAAAGCATTCCAGTGAGCCTTTCCTGGATTTGCCATGAATCGCTTGCAACACTAATCGAGTGTGCAAATCGGTCTCGTGCATATCATCGAGTACATAATACTCCCAACAACATTAGCATAAGGAACTTTCTTCATTTCGATTCCTCATCCGCATTCCGGGCTTTGAGCTTGGGATAATCCGACATGTCGAGCTATGGGAGTACTCACTTCCTTTGCTTCATCCATGTTGAACTTTTTCAAAACTTTTCTAATGTAGTCGGCTTGAAAAGCATTAGTCGACTGTGTCTCTATTCCTTTGTATATCCATTCCCAATATCCTTCTTGCCTTCCCAAGATCTTTCATATCAAACTCTACTCAAATCTAACTTAACCTTCGGACATCGACAATGATTTGCTAGCAATTAGCATATCATCCACATATAGCAAAAGATAAACTAAGTCTCCCTTTAGTCTTCTTTAGATATACACACCTATCATGAAGTGATCTATAGAATCCAATACTCAACATGAACTCATCAAACCGCTTATTCCATTGTCTCGACTTTGCTTCAACCCATAAAGTGATTTCTCGCAAAGCAGCAAACCTGTTTCTTTCGATTTATAGACTTCAAAGCCTTCAGTTGATTCATGTAGATAGTTTCTCTAATTCTCCATTGAGGAAGGTCGTCTTCACATCTAATTGATGAAGTTCCAAATCTTTCGATTTACTAAAGCAAGCGAGAATCACGGGCGGTGTTTGACTACGGAGAAAAAATTTCATTGAAATCAATCCTTTGTTGTGTAAAACCCTAGCTACCAACCTAGCCTTGTATCTCACAACTTCGCCTCCTCAATAAGCTCCACCTTCTTCTTATAAATCCATTTGCAAATGACACATCTCTTATCGTTTGGTTTATCGACAAGTCTCCATGTTTTATTCTTCATAAGAGAATCAATCTCTTCTTGTATGGCCTCGATCCGTAACTTAGATTCGAACATGATATAGCCTCTTGATAGGTTCTTGGTTCCCGATAGACTATTTGTGCAAAGAACATTTAAAGCAAAAGCTATTTGATCCGCATGTCCAAATCTTTCGTGGTTTTATATTCCTCCTCACCCTATCTCTTGCAAGGTGATAATCACTGTGTCTAATTCGATTCTTGAACAAAGATCGGCTCTTCTTCTTTAATCAATTTCGTTGGAGTTGGTTCCTCGCTGAATTTTTCACCAAGTTTGAATTTGATGGCTCCACCGGACTTTAGTACCACCGCTTGAGGATGACTTTGATCTTCTTTTTAAGAAAGGCATCACTTCCTCTCCGAAAACCACATCTCGCCGTAAATGCCTTTCCTTTCCTCGCTTCTATGCACTGTAACTTGTACCCTTTCACCTGTGAGGATACCCTATCATGGCACACTTCAAAGCTCTGTGCTCTAGCTTATCTTGTCTGATATGAACATAAGCTAGACAGCCAAAGCTTCTCAAATTTGAATAATCAGTAATCCTCATTACTCCACATTTCTCGGTATCTTGAACTCGAATAGTCGATGAGGACTTCGTTGATCAAGTAGGCGGTTGTGTGACCTCCCCAAAACCGAGCTGGTAGGCTCGAATCAATAACATGCACCTTACTCTTTCCGTAAGGGTTCTATTCATCCTCTCAACCACCCCATTTTGTTGAGGATTTGTGAATGCTTTATGTCTCTTGATGCCCTTTGATTTACGAAGTCCGAAAATTTTTCGTAGATGAACTCTAAACCATTCTGCCCCAAGCATTTGACCGCAACTTTTCTCATTTTCACCTCACACCACTCAACAAACTTGTCAAAGGCATCGATTTATGTTTAATGACATAAACCCAAACTTTTCGAGAAATCATCTATCAAAGACATAAAGTAATTTCCTCCTCCTATGGTGGTAGTTTTAGATGGACCCCACAAATCAAGATGAATGTACTCAAGAGGCATAGATGATAAATGTTTTCCTTTAGATATGATAATTTCTTACTTTTCCTAAGTCACATTCATCACATCTATCAAGTTTAATATCACCGCTAACTTTAATTTTCCTTGTCTCTTAAGTTCATTCAAACCTCTTTCACTTATATGTCCTAATCTAACATGCCACAGTTCAGTTTCATTTTTAACAACATGCTCAGTTTCACCAACAACAGTTGAGGCTATCAAATGGTATAAACTTTGTTTTCTAATTCCTTTCATTACAGTCTCAGATCCCTTTAAAACAAGTAAGTTTTCTTGATGATTTAAACTCATATCCTTTTGATCAGAATATACCAAGAGATATTAGATTTCTCGAGGCTAGGAATGTACCGACATCAGATAACAATCTGACTTTACCATCGTGTAGCTTTAGTTTTATTTGTCCAATTCCTTTCACCAAGCAAACATGATCATTTCCCAAGATGACTGAGCCAAGATCCTTTATCTGCAAATCAGAAAACCAAGTTTTATTATAACACATATGAAAGCGAACATCCGTAATCAAGTATCCATTCATCTCCAAGTCTAGAAACAATAATATTCAAAGCTTCAGCTTTCTTGGCCGCTCTGTAATATCGCTAGATCGTTTTTGAGTATATTTCGCTTGCTTTCTTCCAAGTGTAGCAATCCTTCTTGTGTGGCCCGGTTTCTCGCAGTAGTAACATATCCTTGTCTCCTTTTCATCATCTTCTTTGAATTTAGAAAACCCAGCTTCTTGTGTCTTTCCAAGCTTTCTTGGCTTTCCTTTTGTGAACTTCCCTTCACATTCGGACTTTCACTTGTAGAGGCTTGCTTTGGTTCTGAGACTGCAGCTCTTTAGATCTCAAGGCATTAATCACCTCATCTAAAGTGATAGAAGATTCTACGCCATATAGCATGGCATCCTTCACATGGTCATAGGATTTGGGTAAAGCATTCAGTAGCATGATAGCTTTGTCTTCATCTTCAAGGCTAACATCAATATCTTCAAGATCATCTAATGCCTTGTTGAACTCGTCCAATTGATCAAGGACATTCTTATCCTCCAGAATTCTATAGGAGTAGAGCCTTTGCTTCATGTAGAGTCGATTGGCCAAGGACTTGGTCATGTAGATGGACTCCAATTTTGCCCAAACTCCGGAAATGCCTCTTCTCGAGCCACCTCAAGCACTTTATCTCCCAAGCAGAATGATAGCACTATGTGCCTTCGCAACATTTCTTCATGCTTCTTCAAATCTTCACCCGCTTTCGGTGGCTTCTCATCCTTCACGCCGCCTAATCCTTGTTGGATTAGTATCGCTTCATCTTGATCGCCACAACAAGTCATTCTTGCCGTGAATTTTTCGGTGTCGAATTGGTAGTCGTCATGAGTCTGCGATTGATCTTCGCCGATCGAGTCTTCTTCTTCGTTGTGTTGATCAATTTCCCACGCACGGCGCCACTTGTTATGAATTCGCCCAAGAAAAATGAAACACACAAGAAACAACACAACGAGAAACAAGATTTACGTGGTTCGATCAAATTGATCTACATCCACTTGAGAGCAATGATTTTCACTATGAATCAACAAAGAGATTTACACAATACAAACTCAAGACAAGAAAGAAAGAATGCAGCTTAACTCAGCCTTCAATGGCTAATGCACGCTCAAAACCACTTTCTCTTCTATGTTTTTAACTTTTCTTTTCTCTCTCCTATGTTTTTAACTTTTCTCTTTTCTCTTTATCACTTTTGCTCTTTCTTTTCACATTCCTTCACACAAGATATCTAGCTTTTATATAGAAACACTACTCTATAGATTAAGAAGAAACCGACGCTAATTTCTTGTTATATGCTTATAACTCATCAATGATCAGAGGTAGGATAGCTAATACATCCCCGACTTTTGCATATTTGCCTTTTGATCCTCGAGATATACTATGCGTCACACTTTTACACATTCAAAACTCGTGAAAAACTAGAAGGTGTAATATTCCTTCCGAGTCGCCAATATCCAATATTGCCTCATTCTCCAAACCATAGAAAGGATCGGGAACAATTGTTCTTCAAAATGGTGGCAAAACAACGTGTTACGTCAGAACTCCCAATCTCGCCACTCGAACCAAGTTCCCGCACTAGCTCAATGTCAACCACCACGGTATCTACAAAAGATCGCTCCTTCAATAATCATGCACGTGTGGGATGTGTAGTTTTACGTAGGAAAGAATTGGAAAGTGATAGGAATTATATTGATAGCTAAAGTTGATTACAATATTTTCGATATCTTCTTGTCTCTTGAGTTCCCTTTTATAGCATGGCTTCTCCTCTCTAACTAATCAGAGAACTTGTTCACTAACTAACTCGGTGAACTTAACTGACTAACTGCATTTCTCAACTAATTCCTAACCGCATGCATGCCATGCAAGCCACGTGTGCATATTACATTTTCCTTTCATAACACATACCCTCTTGAAAATGGTTTGACCTCAAGCCATAAGAGTCGGAATCTGAGTTGTATTTTTGAAAGTCCTTCCATGTTGCTTCTTCTTCCAAAAAATATGCCCACCGAATTAAGACTTGAGCACAAGGAATGTTGTTCCTCTTGATGATACGCCTTGCTAACATCAAGAATCGGCCGAGCAAAATGTGTAGAAAAATCTCATTTTACCATTTTTTCGATGATCTATCTTGGATGTTTAATTCATCATACATTGATTATATACCTAGCATGCATCTATATAATTAATTGCAACGCGTAGGTGTTTACTCGTGTTTACCTACGAATTTCTAGGATATGAGATCAATGGCAGACTTCAGCTTTGATCTTTTGGACTGTATCCGGGATGCTTATTCTCCAATACCGAGTGAGAACAATCTATGGAGAACATTGCAGAATTTCGCCTCATATTTGTGTAGGGAAATCTGATTTTAACCCTCTCCTGAAGATCTATCTTGGATGTTTAATTCATCATACATTGATTATATGCCTAACATGCACCTATATAATTAATCGCAACACGTAGGAGTTTTCTCGTGTTTACCGCGAATCTGCTCAGGATGAACGGATCAAGACTCGTGCTTTGATCTTCGATCGTATCCCATCGCTTAATCTCCAATGTCGAGTGAGGACAATCTATGGAGAATGTTATAGAAAATCACCTCTTTCTTTTCTCTCAAATTTTCAAAATTCTCACCAATGGATTATGGTAATTCTCGAAAATAATGATTGAGGATTAGCCTCGATTTTCTCTCACCTTATATTTATAATGCACTCCCAAAATCCTATCTAGATAAGATTTATGCATATCTAATAAATATAATAATATCCTTTAGGATAGAGAGGATCAAGTCGAGTCTCAAGAGGGACTCTTGAGAGAGGCGCTAATTTCACTAAGCTCCGTGTCCGGACGGGCCAGCCAGGGGATCAAATGCAAGGAATAAAGATGAGCCTCAAATAAATTAATTATCTTATGTTCACCCGAACATAAATTAATTCATAAACATTTATTCATGTCACTAGAGAATAAATGCCGACTTACCCTTTATTACCGGGTTGAGTCGGGCTTGCACTTAGACTTTACTTAATCCTCGTATTTAAGATATCAGACGTCCATTAATTATTTACGCTGCTTACGATCGCTTAAAATAATTAATTCCTTAAGTAGTACCACTCAACCTTATTATTGTACTTGAGATAACTCAACCCGCAGGGTTTAATACAATAAACCTTTTGAGCTCCTTAAGGGACGCCATCATCCTAAACGGATACTATGACTCGACACGTAACTAGCACGACATACAAGACCGCCACTACCCAAGATGCAGAGAATTGGGTTATCTCATGTAACCCTCACCCATAGCAAGTTAAAGTGATGGTCAAGAACTCATACTCACCTAATACCTTATCGAGATTTAGATCAACGTAAGTCTCCGAGATCTAGGTTCTTCACGACGGTCGATAGAAGAACTCATCTCATCGTGATCCATCAATACGCCGAGACGCATCAAAGATAGATAAGCAACCAATTCAAGTCACTTTATCTACATCAGTAGCTTTATACCGACAACTCGCCCTCAAGTTGTCTCACCGTGATTCTATTTATATCTCATTAAGCTCGACCAATCATACGGACTTACGTGATCTACAACACAATCGTATGATCTAACTTATATATGAGATAAAAGGACATACATATGCAATCAAGTAAACAATTCAGATAGGAGATTGTAATAGTGGTAACAGGAATCATCAGATACAAGCTCAACCAAAACCGCCCAATATACAAAACCAACAATTTGCTTCTATGAGATTTTCAAACAACGCCGAACAATGATTTGGGTCGGTCGGGTCTACCGTCCGTCTGTCGAGACGTCCGTGCGGCTCGCTCGTTAAACTTTTCGCAAGGTCTGCGTCCGCTTGTCGACTCCCGACGAGTGCGCTAAGCACGCCGAGGCGCGCCCCCGCTCTATCGTGTGTTGTTCACTCACGTGCGGGCCCGTGCACGCCGGGATGCGCGACATCGCCCATCGCCCGCCGCTTCCGCCGCCAACACACAGACTCCGTCGCCTCGTTCTTTGTATTCTTCGTCTTTGTTCTTCGTTTTTCCAGATTTAATTTATAAAAAATAAATTCTAATCTAACCACGGATTTTCTCGTGGTGAAAAACGATTCTAACAAAAAAAATAATAACCGAGCCACGGTGAATGACAGATCTACAATTAATTATAGCGCACGTAATAATCAAACGTAAATTAATCTAACAGAGTCAAGATACTGATCACAGGCTCCGATACCAATTGTATAGAAATCCGATTTTACCCTCATCCCGATGATCTATCTTGGATGTTTAATTCACCATATATTGATTATATACCTAGCATGCATCTACTAATTAATTGCAATATATAGGTATTTACTCGTGTTTACCTACGAAATTCTGGGATATGCGATCAATGACAGACTCCAGCTTTGACATTCTGGACTGTATCCGTCTCCTACTTCTCTCTTTGTAATTTTCAAAGATCACTAATAAATGAATAGGATTAATTTTGATTTTCTATCATCTTGTATTTATAATGCATTCCTAGAATCTTGTTTAGATAAGATCCATGCATAACTAATAAATACAATAATATTTTTGCTGATAAATCATATCTAGAATAATTATCTCTCGATATCTAATAATATCAGATAATATCTCTTGATATCTAATGATATAAGATAATATCTATTGATATCTAATAATATCAGATAATATCTACATAGATACTGGAGATGTATTAAATAATACATTAATCGTAATGAGTCATAGTGAGACTACGCATGTAGTGGCGAAAATATCGGAGCTCCGACCTTGATTGACCAAATTTTGAGATCAAATGTAAGGAATAAAGATGGGCCTAAAATGAATTAATTATCTTATGTTCAATTTAATATAAATTAATTCATAAACATTTATTCATTCCACTAGAGAATAAATATCGACTTGTCTCTTTTTACCAAGTTGAGTCGAGCTTGCACTTAAACTTATGAATCCATGTATTTAAGATATCATGCGTCCATTAATTATTTATAGATTCTCGATCGCTTAAAATAATTAATCTATTTAATTCCTTAAGTAGTATCACTCAACCTTATTTTTGTACTTGAGCTAACTTTCAAGTCGGGGTTTAGTACAATAAATATTTTGAGCTCCTTAAGGGGCGCCATTATCCTAAACGGATATGGTGACTGACAGGTAACTAGCATGACATACAATCATCGCCAAGACCCAAGATGCGAAGAATCTTGGGTTATCTTACATAACTCTTACCCATAACAAGCCAAAGTGATGGTCAAGAACTCATACTCACCTAAAACTTTATCGATGTTTAGATCAACGTAAAGTTACTGAGATCTAGGTTCTTCATAACGATCAGATAGGAGAACATATCTCACTATGATCCATCAATACATCAAGATATACCAGCATAGACAAGCAACCAAGTCAAGTCACTTCTTATCTATACTGCAGCATATACCGACAACTCGTCCTCAAGTTCCTTTTTATATCTCAATAAGCTTAACCAATCATACAGACTTCTATGATCTTCTACACACTATATGATCTAACTTTTGTATGAGATAATTGGACAAACATATACAATCAAGTAAACAATTCAAATAGGAGATTGTAATAGTGGTAACAAGAAACATTGTATACAAGCTCAACCATTCTACTTTCAGTACAAATCCAACAAATGATGCCTGCATCTAGCATTTCTTTCACTAACTTCTCAATCTCTATTCGTTGGAGATAAGGGTATTTGTATGGGTTTTTCTTGAAGGGTTGGGTGTTTGGTTTGAGTGTTATACTATGGCCATGGGATCTATGGAAAGGTAGTTGGCTAGGTTTTTAAAGATGTGAATATATTTGGCTATGAGTGTTTGAAGATCTGGATCTAGTTTACTCTTTTTCATCACAACATCTAGAGACATCATACACAAATATCCGAATATCACTCACTTTATCTTTTTGTAGGCTTTTTTGAATTGCTCTCCACTAATCATTTTCAATGTGATTTCTTATTTCATTCCTTGTAACGTGATCACCTTGTCCCCTTTCTTGAATTATATGTTTTGCTCTTCAAAGTTGAATGTCACTGGTCCAAGTTGTCTTAACAGATCAACTCCAATGACCATATCACATCCTCATAACTTCAAAATCTTCAAGGCTGCACTGAATCTATAGCTTCCCATTTCCCATTCTAATTTTGGGCACCTTGTTTTACATTCTAGCTTACCTCCATCGGCCACTGTCACGAGTAAAGGATTGGTAAACTCTAGTTCATACCCCAGTTTCTTGGCAGTCATGTCATCTAGGAAGCTATGAATGTTACCCGTGTGGATCAGTATTGCGATATGGTTTTTTCCTACTTTGCCCATCAGCTTAAGAGTATCTGGGGTGACTTGCCCGACTAACGCGTGTACTGAAATATGAATTTCTTCCTCTTCCGAACTTACTTATGTTAGTATCGGTTCCTCGGTGTCAGTTGAATCATGTTAACAGACTATGACGAATAGCTTCTTACATTTATATCGTGATTTACCCGACTTCCCAATGAAGTACGAATCATGTGGATCGTCATCGGTATGATAAAGCGGCGGATATAAACATAGTTAATCAATGCATTAACCATTTAACCACTCAACAACGCATGGACTAAAAAGGAAAACGCTTATTCATCACCAACTCGAGTCACGTATGACTCGTCAAAGGTTCAAGGTTTAAATGTAACCCAAACAGGCACTATTCAAAGAACGAGTACGACCTCAAGTTCAATACGATATGAAAGCGCTTATAATCAAAGCATCAAAATAATATCGAGTTAGGCAGCAATAAACGTGTGGACATGCATATGACGATGCATGCCCAATGTTCTAGAAACCTTTCTAATAAAGCATCAAAATAATTGCCACTCTGTACCACTTCACACCCATCATCAATCATTGCTCAACTTGCACATCAAAAACGAATATGCAGGGCTAAGTACAAAAGTACTCAGTGGACTCATTGCCTAAAACATTTTCTTTATCGGGTTATTGAATCATCACAATAGCACATGAGGATTTTAGTTAAAGACTCATGCCTATCAAACATTTTATCATTTTCCCAAAAGTCAGTTCGACAATTTCATTCACGTTGTTTCCATATCTGATTATTCATTCATTCATTCAATCGCGCTCTATGGAGGTGGCCACCTACACATAGTCGTCGTGACCGGTCGAGGTAGCTAACCTTAACACACAGTCACACGTGTACACAATCCGAGTTAGTCCTCAACTAAGTCGGATCCGATCGTTACCCTTTTTAACGCTGGTGGACCAACATATTCACATACCACATGGGATATACCAATCTCGATAGATAACAACAAAACATAAACATTTGGCGATCGATAACATTTCATGTGATAATATTTCATAAAGCTTTGTAAAACATGCTTTGAGATATGCATAACATTTTCGCTTTCAAGAAAGCCCACCTCAAGAATTGTCCTTCTTGAAGTACCTGCTAGCGATCCTTGTCGTTTCCGTCTACGTCCACGCTGAACCTTATCACGTAAGAAATATGATTTAGTATGTAATTCGCTTCTTTCGAGAAGCATCACTAATATGCAACGTACTCGATATCCTTTAAGTCTTTGGGTTTTAGGATTTTCGTTATCGATAAGATTCAATTAACAACTATATTTCGTCTATTCGATTAGTCTTGCCATAACGATAGATGACACTTTGTCGTTGCATTCTTCTCTTCTATCGATGTGTCTTCACGTCGTTTCGTACAATTTATGAATCCTAAGTTCATAACTAATCTTCGTCGTTTGTTAACGCGTATCAACGATTTCGAGTTCCAATAACTCATTCATTATTATCATTTCCTCGTCGCGTTTCTCACCTCACACGTCCCATATATTCTAACAGAGAAACTCATACTTATACTACGCAATCAATAAATATTTTTCGTAATTCAACCATCATCTAACAAATGTTTTACGAAGAAAAGTTACTAATATTCCTCAAGCATCTACTTGATATAATCAATATAATTAATTAATTAATTAAATCTTTAATTTAATTAATTAATTCATAATTAAAGTTAATTAAATGGATCAATTTAAGAGTCCATAATATTTGATTAATCAATCAAATCATTTTAATTCATCTTAGATCTCCACTAATTAGGATTTAATTCCAAAGACACCTTTTAGCAACTTGCTTAAGATTCATCGATTATATAAATAAATTACTTAAAAGAATAATTCTCCATTATCCTTTAACATAATTAATTAATAATGCTATTCAATTTCTAAAACAATTATACTTATTCAATTATTAAATTGGTAGTCTAATTAGTAATTATCAATTCAATCTAATGAATAAAAAACTCAATCTAATTAATTGATACTTAGATTATTATTTAGTTAATTAAGAATTAATCTCCAAAATTTAATTATTTGAATTAAATCATATTTAATTAATATGTAATTAATTTAATCCTTAATTTAATTTAATTGATTCTAGAAGTAATTAATTCAAGTCTATTATCCATTTATATACTTAGCCCAATATTTAAAATAAGTCTAAGCCCATCTTCAATTTAATTAAAGAGTCCATCCATTTAATTCAAGAGTCCTTCATTAATTTAAATAAAAGCCCATATTTATTTAATTTCGCCCATGGCCCATTCTCTCAAGTCCAAAGATATAAATTTTTCATCAGATGAATTAAACTCACTAAGCCCATCCCCATCAATTTTCGCCCATCAAAAATTGAGGAGAAATAGTGTCACCATCACCATTTTAATTCGCCCATTTTCATTTAGCCCAATGTAATTAAAATCGGCCCAAGATCATGTTATTTTCGGCCCACATCATTTGGCCCCAAAAGAAAAAGAACTAACCTACCCCAATTACACCCTAGCCGCCCCACCCCTCACTCTCGTCTCTCACTCTTGCTCTCTGAACACACACACTGCCAAGGTAGCACACACACTTTGTCGTCGTCGCCTTCCTCCTACGGCCAAGTCGTGGTCCATGAAGCTACGCCGGCCGCGGCGACCTCGGTCTCTCTCCTCTCGTCTCTCTCTCTCGGCACGCACACACTACCGCGCAGGCCTCTCTCTTCCATTTTCTGTCGCCGACGTCCCCTCGTCTCCGGCGAGCCGCGCCATCACCGCCGCGACCAGCGCCTCCTCGCCTACATCTCGTTCTCTCTTTCTCGCAACCCACAAACGCAGACACACACACGAGGCCATCGCCTGTCTTCTTCTCGGTGAATCTGCCGCCGACACTGGGCTCCGGGGAGGCCCCATCGGAGAAGCTCGGCGTCGCCGCCGTGTGTAAGGCTAATGGCTGAGCCATCGCCGTTACCGGCCGAGTCGTAATGGCTTGGTCTAAACACTCAGAATCTATGTTCAATAGCATCTCCTATGATTTAGAATTCTATTTGTTTCGATCTCTTCTATGGTTTCAGCTCAAAGGAGATGTAATTCTATAAATTCGAATGTATTGTCGAATTTTGGTGTAGAGGAAGTTTGGTTTGTTGTGGATGAACCGCCATTTATAAGTATATGAATGTTTATGCATTGTTTTGTATCAGTGAACAACTTATGAAATTTTAAACGTGGGAATCTGTAAATGGAGCAGGGTTCTAAGATAGAACCTTGGTGAGATTAATGAATATGCTTTCCTTCTTTTCCTACTTCAATCGACAGCACCAGAATTTCTTCAAAGAAAAGAAATGGAATTGGTTGTCTATTTAAGAAATATATTGAATGTAAAAAAAAATGGAATTGTTACCTTGTTGTTCTTCTTATCTCTCTTTGTTTCTTGAGGGTGTTGTGAGATTGAAAGAGGAATTTTGAGAGTGGAGTTTGTAATGGGAGTCTCGTATATGAGTGAACAAGAATGAGATAGTGAAGGTGAGAAGAAGGATTTGTTTTGTTATGTTGCAGCAGGGGCTGTAGAGATTTGGGTCTGCAGAGGTTTGATTTGGATTTGGGTCTCCAGAGGTTTGATTTGGGTCTGCAGAGGTGAGAGAGAGAGAGAAGGATATAGTTGAAGTTGATGTTATAATCAAAATAGCCCTTTTTTGAAATTAGGATTTTTGAGATAATTCAGGATAGCGACATATCACTCGTTTTGTTTGAACGAAGATCGATGATTGTGACTCGTCCATGACAATTAGGATATCGAGAAATCGTTACTTCGATTGTCATCGCACGCATTCGCGATCTAATTTATCGGCTCCGGTCGTATTACATTATCGTTCGATTATTAATCGATAAATTTCTTGTTTATTCATTTAAATAAATTA
Organism: Salvia rosmarinus; assembly: GCA_036937905.1. NCBI lineage: Eukaryota > Viridiplantae > Streptophyta > Magnoliopsida > Lamiales > Lamiaceae > Salvia > Salvia rosmarinus. The sequence goes on from CM072820.1 coordinate 43,349,209, forward strand.
AATAAGCGATTCGGATTAAATTCTTCGTTAACTTTTAAAATTAATTCGCCGAGCTACGTTTTAAATAATTATTTTATTTTTATTTTTTTTATTTCGGGCTATGACATATACCCAGGCTGATATGCTTCATCACATTAATTTGAAACAAATATTTATTTTCTTTCTAATTTCTATTTCGTCAGGTGTTAATCTTTAGAAGGGTAAGTTCTTCCTTTGATCATCTGTGTGCTGCCTTTTATCCTCCATGTTCTTATTATCCAGATTTGTAAATTGATTATGACCCCCTTTGTTGAAGTTCTTGGGTCCCCTTCCTAATGAGTTAATCAATAGCCTTTGTTTCTTCGCTAATTTGGATGGGTACACTTAAGGTATGGGGATTGAACGTCTCCACCATCCTAGCTACTTCCTCCTTCAATCCACTAAGATATCTTTGAAAAAATATACTTCAGATAGATTCTTATTGCTACTGACCATGAAAGCCTTCAACTCTTTGAATTGCATCGTATAATTCAGCACACTTCCTTCTTGTTTCAGTTTATTAAACTGAGCAACTAAATTATTCCCTTCTATATTAACGAATCTCTCCACGACTAGTTCTACAAATTCATCAAAACTAATATCCTTCTTTTCCTCGATATATTCCAAGTACCACAAATCAGCAACCCTCTCCATATACATTACAGCAGTTAGGATTTTTTCCTGCTCATTCATTGGGTTGAACAAGAAGTATTTCTTGCATTTCCTCACGCACTGCCTAGGGTTCTCCCCATTGAATTTAGGAAATTCAAATTTCGATGTTCTATATCGGGAAGAATTAGTGTTACCTTTGATTAGACTCGTTCCTCGTTTAGCTGATGATTCTTCTTTTTCCCTGACTTCTTCTTCAGGTTTCTTCCCTTCGATTCGGAGTTCCTTCCTCAATTCTTTGAATTGCTGCTGGAATTCCTCAATCATTGATTGCTTGAGCTGGCTTATTTGTGATTCCAAATTTTCTATCTTTTGCTCCATCTTCATTGTACCTCAGGCATTATTTCTCTGCACGCGCGGTTGTGGATTGGCACGCTCTGATACCAAATGTTACGTCGCCGCTCGTAACTCTCAATCTCTGTCACTCGAACTAAGTTCCTACACTAGCTCGACGTCAACCACCACGGTACCTGCAGAAGATCGCTCCTTCAGTAATTGTGCACGTGTGGGATGTGTAGCTTTACATCGGAAAGAATTGGAAAGTGATAGGAATTGTATTGATAGCTAAAGTTGATTACAATATTTTCGATATCTTCTTCTCTCTTTAAGTTCCCTTTTGTAGCATGGCTTCTCCTCTCTAACTAATCAGCTAACTTGTTCACTAACTAAATCGGTGAACTTAACTGACTAACTGCATTTTTCAACTAATTCCTAACCGCATGCATGCCATGCATGCCACGTGTTTGTATTACATTTTCGTTTCATAACACACTGAAAACCAAAACCACCCTAAATTTACTCGGGAATGCTTTTTCTTTGACGTCGTTTTCAAACAGAAAAACTGATCAGCAACTAACCGTCTGCGTTCAATCATCAGATAAAGCCACACAATTCTTCAATAAATACAGCAGATACACTAGCAGCCAGCCACTAGTACTAGACACCTATAAGTTCAAATAACCGTAATTACCTTCCAGGAACGACAGCTTCCATCCAGGGCTGATCGGAGGTGGGAGCGTGGGAGGTTGTGAGCTCCACTCCGGTGAGGTGTACCTCTGTCGCCAGCGCCGCCAGCCACCCAGTGTCCAACACTCTCTTCCTTTCTCCTCCGCCTCCGCCGCCGCCATGTCGATGTCATTGAATCGGTGAAGCGAAGATTCATGATGGAATTTGGGTTCGCGTAAATCGGTCAAACATAATTCATCAATCATTCATGCTCAAAAGATAGTGATGAAAGATTATGGGCTACATTAGATATATGGGCTTTAGTTAATTAATGGATTGACTATTAATTAATTAAAGCGGATTAAAGAATATAAGCCCATATAACCTAGGGCTTTAGTGGGTCGCTTCTATTTAATATAAATAGAGAATTCATTCTTTAGGTCACATAAGTTTAGGCGTTAGGCGTAACACGGAATCATATTCTTAGAGAACTACCGTTAAGTTCATTCAGAGATTTCTTGGCTTTCTCTGATTGAACTTTATACCGAGGCATTGTTCCTGCATTGGATTTGCATACACGTGGATACCATAGTTGTGGAGACAACCTTGCAGGATTCATTGGAAGCTTGGAAGCGTTGCAAATCATAAGTTCTCTATCGAACGTGTTCATAGGGCTCATTGCATGTTTAATTGTAGATCTAGATCTGTTTCTTGACTGTACATTCCGCTGCGTATCATTAGATGAGGTCAAGAACAACCAATAGTGGTATCAGAGCTCGGGGCTCGATTTATAATTAATTCGTGTTCTAATTAATTGTGGATTTCTCGAAATTTAGAATTTCGAATTTTTCGTTTTTTGTTACTTTTTTCCCTTTTTAATCTGTTTTTATCAAAAAAAAAAGGAAAGGAACAAACGAAAAAAGAAAAGAAAGAAAATTTGAAATATGAATAGTGTTTTGGAAATCTGAATCGCTGAAAATTCCTCCTCTTCACCACCGATTCGCCACCGGCGTGGCGACGAACACCTACTGGGTCGCGGGCGGTGGCCGTCCCGCCGCACGCCGGCGTGCGTGGCCTGCCGATTCTCGACTTTGCGCCGCTACTGGCATCGGCGAAGACGAAGGGTGAAGGCGGCGGTGCGCCGCCTGAACGCCGGTGAAGTCGCACGCTAGGCGTGGACGTATGCCGATGCTGGGGTTCCGCGTGCGTTGGCGAGGGCGGAGCACGACACCGATTGTCGACACGTCGACGAAGCGACGACGCGATGCATTTTCAGCCAGAAACCCTAACGAGCACTGGGCCGTCGCACGCTGGGCTTCCGCGTTGAGCTGGATCGTGGGCGTGCACGGGACAGGGCTACCGAGGCTGGGCTTCGCGTGCGGTGGACCGAATGATACGTGGGGCGTCAGCAGCTGGGCTGTGAGCTCTGCGCTGGGCCGCGGCTTGGAGGCGTTTTTTGGGCCGCTTTGGGCCGCTTTTGTGGCGACCAGTGGTAGGGTACATTCTGGCGCTTATAATAAAAACGTTTCTTTTATTAATTTAGAATTAATAAAATTTAATTTCCAATTACACAAATTAATTTATTAATTGGATTAATAAATTTTGTTTTAATATTATTATTTTCAAAATAATAACATTAATTTCGATTTTGTATTAATTTAGAATTAATACAATCTAATCACTATTTTGGACATTAATTATTAATTGGATTAATAAATTTTAACTTTATTATTATTTTTGAAATAATAGTGTAAAGTTTTATTGTGTATTAATTTAGAATTAATACTATTTACTAATGTTCATGAATTATAGAATTGATTTATTAATTAGATTAATAAATCTTATTTGATTATTATTTTAGAAATAATAATACTAAATGAATATTTATATTAATTTGGAATTAATATAAATGCCTAAATCCACTTTTAATTAGAGAATTAAATTATTAATTAGATTAATGTATTTATTCGTTGAGCCCTATTTTTGTTTTTATGTGATAAGCATGGTATTTGATTTTATGCTTATATTTTAACTATAGTAGTTAGAGCCCGCTTTTATGTTTGGGTGGCGGCGCCAATACTTGTAGTCCGTGTTACTATGTTTGGGTGGCGCGCTAATATGTGTGATCCGCGTTTCATGCCCGGGTAGACGGCACCAAAGAATTGTTTTGATTTAATATTGGATATTAAAATAAACAATTAGTATCACATATTTTATCCCCACCAAATACAAGTCTTGTTTCTTTGAAACAAAACGTGTCATCCATCATAATTGTGTGAGGCCAATAACCTTTTCGTCCAAGAGTTTTACACCAAAGTATTTACTCCCAAATCTACAAGGTCAAGGCTCACTCATAGATGTATGGTTAGCATCGTGTGATGGGGTTGATTTGCTTAATTATTTTGAAATAGCCAAAGCGATCAAAATAATTAGTGGACACATATTAATTGGATTAATAAACCAAGAATTGAGGACTTTTGTTGCATTCGGATTCAAAACCGACCAAGTGTCATTATTGTGGTCATCAGCCCTCGCAGAGCCTGCAATGATGCAGACTTAATCGATGCAAAATTGTCGCTTCAATTGGCTTTGAGGCCTACTGAGTGATATTATTTACAGTCATCAGCCAAAGCAGAGGCTGTAATAATATTGACTTGGATCTTGGACTACTAAGATTTATATTTGTTATAAATCCGTATTTTGCATTTGGGGTACAATATATGTTAAAATTAGTGGGAGCTAATCAATACAATAAACCCTTGTTTGATTAGTGATACGATTGTGATCTGTGTTTACTTTGTTTTAATTTGCTATTTCTTTATTTTTCGTTCAGTTAAGATGTCGTCTATGTTATATAAATGTTTGGTGGAAACAAATTTGTTGATTGGGTCAAACAATCCGGATTGGCTACGTTGCCTGCGTTTGGTGTTAAGGACGGATAAGATTAAGTATGACTTGGACAAACCAATCAGTACCATCCCTGATGAGCGTTCTCCTGAGTATGTCTCGTTTGACAGGGTTGCTCATAAGAAGCACGTTGAGGATGCTATGTTGGCTCAGGGCATTATCTTGACTTCTATGAGTTTGGAACTCCAAAGGCAACATGAATGCATGCTACCCTATGAAATGATTCAGCACTTGAAGAGTTTGTTTGCCTCACAAGCACAAACCTTGGAGTATGAGATACTTCGTGATCTCTTCAAGTGCACGCTTCATGATAGGAGCAAGATTTCTGAACATGTACTGAAGATGATAGGATTGATTGAGAGGTTGGCGTCGATTGGAACGACTCTGCCAGCCAATGTCTCAACCAACCTGGTTTTGCAATCGCTACCGGGTTCATTTGCGAATTTCATAGTGAATTTTAATATGAACAACACAAAGGTGGGATTGACGGATCTTCACAACATGTTGAAGACTTATGAGTCCTCTACTTCTGATGGCAAATCTGTGCTCATGGTGAGCTCTTCTGCTCAATCTTTCAAAGGGAAGAGAAAGCAAAAGAAAAACAAGAAGAAGACATCGGATGTCTTGAAACTAAGAAGAGTGGAGGGATCATAAGAAGAAGCCGACATTAGTAAATGATGAGTGCCTATTCATGCATGAGAAGGGGCCTTTGGAAGAGAGATCGCCTAAAATTGAGGCACAATGTGCAATGGGTAGTAGCTCAGGTATGTTTGTCATTGAGATAAATATGTCTATAAATAATTCACATTCTTGGGTATTAGATACCGGCTGTGGCTCACACATTTGTAATAATGTGAAGGGGCTTAGTGATAGCAGAAAAGTGAATCCTGGGAGGTCGACCTACGCGTGGGAAATGGAGCAAGAGTTGCTGTTGAACGCGTGGGGACTTATAGATTGGATCTTCCTTCGGGTTATAGACTAGATTTACATGATTGTTATTTCGTTCCTGCTATTTCAAAGAATATTATTTCCATTCCTATGTTAGACATTGAAGGGTTTTTCCTTCCATTTTGGAAACAGTTGTTACACGTTTTCCTTAATGAAATGTTTTATGGAAATGTCTTTCTTTTGAATGGTTTATATATGTTTGAAAGTGAACGAAATATTCTCAATGTGCAAAACAAACGACCTAAGCTAAGTGTACTGGATGATGCTACTTATCTTTGGCATTATAGACTTGGTCATATCAATGAGAAAATGATAGCAAGATTGAGAAAATTATATTATCTCACACCTTTGATTTTGAACAATATGGTGCTTGTGAATCATGTCTCAAAGAGATAATGATTAAGAAACCATTTTACGGGAAAGGGTTACGTGCAAAGAATTGCTAGAGTTGATCCACTCGGATGTGTGTGGACCGTTTCCAACTCAAGCAAAGGTGGATATTCGTGCTTCATAACTTTTATCGATGATTATTCAAGGTTTGGGTATGTGTCCGATGAAACACAAATCGAGGCTCTTGATAAATTTAAGGAGTTTAAGTTAGAAGTCGAGAAACGTTGGTAAAAGTATCAAGAATCTTCGATTAGATCGGGGGGAATACTTGGTGAGAATTTCTTGATTACTTGAAATCACATGGAATCCGGTCGACCGACACCTCAGGAACACCATAAGCGAATGATGTATCCGAGATAAGAAATCGAACCTTATTAGACATGGTTCGATCCATGATGAGTTCGCTAGTCTCCTTTATTCCTTTGGGGCCATGCCTTACTTAACGCTTTGCTCGTATTTTGAATAGGGTTCCTTCCAAATCACGAGAAAACACCATATGAGATATGATATGGGAAAGAGCAAATCTTAACTATTTGCGGACACAGGGTTGTCTCGCTTTTGTTAAGAAAATCTTGTTGATAAGTTGGAATCGAAAAGTGAGAAATGTTATCTTGTGGGATATCCTAAGAAACTAGAGGATATGAATTCTACTCACCGGAGATCACAAGGTGATCATTTCTAGGAATGTGACGTTTCTTGAAGACTCCTATGTTTCCAGGAACAAGGTCACAACGAGGTAGATCTTGAAGAAATTAGAGAACCACAAAACAACACAGAGGACGAAAGATTGTTCAATGGTGTGAACAACAATTCGAATGGAGTATTTGGCGATCTATCGGGAGGAAATGACTCTTGGGGCTACCTCAAGACAATGAGACTCATCAAATACAAGATGACACAATAGTTGTGTCATCTCCACCTCAAGAAATTCGTGAAGAAATTCTTGAGAATCTCCAAAATGTTGAAGAAGTCAACACGGAGGAGCCTACTCACGTTCAAAATGAATAGCATGAACCTGCGCAAACAACCCGACTCAATAAGCCACAGAGGACTCGTCGTGCACCCCAAAGACTGAATCTAATGGTTGAGAACCAAGATGATGAAGTCGAGTCGGATGATGATGAACCTAAGACCTATACTGAAGCGGTGACTGGCACCGATTCAAAGATGTGGCTCGATGCATCGAGGACAGTCATTTATGGACTTAGCAAGCATCGATGAGTTGGAATATTTGTTTTGACAGAGCTATCAAATTGTTTGACTTTGTCAGAAACAAAGAGGACCCTTGCGTTTATAGTAAGCGCGAGAATGGAAATGTTGTCTACCTGGTCATATATGTCGATGACATTCTGATTATGGGAAGCGAGCGATCCATGATGCAATCCATGAAAGACTGGCTGTCTAAATCCTTTATGATGAAGGATCTCGGTGAGGCCTCCTACATCATTGGGATCAAAATCTATCGGGATAGACCTAATAGATTGTTGGGGTTGTCACAATCCACTTAAATAGACAAATTGCTACGGCGTTTCTCAATAGAAAATTCTAAGAAATGATTTCTTCCTATGGGACATGGCATTATGTTGTCTAAGAAGGATTGTCCTTCTAATGACAAGGAAATTGCTTGCATGAAAATGATCTCAAATGCTTCGGCTATAGGATCGATCATGTATGCCATGATATGCACTAGGCCAGATGTGGCCTATGCGCTTAGCATGACGGGCGGATTTCAGCAAAATCCCAATGAGGATCATTGAAAACTGTTAAGACTATTCTTAAGTACCTTGGATGGACTAAATAATACTTCTTAGTCTATGGTGGGCAGCCAGAGCTATCAATGACTGGGTACACTGATGCTAGCTTCCAAACAGAAACAAACATGTTCAAAGACGATATCATCTGATTAGAGAAATAATAGAAATGGGCAATGTAAAATTAGAAAAGTACCTCGGCGATATCTTAGTGACCCTTTACCAAGTCATTGTTAGAGCTTGTGTTGAACATGTGGGATGTTGGCTTTGATTCAGTGGGAGTTTAAAGTTTATATGTTTTAGAAACTCATTTGTTGAGACATACTTACTTTTGATCACAATCGAAGATAATGTTTTTATCTATGGGTTTTGTGCATTTAATGAAATAATTATTTGAATGTTTGTCGTTATTCTCTTATATGTTCCCTTGAATTATCACCGCATTTTCTTTGTGAGACATCGATGATAAAGTGTAATTCTAAAATAGCTCTAACGAATGATCATCAAGAATGAGATATTGATGATATGTCATAGGTTAGCATGTAGTCTCATCATCATTCTTAGAGAATGTAGTGGTTCTCGCAACTACGTGATATTTGATATCCGTGATGGACACATGAATACTTTGGAGTATTGGTATACCCTACTATTAAATCGTTTGTTAGATGTCTACGATTTCTTAGTGTGTGGAGTATGTAATAGTCCTTAGATTTGAGGTCATTACATATTTTGTTTGTTGAGTCTCGTATTTTGACCAATGACAACGCTTGCAGTGGCGAGACACGGCTTGGATTGGGTGCATCATGAGACAAATGAAAATGGTAGTTGAGCGAAGAATGAGATTCATTCCTCGATTGAAATTTCGGTGAGCACTTATTTTCTCTATATTATTCGACCATAAAGTCATTGGTCAATGCAAAAGATATATTCAATTAAAGTAATTGAATATGATCATATAGTCTTATAATAAAGATGAGAAAAATGATTGAGCTATTGGGATAGACACATAACAAAATCCTAGGCTCAATCGAGTGTGTTATGAATGAAAGGATATTACATAAACTTCATGTAAAGGTTTGTTCTGATTTTCCACGTAAGCGTCATCATATATCGAGTTCATTTGCAACGCAGTCGGGTGTTTGTGCGGACTTTGATTAGATCATCGTCGGTAATGGGGCCTATTGGGTCACACTCAAGTGTATTGTTAATCCGCTCAAGGGTATGCATAGTGCACGTAAGTTATCTAATATTAGTCCAAGGGAGATTGAAAGATTATGGGCTAAATTAGATATATGGGCTTTAGTTAATTAATGGATTGACTATTAATTAATTAAAGCGAGACTAAAGAATATAAGCTCATATAACCTAGGGCTTTAGTGGGCTGCTCTATTTAATATAAATAGAGAGAATTCATTCTTTAGGTCACATAAGTTTAGACGTTAGACGTAACACAGAATCATATTCTTAGAGAACTACCGTTAAGTTCATTCAGAGATTTCTTGGCTTTCTCTGCTTGAACTTTATACCGAGGAATTGTTTCGCATCGGTTTGCATACGTGGATACCATAGTTGTGGAGACAACCTTGCGGGATTCATTGGAAGCTTGGGCGTTGCAAATCCATTGAAGCGTTGCAAATCGTAAGTTCTCTATCGAATGTGTTCATAGGGCTCATCGCATGTTTAATTGTAGATCTAGATCCGTTTCTTGACTGTACATTCCGCTGTGTATCATTAGATGAGGTCAAGAATTCCCAACAAGTGATCAAGTGGTGGAGACAAAGAGGAGATTGGTGGAATTGATTGTTTTCGGCGATGCTACCAAGAACTGGAAATGTTGTTTGCGGAAAAGAGAGGGAAGATTATAAATGTCTTCATTAACAGCTACATCATTGGGAATCATAAAGTGCATCACTTTACAATTAAGCAACTCTATCCAGGATTCCATTTTTCCTCTTTACAATAACCTCCTACTTCAATTAAAATATGAATCTCATTTCATCTACTAATCCATAAAACCACCCTTCTTCATGAAATTGTTCCTGAGAGACACTAGCTAGGATAAATAAAACAATTGACTTTAACGGTTACACAATGAGATTTCATCTGTTTGTTTTATGAGATTTATTACATTCTTGATGTTGCACCAGCGCCAACATTTATAACATTAACTTTTGAAATTCATATTTTAATACATTTCTAAAATAACACACAAATTTATATATAAGGAGGAGAGAATAATTAAAAATTTGTTTTCTTGTGTTAACTAAAAATTGATATGAACCGCTCATTTTTTGTATGATTAGAGATTGTTACATAAAAATTCAGTAACGTAATATATAAAAACATTGAGGTAATCTCTTATAATAATTTCTTCAAGCCAAAACATCCTCATAGAAGACTTTGTCAAAAACAATAACATAAAATAAGCATTAATGTAATATGTGAAAAACATTAATAATATATATGAAAAGCAATAATATATATATATATATATATATATATATATATCAACACTATCATCGCATAATTAACATTTAAAAAAATTATTATGCTAAAACTAGTATAACAAAATATATTAAATACAATGTTTGATTTGAATTTAACTATTATAAAATGATAATTGTAAAAGTTGAACCAACATCAAGAATACAGGACACTATTCCATCCTTAATTTTAACAAATAATTTTTAACACCAATCAATTTATGGACTTAAAATTTTATTAAATAAAACATATTTCATCCGTCCCTTTGAATGACTCAGTATTCTCTTTAGATCGCCTCATTCTAAATGTGTTATTACCCAAAATGAATTATTTATATACATAAAAGTGCTCCAAATTCGTGAATCACACTACTTACACCAAAACAATTATTTTTAATCTACGTGCCACAAACAATGAGTCTCTTAGAACGGGACAAAGAGAGTACAATGTAAATTCAAATATAAGGTACTAACTACCTTTTTCAAGCGCGAGCACACATATAAGCATTTATTTGTTAGGGAACTAAATATCCAATGTCGCGAACTCATGATTGAGGTTAAATATTAGAATTTCCTTTTACTCCCTATATCCCTCATTCAGTCACCTTTAGCGTTAGATATTTACAACCAATACAACATAATATGTAAATTTTGTACATATAGTACAAAAAAATCTTAAATCAATGACGATTTTATATCTTAAATTAATATTTTAATACAACTTCACTTTGATTAGATTCTACACCAAAAGTTAGAAAATATATGGCTTGCTAGCCTAATTTTGTGAAGGTTTTAATATAAATAACTCGTTATTATGTAAATGTTGACTTACAATATAAATCTTATTTTTAAGAAAATATATGGGTCTTAAAGCGGTGTTGGTCTTTTAATATACATTTACTTCTCATAACCTAAAGCAATGTGAGGTATTACATGATTTTAATTATATTTCCTTCATTAAAATTATTATTATCTGACGTATACTTTTGTAGGATCTAAGGTTTATAGTGTATCATATTTTAATTAACAATAGAATTTCAACTTGAAACAACAACTAAGAAAAAAATGAGGTTTTGATATATACTCTACAATGAGCGGAAGATTTATTGGAAGAATATAAATTATGAAGATCAATCAACTATTACATCAAAAATCTATATATTCATTTTATAATTTACTTCTTTGTGTTGATTATTTACTATTGATGAATCTAGCTATGTGAGTGTCGAGATTTATATAATGCAATTAAGAACACTCGGGCTTTTCGTGGTTCGATCGTTAATGAGATCTCGTCCACGGAGGAATGATTCCTCAATACTTTTACTAGAGCTTTTAAATGCAGTGTTGGTTACAAGCCTTTGTATTGATGAAATTGCTAACCCTCTAACATCGGTTTTCCTTCTATTTATCTGACTTGACTACTGTCACTGAAGGTGCGCCCGACCTCTCCATTGGTCGTGGCGTGACTCTTCCTCCGCATGCCTCCATTGGCGGGCGGGGACCTCTGCGCCTTCTGCGCGCCACGTGGAGGTGGCGCGACCTGGTTCATCTTCTCCATTGGCCCGGTGGCGGTTAAGGGGCTAGCGTTTTGGGCGATGATTAGGGCTCGCTTTGGGCTCGACCGCGTGGGCCCGCTACCAGCGTTAGGCCCAGCTCGTTTGGGCTGTTAGTGGGCCCGTCGGTTGGGCCATATCCCGTCATAGCCACACGAATAGCCGAGGCACGGCGAGGCGGGTGGAGTGAAGCAGTAACCGCCGAGGTGAGGTGTGGGCGGGTGAAGTTGTTTCTTGGATGTGAGGTCTTACGGTGCCGATCCGAGTTGGGTTGTTTATTGTCGTCGCTTGGAGAAGATGTGGCACGAAGGAAGTCAAGTCCGACACGGATAGCAGCGCCTCTGCGTTGGTTACGTCGAGTGCGATTTGGGCTGGTGTTGCTCTGTGGTTGGTGTCGTGGTCCGACTAGGGAACCTCCCTTCGGGGATGTCGAGTGCGCCACAGGTGACCACGAATGCGGGGCTGGTCTGCGGGGATCCGATCGGGGTATCGCCTCTCCGTGTAGGTTACAGAGTGCGATCCGGGTGGAATTTTCCGTGCGGGCGCGATCAGTTGATTGGGGTCGGGCTCCGATCTTGACGGGGTCTTGTTGAGTCGCCGCCATCCGGGAGGCAGGGGTCCGTATGATGATTTACAGGTCGGGCGGCGGTCTATCTTAGCCTAGCGTCGTCATCTGGCGCCAGGTGATAGTTGTGCACTCGAGCGTGTGCGCGTGTACTCCACTTCCAATCACGTGTGAGCGCGTGGAAAGCTTCGGCGCCGGTTTGTGCTTTAAATGCGCGGTAGGAAAGCTGTTCATTTCCTTCACTAAAACTGTTCATCTTCTCTATACTCGGAGAATTTCCCGATTTGGGTAGCTTTCGATCATCTTACGAATTCGGTCGATCGAGTAAAAAAAGTAAGTATGTCTTCTTCTCTGTTTACGATGCGCCCTCGCCCTGTTTACAGGTCCGATCATCTCCAGCGGGAGTTTACGGTTTGAACCGCTCATCCTCCCTCACGATAGTGAAATCGAGGTTGGGGATTATTCTGCTATACCTTGTCGGGTAGGTGTAGGAAGATTAGCGCTAGGGTTCGGCAATATCATCTGCGTGGGATGGGGTTAAGGTGAGGGCGTCGGATCGTCTGTGATCTTCGACGATGTAATAAAAATAGGAGGAATGTCACATTCGGCCGGCCTTTGGTGGTGTGTTCGCGCCCGTCGATGAAGCATTAGCCCTCAGGAGGTTTCATAACTATGTACATAGACGCCTTTAGGGCGGTCTTGGGTTCAGTTAGCCCGTCTTTTGAGCCTCCGGGGTATTTCGAATCCCGTCGCGAATTCACCCGAACTCCATTAGGTCGGTGGTTGAGATGGGGTTAGCTTGTTATTATGTGGTGAGGAGTTCTCCTTTGAGCTCTTGATCACGATTCTTTAGCGTCAGTACTCGAGAGGTTGTACTATCTTCGCCTCGGCGGTTTTAGGGTGAGTCGACCCCGAAGGTGTCGGGTGGCAAAAGTTTTCTTTTGAGGGCGATGGGCATCCGATCTACGGTTGGGGATGGGTAAGGTGGCGGATATAAAGCTTAAGCCCTCGGTGGGTAGAGGAGCAGCTCAACACGCTCGGTGAAGTTTCTCTAGAATTCACGAGGACAACCTTAATGATGCCGGGCCGAGTGTGCCGGTCGCGAGCTCGGGGACGGGGTCAGGTGGGTGAGGCACCTCTCTTCTCATTCTTATAGGTTCGACCTCTGTTTGACTAACGATTTTCTTACGTAATGCGGTGAAGCTTAAGCACCTGAAAGGAGGTGAAGCGGTAGGCCTCGTCTCGACTGCGCCGGTGGCGGCGAGCCTTCTAAAAGAGGCGGGTGTGCATGCCCACCTCGCGGCCGTGGTGGTGGAATACCTCGGCGATCTGCTGAAGGGTCATGACCGATCTCCAGCTCGGGCTTGAGGTGGAGGCTCGTGCCCGTGATCTTGTGAGTACCGATCTCCTGCGATCTTACGCCTTGTCTAGTCATGTTTTTTTTTTTTTTTTTTTGCGCTACTAATCGTTTGATTTGCGGGACACGCCCTTGATCGCGGCGAGATCGCCGCATGGCGATGTTGTTGCGTCCGGCGGGCTGGAGAAAGGCGGCGGCGAGTCTCTCGGCTGGTGGTGCGAGGAGGAGGTGGAGGTTGCAGGCGGCTGCTGAGGCCGCCACAGGAGAAGGGCCGTCTTGTGCGGGAGGCCAGCGCAGGGTGGAGTCTTGCTCGGGAGGAGGTGGCCGAGGCGGAGAAGAGGCGGCGGTCGGACGAGTGCTTTCTTTGGCGGAGCGAGGGCCCATCTTGAAGGCCTTCGCCGGCAAACTTATCAGTCAGTCCTTCTCGCCTTTATCTCGACACGCCGCCGTGATGAGGCCGCGGTGATATCTACCCACTGGAGGGTTGGCGGCCACGATGCGGTTTTGACAAAGGCGAGCATGGGTGGTGAGATTGATCGGAGGCGGTGAACTTGGGTATGCCGGGTGCTTGCCGATCTGCCGCCTTCCGTGGTGGAGCTTTAGCCTCGCTCGGCGTCGCTCGACGGCCGAGGCCGTGTCCCAATGCCGGTGGATGAAGATCTAGAGCTTGGGGCTTGGCGAGTGCGGGCCGGGCGAGGAGGAGGAGGAGGAGGCCGAGCTCGGCTCGGTCGACCAGCGCGGCGGCGGGGAGGCGGGGAGGAGCGGGGGGGGCGGGCGGCGAGTCGGGAGAGGCCGAGGTTAGTGGGCCGATTGTAATAGGTTGAACCGCAGGGGTCGATGGGACCACGAGCCACTTGTAATAAAATACATCGTATCTGATAAAAAATATTTATCACTACGAGACTTGTGTTGTCTTTTATTTATAGCATTACGCATCTCGATACTTGGGACTCGACCATGAATTCTTGGCGGTGAAAGGGTCAGGTGCCTGGCCGAGAAGGAGGAGGAGGTGCGATTTTGGAGGTCGGTGCTGCCGGCGACCCAGTTTTGGTTGCCATGGATGCGAGCTCGGCGTCTTCTTCCGGCCGAAGAAGAAGTTGGCGAGGCTGATCGGAGGTGGCCCGCCTCGTGGTGAGCGAGGTCTGAAGTCGAGGATCGCACGGGGCGAGTCCGGAGGTGGACTTATCTGCCGGCGCTATTCAGGCGCTTGATTCGGTCGAGGCGGCTCGATTGTTGCGGAGAGGCTAGTTCAGGTGTCGGAGGAGCATGCGGAGTATGAGAAGGCGATCCGCCGGGCTGGTGGGACCACCATATCCGAAGCCGACGACCAGAGTTCGAGTTCTTTGGCGGAGGTATGGTCTTTGAGGAGGAGGAGGGCCCCAGCGAAAGTTCAGCTGCGTCGGCTCCGTCGTGAAATACATGGAGATGTATGACATCGTCCATAACGACGCATGCCGGCTGGCGGCGAGGCGCGGCGGACTCCGTGACCCGATCACAAGGAACCCGCGAGGGGCGGCTACTCGATCATGCCGAAGTCTGCGGTTGATGGGCCCTGCAGGCGGATCGTTGAGAGGCGGTCTTACGGGAGTAGGCGGCGACAGGGACCTCGGTCGGCGGGGAAGATCGGCGGGTAGGGGCGGTCGCATTCCGGCCGGGTGAATCGCCACTCTCCAGGAATGCCGATCTTGGCGCTGCGCCGCTTGAAGTGTCGGGGCGGGTGGGCGACCACAGGTCGGCGCCTCTGTCAAGGCTGCGCACGAGCCACGCCGAGCTCTTGAGGCGGGCAGCGGTGAGTTCGGCCTCATCGGTGGGTTGAAGGCACGAGTTCGTCCCGGCATACACCGCCGACACGGAGACTTCGTAGAGGGTGGTGCGACTTGACAAGTCTGGCAAGCGGGCCGGGAGCCGAATGAGGTCGTGTATAGTATAGGACCTTGTATGTAGATATAAATGTATTTAGACTCGTTTGAAGTGTATATTTTCCCCTTGAGAGGTACAAACATAGCTTAGGACTTCGTTTTGGTCGTAAATGTATTTATCTTGTATCTGAGGTGTGTATTTTCCCAAATAAAGGGGTATAAGCGAGCTCTGAGCCGGTTGTCTTGTATATGGCTTGGTTCTCTGTTGGTGAGTCGTTAATGCATTTAGACTTTGTCTTAGGGTGCATATCTTCCCAAATAAAGGGGTATGAGTTGGCGAGATCGATGCGGATGTCGGCGTGCGTGTAGGCGATCCAACTTAATGGGTGTCTGTATGCTTTGCATGTAGGCGTCGAACTTAATGGGTGTCTGTATGCTTTGCATGTGGGCGTCGAACTTAATGGGTAATCGTATGCGTACCCTACTTGGTGGGATTTTCATCTTCGTGAGGCGTCCCGCTGTGAAGGTTTAGATGTGGTATATCCGAATGGATGTTCACATAGGTGTAAGGCGTAACAGTGAAATACTCATTAGAAAAACAAGCGTTTTATTAAACAAGTAAACAGACATCGCACATCGGTCAAAACAATAGGAGGGCTAACATGTCGCGATCTAAAATCAAAGCTATGTAAAATACCTCCTTAGATGAGTTATGTGCGGGTTAGGGAATAAGTGCCGGACGGTGAAGCGACTTGTAGGCCCTTTGCGGGGTCCTCGTGAGCGGTGGGGTCCTTCCCATGTCGGATCAAGCTTGTTAAGGCGCTCGGCTCGGCTTGCTTCATTATTCCGTAGGGGCAGTCGCCTACTCGGTGTGGAGGCTTTTACTCTCTTGTTATAGTAGCGTGCGACACAGCTCTTGTGCTTGGCCGTTTATGAGCGAGCTCTCGCTTCTCCTCGAGGCGTCGAGGTTGGCCAGGTCTTCCTCGTTCGGCACTGGTCGAAGTGGAAGTGCGAGGGCTTGGCGCCCGATCTTAGCGGTATGGCGGCCTCGGTGCCGTGAACCGGGCTAAAGGTGTTTCCCGTCTTGCGCGTCCGGGTGTGGTCTGTGGGACCCGAGAGGACTTGAGGAGATTTTCAGCCCGATCGCCTTTAGCTCGTCCGGCCTCTTCTTGAATCCTTGTATGATCGTGCGGTTCGTCACCTCGGTCGGCCATTTGCTTGCGGGTGTGCGACCGGTGAAGCGTTGATCGATCTGACTCTTCGCACCTCCTTGAAGTTTTGTCGACGAATTGGGTGCCGTTGTCGAGACCGGGATGTGCGGTATGCGAGCGGCGGACTATATTTTCCACACAAAGGTTTGAATCATACGCTCGTGAGGCTCGAAAGTGGCTCGGCCTCGACCCGTTTGTGAAGTAGTCTATGGCTACGACTAAATATCGAAGGCGACACGGTGCTCGGTCGAATGGGCCAGCGATGTCGATCCCCACTTGCATGAAAGGCCACGGACTCTGCGGTGCTCAAATCGATGCGAGGCGGCTTTTGGCGTGGAGTGGATCGGCACTGGGCACTTCTTGTGAGCTCGGCGAATCTTGCGGTGGGCGGTGGTATCCCGACCTCGGCGTCTTCTTTGAAAGTGCTCGCGACCCGATGTGGCTTCCACAAGACCACCGGTGAATTCGTTGAGCACATAGTCGAACTTCTTACGGCCGAGGCATCTCGGGAGGGTTGAAGGTAAGACTTCGGTGAGTGCGCCCTCGTGCATGAGATATTACGGGATTTTGCCATCATCTTCTTGGCTTGAGCCGATCTGAAGGTAGTGCGCCGTGTTCGGGTAGGCCTTGGGGTGACATCGATTCGGCTCTATCTCGGTGATGATGCCGGCGTGGGACTCCGCTATGCTTGGAGCGGATCTCCTCCACTTTGGTGGACTTGTTGATGTGTGACTAGCTTCTTTGAGGGCGTCGGCCGGTTGTTTTCCTCGGGGATTCGGTGGATCTTGAAGTACACGAGCAGAGTCAACATCTCCTGCCTTCTCGGTATTGTTTCATTCGGTCCTCCTTGGCCTCGTGTTTGCTAACACACAGTTCCGACGACACAGGAATCACGAAGATTTGGATCTCATCCACCCCAGCTCATGGCGGTGGTCAGGAGATTAGGGCCTCGTACTCCACCTCGTTGTTGGTGGTCGGGAAGGTGGCCGGGTCGTGGGTGACTTCGCATATCTGGGCCGAGGAAGAATGCCGCTCATTGCCCGTTTTGCACGAGGCTCAGTCCCACGTCATCTGCCGACAACCATCGGTGGGTGAGGTCAGGTTCCTCCGTGCGGGTGGGATGACCAGGTGGTGGGCGTTGGAGGAGCTAATCTTAGCGGTCGGATCGAGCTCGATAAACTTGGCTTCTACCGGAAATCGGCGAGCTTGCCCTTTTATGGCGGTGCGGGGAGTGCGAGATATCGTGCTCGCCAAGCTCGAGGCCCACAGCTGTCGTCCGGATGACTCGGGGTTTGACAAGACTTGCCTCGGGGTAGGTCGGTCGGTGCACAGATGGAGTGAGCTTTGAAAGTAGGGTCGGGCCGTCGCTTAGCATTCACGATGCAGTGCTACCTTTTCAAGGCGTACCTTGTCTCGGTCCTTTGAGTGCTCGGTGATGAAGTAGATAGGAAGCTGCCGTCAGACCTCGTCCGCGCGATGCCGCACGGATTGCCTCGTCAGGGGCTGCCAATCTGAGGAGGGTTCGCCTCTTTTGGGCGATCGAGGTGGGCGGTCGGCGAGTACTCCTTGGTGTGTGAAGGCGGTGGTGCTCTTCCGCCACGCAGAGTCAGGGCCCTCCTCAAGATTTTAAAGAAGGGCTGCTTCTCGGCGGCCGGGAGAGGAACCTCTTGAGGCGGCCGGGCACCGTGGTTTTGTGGACCTCGCGAATGGTTTTGGCACTTGCATTTGAGCACCGTCTTTACCTTGGTGGGGTTCGCCTTCAAGCCTTCTTGGGAAACCCAACACCCAAATTTCCCGTTTTACCATGAGCGTGCATTTTGGGGTTAAGTTTGAGGTTGGCCGACTGAGGAGTTGGAGGATGGTCTTGGGGTCGTCGGTAGCACTCTCCGTTTCGACTTTTGACTACTATGTCGTCGGCGTGAACCTCGACGATCTCCCGATGTGGTCTTTGAATGTTGCATCCACCATCCTACGGTAAGTAGCCCGGCGTTCTTGAGGCGAAGGGCATCTTCGATCTGTAAAGGCAGAAGTCGGTGATGAATCGGTCTTTGGTGCATCCTCCGGACTCATCGAGGTTTGGTGGTACCCGCATATAGATCGAAGTGAACATCTCGTGGCCCTTAAAGCCTCCACCTTCTTGTCGATATCGGGGAGGGTAGCAATCTTTAGGCGGTGCTTGTTGAGGTCGGTATAATCGGCCTTGCATCGCCACCCTCATGAGACTTCGGACCACGGCGGATTAGCCATCGGTCGGGTGTTGACCTCGAACAAGATCTTGGCCTTGAAGTTGAGTCATCTCGTCCCTAATGACACAGGCTGCGCTCATGCGAATATCCTTTTCTTCGCGGATGGCTTGGTGGCGGGTCGATGTTGGGCGGTGAGTTATGAGCTCGGGCGACACCGGTCATATCGGCGGGGACCAAGCAAACACGTCCTATATTCTTTCGAAGTCGTATGGCGTGCCGCGGACGTCCATGGGCCACAGGTGCCGACTGGATGACCCTCGAGGATCGTCGTCGTATAGTTGGAGGTCCCGGTCGGTCGTCCGGGGTGTCGACCTCAGGGGCTCGGTAATTGCTATGCATGGGCGAGGCCGCGTCTTGGGTTGAGCCGTGGGCATTCTTTTCTTGACGTTTGGTCCCTTGGATCTTGAGCACTCCCAGGGGTGGGAATCTTGACGGTGGTGGTAGGCCGAATAGGCGGCCTTGGTGGCGTCTGACCCGATCTCCCAGGGATAATGTTATGCGGAGGGGCCGGACGAGGAAGAATCGGATGGCCACAGTGGCCGGCACAGGGCCCGCCTACGGTGTGGGAAGGGTAATGACCCCTCGGTGGGCTAACTTCTTGAGTGAAGCTCCGTGGGCGGGAGGCGCGGAAGCACTGAATGCCTCCGACCTCAAGCTTATCGAGACGGCTACGGAAGATAATCTTGTGGAGGCTCGATGTCGATATAGACCGGTGGGCGTTTTGTTGCCGCGCGCTTTGTATGGTGATGGCGTCACAGTGCGGCATGATCTTGAGCACGGGTCCTCCTTGGAAACGTTATGTTCTCGCCATCCGAGTCGCTTGTTCTTGGCTCTTGGGGGCGACCTCGGGCATCGTTCTTGAGGGCGACCTCGTCGTCCAGAGGCGATCCGGTAACAACATAGACACTGCTCCATAGCGTTGGGACCTTCGTCCTCGTCGTCTTGGGTTGGGTCGCGGCGGGGGTCGGCCGCATGATTGTTCCGCCTCCATTCCTTACTGCTTCGCATTCTTGGACCGGCTCGTCAGGGGTATTTTTGAGGCTCCACCTTTACGAGCTCGTCGATCTGTGAGCCCGGGTTTACTGCGATCCTCGGTATCATGACCATACCCTTGGTGATAGTCGCAATACTGTCTGCGTGGACCTCTTCTTGGATCCCTTTCATAGGGGCGGGCTTGAGGAAGAGCTCGGCGTGGGCTCGAATATTTCCGCCCTTGATTTGGCGGGGCGCTCTGCGGCGAGGGTTGGGCGAGTCGGAGCTGAACTCAGTGACCCTCTCTTGATTCGGTCGGCGCTCCTCCGATCTGCGCCTCGACTTGGTCGTCGGGCTTTTTCTCTCGGACTTACTCGTCCCGGATCTCCCGCTTCTTCCGATCCGACTCGTCTCCCTTGACAAAGTTGTCCACCAGGTTCCAAAGCTTACTCGCCGTCTTTGGTTTCTCCACGGTGATTTCTTTGTTCAGTGTAGCGGGTCGGATCCGTTTTGAGCAGCGTTGATGATGTAGAGATCGTTGATGTCGTCGATTTTGGCGACTCTTTGATGAACCTCGAGGCGAAGTTTGACATCGTCTCGTCCATATGGCGGATTGTGAAATAGGTCGGAGGAAGGCTGCTGGGCGGCGTCTTACGATAAGCGCCACAGGCGATCCGTGAGGTCACGGAAGCGATGTATCTTTGTTACGGCGGGCGAGGTGAACAGCGCCGTGCGTTGGAGATCGGCACCTCGGGAATATTTTGCACATGTAATCTTCCATTCCTTGATTCGCCATGTTGGTGGTGTAGGCAAAAGGAAGTCGGAGGGTCTCAGGGGCCATCGTGAGCCGCTATATTGGGTGCCGGTGCCGGCTGGGCGGGCGTGTCTAGAATCTCCACGGAGAAAGGGAGATGATTCTCCCGTGCAGGTCGAACCGGAGATCGTTGCCGTCTCTTTACGGAGGGTGGGGATCGATAGCGGCGCTGTCGTCCTCAGGGAGTTCGACTCGCCTTTCTTCCTTGTTTCGCTCGACTCTGCGGTCGGCATGGCGAGGTGGAGGCGGTGCCTTGAATGGCGAGGCGTGTTGGTGGCGGCTCGCCCGCGGTGGCGGCTCCGCGAATGATGTCGGCTCGGCGCGGTGGCGGCTCCGGCGTCGGGCGCGATCGCGTTCTCGGCTATCACGCGCGGTGGCCGTGCTGTTCGGATGGGGGCGGCCTCGGGAGGCCGTGGTGTTGATCAGGGGCCTAGAGGACCCGCCCGTTAGTCCTCTGGTTGAGAAGCTTTGGAATTGGCGAATTGGCGTGGAGGAACTCGGTCACGGCTCGGCCGAGGACCTCGTGGGACGAATGAGCATGTTTGCTCGTCCTCGTTGAGTCGACATCTTACGCGTTGGGGAGGCGGTCTGAGGGTGTATGGAGACATTTTCCATGTGGCCCTCGAGTGTGACCGCTCGTGGCGTCTGCGATCTCCTTTCATGACGGCGGCGACCACCAGTCGTCCTCGGCACGGTTGTTGCCGGCGTGGGCGGCGGTTGTGCGTGTTCTTGCCATTTAGTCGTAGAGGGCACGAAGCTTTCTTGTTGAAAGGTTCCCGAGGCGGCGCCAATGATGAATCTAGCTATGTGAGTGTCGAGATTTATATAATGCAATTAAGAACACCGGGCTTTTACGTGGTTCGATCGTTAATGAGATCTCGTCCGGAGAATGATTCCTCAATACTTTTACTAGAGCTTTTAAATGCGAGAGAGTGTTGGTTCTGACCTTTGTATTGATGAATTGCTAACCCTCTAACATCAGTTTTCCTTCTATTTATACAGCTTCGACTCTGTCCCTGAAGGCGCGCCCGACCTCTCCATTGGTCGTGGCGTGACTCTTCCTCTGGCATGCCCTCCATTGGCCGGAGCAGGGACCTCTCGCCTTCTGCGCGCCACGTGGAGGGTGGCGCCTGACCTTGGTTCATCTTCTCCATTGGCCCAGGGTGGCGGTTCTGGGGGCTAGCGTTTTGGGCAATGATTAGGGCTCGCTTTGGGCTCGACCGCGTGGGCCTGCTACCAACGTTAGGCCCAGCTCGTTTGGGCCTGTTAGTGGGCCCAGTCGGTTGGGCCATATCCCATCAACTATGTTGTTCTTTTTACGCAGTCCCATAATGCACAATATTAATAGGGGTAAATAGTCAAATTTATCCAAAATTATCATTATTTTATCAACTACCGACTTTGATCAATTAATTTTAAAAATATATGAATCTATTATCGGATAACTTTATCAGTATCGAAAAAAATAGATATTTTTTAAATGATTATTATTAAAATATAATATAGATCGACATTAATAATACTATTATTAGTAATGATAACAATAATAAAAAAATTCACAAGGTTTTAACAAGACTGTGACCTTTACTTTCCATGACGTACGTATTAAAATTGAACCTACGTAGTAATATAAAAATAAGGAATTCAAAATGCTTTTCTAAGTCGGATTGTTTGTCAACCTAACAAGTACATAGTATTAAGCATGTAATGTTTGTAGTATATATGACACATTCTTTATTTTATAGGTATATAATTTTATTTAAAGCACTATAAGTTTAGATCCTAGATGGCGTTGTTAGTTTGGATTTTCTGGTAATTAAGTATTCCTATTTTTCATAATATAGGATTTATTACACCTAAGGATAATTACTGCAAAACTAAAGTCCAGGAGAGTAAACATGCATTTATTATCTACATATTATAAATTAGTTGACTCTTGTTGTATCTCTAATTTTGCAAAATATTGATATAGACGTCTGTCTAATTTTCCACCTATTTTCCAACAAAAGTTGTATTTACATAACAGTTAGTACAATTGTATTTTTATACTAATTGTCTGATTTATGCTTTTTATATGTCATTTCTGGGTATCAATTGTCAAAAATCAATTATGGGTTAAAATTATCATAAAATCAATTCATTAAGATTGATTGAGGTATTATTGATTTATAAAACTAAAATTATCACAAAATCAATTTATCAATCTAATAATTAATTGATTTATGCATTTGAAATTATTCATTTGAGGGGCACATATGAATTATTTAACAAAATCTCAAAAAACTTGATTATAACAATCCCAAACTTTAGAGCAATAATCTAATCAAAAGAAAAATAGACTTTAACTACCTGATAATTTTATGATTACATTATGATCTAAAGAAAATAATAATTAAATATTTCAACTATCAAACTTTTAACAATTACTTTTTGAAATCTGATTTTGAACGACGAATATCCTTGTGACACGTCCAAAACTGGGTTGGATTTTAATAAAATAAATAAAAAAATGAGTTGGTGTCAATCAATTCCTTGGAAGCAATTTTGATGCCATAACAACGTCATTTTGATGTCAACTAATTTTAATTTCTTATCCTAAAATTCGCGCCAATTGTGGACGTCGAGAATTGAATCCTAGGATGTAATCGTTAAAAATTTGATAGTTTGAGCATGTAATTATTATATCCACTAAATCGAGATGCAAGTTTTAAAAATTCTCCTCAACTTTGGATCTTGAAAATCAGACATTAAGATCATATTAAATTTTTTGATAATTGTAATATTTAATTATAATATCCATTATACTGAAATGTAATTTTATCAAATCTCAAAAATGAACACTTTTTTTAACTATGGTCAAGTTGATTTTACGTAACTTGCATATCTCCATATATGAATGTTGAAAGTAGACGAAAGCATATATATAAACTTCAGATCCTTCATATGTGAGGATATACTTAATGCATATGGAGGCAGTGACGGATACAATGTAGGGCATAGGGGGTACAACTGTATCCTTCCCCCTCCCCCAAAAAAAATAAAAATAAAATTATAGAATATAATATTTACTTATATATATATATATAATGTAGGGCATAGGGTAAACTGTATCCTTCCTCCCCAAAAAATAAAAATAAAATTATAGAATATAATATTTACTTATATATATATATATATATATATATATATATATATATATATTTGTACAATCCCTCCCTTAATAAACAAATGGATCATCTTTCTTACAAATAGTTCACGACTCACATAAACAAAAAAAGTTGCAGAGTTTTTTAGTTTTCTTTCTTCCACCTAAAAGAGCTTTTCAATGTACATTAAAAAAATTTCTTCTCTACCACTAGTACATTGATTAACCACTATCTAGATTGTTTGTCCATCTCCACCTCGATCTCGATCTCGATCTCGAGCTCTTTCATCCTACTCCGAGGTACTACTACACTCTTATTTGATAAAATGTCCAACTCATTTGTAAATTATATTTTTGGTTATTTAATATGTCGATTTGTAATTGTTTGTATGTAGGCTTAGTTTTCTTTGAAAATTTATATTTCTATATTTAATATAAGAAATGACGAGTGATACGCTTAAATCCAAAAAATCAAAAGGAATGGCAAAACAACCCAATCTTCGACAATTTATGTTCAAGAAAATAAAATTTCAAGAAAGTTCATGCTCTTAGTAGAAAGTGGTAATCTTGCTAATGTTATTTTGTCTCCTTCAAATGATTTCCCTCAAGCTCAAGGAAATGCTATGAATTTGGTTGGTTCAAGTGCTAGTATTGCGCCATTAGAGGGGAATAAAGAATTAATTTATAATGTTGAACTTTTTCATCATGATCCAGGAAAAAAAATAAGCATAACGGACTATCCTCCAAATCAGCGAAATTCGGTTAGAAAAGCATATATTCTTACA
Organism: Salvia rosmarinus; assembly: GCA_036937905.1. Lineage (NCBI taxonomy): Eukaryota > Viridiplantae > Streptophyta > Magnoliopsida > Lamiales > Lamiaceae > Salvia > Salvia rosmarinus. The sequence goes on from CM072820.1 coordinate 43,373,827, forward strand.
AAAACTTGTCAACCAAAAACTCATATTTTTTCTTGAAAAGACCTTGGTGGTTCGTGCCGATTTAGTATTTCTTGGTTTATAAAATAGAATTGGTTTGAATATAATATTGAGAAAGATGCCGCATTTTGTTTTGTTTGCTACTTGTTCAATCATGAAGTTGAATGTGTAGGGGGAGATGCTTTTGTTAATGAAGGATTCAAGTCATGAAATAAACCAGAAAGTGCTCACAATCTTGCTTATGAGAAATATGTGAATTTTAGAGATGACAAAAATAAAATAAAATCAATTCACGTTTCTTTTGACAATGCCAACGATGTGATTCAAAGAGTATGAAATTATTTGAAAGCTTTTCTTATTTGTGTTATCTATTACGACAGGGTTGACATTTCGTGGGCATAGAAAGTGAAGAATCCTTAATAGGAAAATTTTCTTGAACTTTTGAAATGGTTAAAGGCACATAATGAAGTTGTTTCAAATGTCACTTTGAAAAATGCTCCGGTTAGTTGTCAATTGACATCTCCAGTGATTCAAAAAAGTATTATCAATTAGTGTGGTAAAGAAACAACTAAGCGAATTGTGGATGAGCTTGATGGTGACTTTTGCTATATTAAAATGGTTGATAAGTTGAGTTATGAGTCCTAAAAGGAACAACTAGTTCTTTCTTTGCGTTATCAATTTTAGAAGGAAAGATGAGAAAGGTAGTGGAACAATTTCTTGGACTTGTTCATATTGGTGATACCACGACTTCGTCTCTTAGAAGTGCAATTATGTCCATTGAAAAAAATTCATAAGTTGTTGGAAATTAATCTATCTTAACTATGTGTTTTGATTAGATCTCAAAACATTTGATGATTGTCTTGCTGGTGTAACTAATGCTACTGACTTATTCTAGAGTTAGGCGTTTGTGTTACAGTTTTCAGCAATAGAACTACCAGTTTAGATAGGCCTAAGACTGAAGGAGTTAAGACAGTACTGAAGCCAACCATACTAATAAGAGTATCAGTGTCAATGCAACTGATAGAAGCTCAACTGAAGGTAATGAGAAATATGAATTTACACGTGCTCTCGATGATATATCTTGGATGTTTAATTCATCATACATTGATTATATTCCTAGCATGCTCCTATATAATTAATTACTACACATATGAGTTTTCTTGTATTTACATGCAATTTACATCTGATGGATCAATATGAGACTCAACTTTGATCTCCTAGACCGTGTCTTGGATACCTCATCTCAATATCAGTGAGAGTAATCTATGGAGAACACCATAATTTTCGCCCCTATGATGTATATATGATTTTCGAAAATCACTTCTTGAGGAGATAAATAATATGATTTTCTCCTATCTTGTATTTATAATTCTCTCACTAGAATCCTTTTGTGATAGGACTCGGGCATATCTATTAAATATAATAATTATCTTCTTCCCTGAAGATAATTTCTATCTAGAATAATTATCTCTTGATATCTAATAATATAATATAATATCTATCTAGACTAGAAAATACATTAAATAAATAATACATTAATCATAACAGAATTCCAGTGGGATTCCTAAGGGTGGCTGAAAATACCATGGTTAACAGTTCTTGGTGGACATGGATGAAATACAAGGAATAAAGATGAGCTTAAAATGAATTAATTATCTTATGTTTAGCCCAAAACATAAATTAATTCATAAACATTTATTCATTCCACTAGAGAATAAATCTTTGACTTACCGTTTATTACCGAAGTTCTTAAGAATCCGTATTTAAGATATCGATAGGGCGTATGTTCCATACATATTTTGGATGTTTAGTGGCATGTTGTCATGTTTTGGATCTAAATAGAGATTTTATGGTGCATATCCTGATGATTTGTTTTTATGATATGTCACAGGGGTAATAAGCAATATGAGAGTTTTTGACATTATTTTGGATAAGTTTTGAAGCATGGAACATTGAATTAAAGTTGTTGTCTGAAAGTCGCGTAATATGCTCATCTTGTCTTAGTTTATTTGGGACTAGATGGTATTGACTTGAATTAAGTGACGTTTTGGAGGCTGCATGATTCCCCACGAAGTTTAATTATGTAATAAGGCTCAAATATTGAAGTAGACCTCTTTAGTTATTATTTTGGATTATTTAATGATGTCCTTATTATATTAGAATATGTTTTCCTTTTTAATAGGAGATTAGATTTTAAAATAGGATTTTATCTATCCTATTAGCCATATCCTCTTGATTTCACACGGATATCAGACGAGAATTCAGTTTTGAAGTAAAAAGTTTTATTTCTTTTTACTTTTATTTTTCTTCTCTTTTCTTTTACGATTTTTAGCTTGAATTCATTTATGAATTCTAGCTAATCTCTTTCATTCTGACGAAGATTAAAGAAGCTCTGACGCGACACGTTCCCTGAGATCTAATCGGTTTTATCTTTTAATTTTATGCATGCATCTATTATTCTCTGTGTTTATTATCGTTAATTGTTTCGTCTCTACTAGGTAGTTACAAATATTTGGTAGTTAGAAATTAATTAGTAGCCAATTGAATCGGCGATCCGTAATTATGGTTGAGATTTGATTAGATGTAAAGTGATTTATCAGAGTCAAGAGTTTAATAGTCTTAATTCGATAATCCTGCATCAGAGTTTATTGGTTTTGAATCGGGTTTTTCTAGTTCTTAAAGCTGTCGACTCATTAAATCTATAGAGCGTCTCTTACGGTTGTCAGTCGATTAAAGAAGTAGTTAGTGAAACGTCTTCATAATTATTGATAAAATAAAGAGAAATAAGATTGCATCAGAAGCGTCTTCGGTGATCATACCTGGTTTGTTTGCATGAATTAGAGTTATATTTGCATCAAGGATCAAATTTTTCTAAGCTATAGTGGAATTAATTGAAACCGAAATACCTTCATCATATTTGTCACAATCAAATTCTTGATACTTTGAGTAATTTTAATTTTTGAGTTTTTATAGTTTTACTCACTTCAAAAACTTAATTTTGCAGGTGGTGAACTGGAGAAATTCTCCTCAATCCCTCGAGAGGCGATCTTGCTTACTGCTATTTGTGTAGTGTGGACATCTTGGCCGAGTGTCGATTATTTTTGGTGAAAAACAACATACCAATATCGTATGTTCATTAATTATTTATAGCACTCTGACTATTTAAAATAATTAATCTCTTTAATTCATTAAGTAGTACCACTCAACCTTATTGTTGTACTTGAGCTAACTCAACTTGCAAGGTTTAGTACAATAAATCTTTTGAGCTCCTTAATGGAACCTCATCATCTTAAACAGATACGGTGACTCAATACAGGTAACCAGCATGACATACAAGCACTGCCATCATCCGAGATGAATTTTTCTATCTGATCGTCGTGAAGAACCTATATCTCGGTAACTTTATGTTGATATAAACCCCGATAAGATTTTATGTGAGCATGAGTTACTGACCAATCATATAAACTTCTATGATCTTCTACACACTGTATGATCTAATTTTTATATGACATAACATATGCAATCAAATAAACAATTCAGATAGGAGATCAGAGTAGCGGTAACAGAAAATATTGTATATAAGCTCAAATATTTTGCTTTCAGTATACAAATCCAACAGAATGATGCTAGATTGAAGGCGAAGGCGAGATAAGGTCAGTGATGTCGAAGGCGAAGGCGAGAGAAGGTCAGCGATGTCGAAGAATGAAGTATAGGGTCTTGATGAGCAGGCTCTGGCGTAAAGTCGAAGACTGAAGATTGACGTTAGAAGAATGAAGACTGAAGATCAAAGGCTGGGGCTCAGAGCTAAAAGAGATGAATGAGTCATGATATGACTAAGTGTCATATCGAGCACCCGACTATCCCCGCAAAAGTCAAAGTTGACTATCAGAAGTGAAAGCTGGCGTCTTATAGTCAAAGCTGATGACAAATAGTCAATGCTGGCTATATCAAGTCAAAGCTGGTTGATGAAAGGTCAAAGCTGGCTATATATCTACGTCTGCTGAAAGCATCATACCGACTCGGTGTTGAAGCTAAAAAAGGCGAGAATCCAACTTATTGATAAAAGCGGAGCGGTCTCAATTGTCTCTAACCTAAAGTCAATGCTGATAAAACACAAGAATCAACTCAACTGAAGAAACACAGAAGAAATTAAGCCTTGAGTGTTTGACTCGTCACATGTCATAGCATATATACAGAAGATCTTGCATGTTAGAAGACCTTTCAGAGTTGCAGAGCTACAGTGTACAATGATGCAGACCTCTGACAACAACGTACGATGATGTTGGATTTGTATACTCGAAGCAGTTTTGGTTGAGCTTGTATACAATGATTCATGTTACCACTATTGCAATCTCCTATCTGAATTGTTTACTTGATTGCATATGTATGTCCATTTATCTCATATATAAGTTAGATCATACAGTGTGTAGAAAATCACAGAAGTCTGTATGATTGATCAAACTTAATGAGATATATAAAGGATCACAGCTGAGACAACTTTAGGAAGAGTCGTCGGTATAGGCTGCGGTATAGATAAGAAGTGACTTGACTTGGTTACTTGTCTATACTAGTACGTCTCTGACGTATTGATGGATCACAGTGATATGAGTTCTTCTATTTAACTGTCATGAAGAACATAGATCTCGGTGACTTTGCGTTGATCTGAACCTCGATAAGGTATTAGATGAGTATGAGTTACTGACCATCACTTTGACTTGTCATGGGTGAGGGTTACATGAGATAACTCGATATTCTCCACATCTTGGGTGGTGGCAGTGCTTGTATGTCATGCTAGTTGCTGTGTCAGTCACCGTATCCATTTAGGATGATGGCGTCCCTTAAGGAGCTCAAAGGTTTATTATACTAAACTCGCATCTTGAGTTATCTCAAGTACAATAATAAGGTTGAGTGGTACTACTTAAGGAATTAAAGAGATTAATTATTTTAAGCGATCGAGCGCTATAAATAATTAATGAGCGTCGATATCTTAAATCGGGGTTCGTGAAGTCTAAGTGCGGGCAGACTCAACTTGAAAATAAAGGGTAAGTCGGCATTTATTCTCTAGTGACATGAATAAATATTTATGAATTAATTTATGTTCTAGACTGAACATAAGATAATTAATTTATTTGATGTCCATCTTTATTCCTTGCATTTGATCTTTGGGCTAGCTCATCAAGGCCTGTAACTGCTTAAAATCGTCCACCTCATGTAGAGTCCCACTGGGACTCTGTTTTGATCCTCTCTATTTGAAAATTATTATATTTAGTAGATATGCAGAGATCCTATCCTAATAGGATTCTAGGGTTGCATTATAAATATAAGGTGAGAGAAAATCAGGCTAATCCTAATGCTATTGTGATTTTTGAAAAGCATAAGAAACATTATTGTGATTTTCGAAAATTCTAAGTGTGAGGAAGAAGAAGATTTTTTGCAGTACTCTCCACAGATTGTCTCACTCGGTATTGGAGTTTTGGCAAACGGGATACAGTCCAGAAGATCAAAGCACGAGTCTTGATCCAATTCCTTGTCTGACAAATTCGCAGGTGAACACGAGAAAATACCTATGTATTGTAATTGATTATGTAGACGCATGCTAGGTAAATAATCAATGTATGGTGAATTAAACATCCAAGATAGATCCTCGGGAGAGGGTTAAAATAAGATTTTCTTGCAGATGATTATCAACGGAAGAATTTTTAAAAAAATATATAAGGATCTGATTGGTGCTCCCTCCAATGACACTATTCATCATCCTATCTATAAAATACAACAGAATCCAACTTTTGAAGGTTACCAAAATACTGCGCAATTGAATTGTCAAAAGTATTCAAGCTCAAAGCTCAAGCCTACCAAACAAAGATTTCAAAGAAGGAGGTTAACAGTGCTATCAATAAATCTCAAGAGCTCACGTATATTTATCAGCTCAATATTTCAGTATACACTTCCTTAAGTCTAGGATATTTCATATCTTGTATATCTTAAGCTTAGACACATTGAGTTTATAAATGCGTGATAGCTCGGATCCATAGTTGCAAACCCTACACAAAACCCCAAAAGTTGTGTAGAAGTTTGAGGCAAGTAAAGCAACAGCGTGTAAATGGCTGAAAACTTGGTCATCTAGCACCCGTAAGCCAGAGGTTAAGTTGATTGCATCCGAAAGCAGTTAGTGGTTTTCTACCACCAGCAAACGTAGAAGGAACACCGAGTTAAGCGGGATACTGTAAGGTGAACTCAGTATCTAGGTTTACTCTTATACCCATAAACAAGACTCAATCCGAAGTTCGTGGATTGACTGAGCAATCAGTCCGTGGACGTAGGAGTTGATCTCTCCAAACCACGTAAAAATCAACGTGTCTTTTACTTTCAGTATTGCTTCAGTTTTCATGTTATTGAACTGTCATCAGCAGCACACAGTAGTACAACATTATTTTGAAACCTTCTATCAGTATCTGATTGATACTGGAGAGATATAAACTGAAAACTAACTAATCAATATTTGACTAAGTGTTTCAAACTGGCTTTAAGTTTTCAGTAAGGCAAATACAGTAACCACCACATTCCGCACGCATATCAGTTATCAATCCAACTAAACAATTGTCTCAGCAGTCATTAGGTTTGCCAATTGATATCACTCAACACAAGACACCCCTTAACTGAACTGACCAAAAATATTGTCATCAGTATTGGATTGCGGATTACAGGCCATTCGACACTTAGCGGTCGATCTTGTTAAAACAAAAACTTTAAAATTTATTTAAGCGATGTTTTTTCCTCCTCATACACCATTATCTCCCAAGCTCGACCCATCAATGTTTTTGCTTGTTTAACATTCATTGAGTCCATCTAAGATTTGAGGGCAAAGGTATGATGAGGCTAGTAACATCAATGGTGAGATACATGGTCTCAAGACTTTGATTAGGAAGATACTCCTCGTGCTACTATGTTCATTGTTTTCCTTATCAACTTCAACTAACTCTTAGAGTCATTGCCAAAAGAATAGTGAGTATGCTTGGTTTTTGATACACTTGCAACCTTGTTAAATGTGATTGGAGTTTCTTGTAAGAAGAGAAATGATACGAGAATTTCAAGCACAAAAGTTGCTCAAGCCTTGGAAGTGGGTGAACTTGAAACATGATCAGGGTTAAATCAAAATTTGGTTTGAAAAGGTTGAGAGAAACTCGTTTGGGTTCTTATTACAAAACAATATTGAATTTCATGAACTTGTTTTCAACAATTGTAAAGATTCTTGTGATGGTCGAGGAGAATGGATCTAATTTGGATTATAAGGAAAAAGCTCAGGCATTTAATACTCGGTGGAATCATTTTGATTTTATTTTTATGGCATAACTAATGTCTATTATATTTGGATACACTAATGATTTGTGCTTTGCTTTGCAAAAAAAAAAGATCAAGATTATTGTTAGTGATATAAGGCTCGTTACTTTAACCTAAGTTGTATTATAGAAAATGAGGCAGGATGGATGAGAGACTCTCTTCAATAGGGTCACCTCATTTTGCAATGATAATTACATTTTTGTTCTGGATATGTAGGCTCGTTACATCCCTCAAGGAAGGTCAAGCGTTTTGTTCAACAAACGACATATCTTCATCATTTTCGGGTCGATGTTTGTATACAAGTAATTGATATACTACTTCAAGAATTTGACAACCGATTTGATGAGGTCAATATGGAGTTGCTCAAATGCATGACTTACTTAAATCTAGAGATGACTTCTTCTTTTGACAAGGAAAATGTACTCAAATTGCCACTTTTATCCTTCGGTTTTCAAACATTGATTTGATAACTCTTGAATGCCAACTTGATATATTCATAGAAGATATGAAAAGAGATGATGAGTTTCAAAATTTGCAAGATGTTAGTTATCTTTGATGAAGCTTGTTGAAACAAATAGACATGTGACTTATCGTCTAATATTTTTGCTCATCAAGTTGTTACTAATCCTTCTGGTTGCTACTGCAAGTGTGGAGAGAGTGTTTTTCGGAATGACTTATGAAGAACAAGTTGCGAAATCAAAATTTTAAATGATTATTGTTTTGTTACTTTCATTGAGAGAGATGTATTTTACAAGTTTCTGATGATGATGTTGTCAACCGCTTTCAATAAATGAAGACTCCTCGAATAATAAATTTAACAGTCATGTAATTTTCTTTTGTATTTTAGTATGTGTGACTTTCTTCTCGAATAATGTTGCATGATGTACTAATTCTAATATTAAATATTCTTTTATGTTTATATTTATGTAATTATTTGTTATACCCACCGTCGTATGGAAGTGTTCGTAGGTACAATCAATCTTACAAGAATTTTTGTGACATTTTTTTACGAGAGAGAAGAAAGGTAGCGGAAGGCACCGCAAGCCAGCGGCGAACGCCTTACCAAACCCAACTATTTCATCCATGGCGCGGACAAGAACATTAAAAGGAATTTTACGAAAAGCAAAAAAGATGTGTCAATTTTGGGAGTCTGAAAAAGTTGGAAACGTTTGCAGCCAAAATAACGACCCTTATCCTACCCCCTACCTTACTTGCTATTTATCTTCAAACTTGGCATCTCCTTTGAATAGCGTGCCCACCTACGTTATTACCAAATTCTATATTTTTTTAACTCTCCGTCTTCATATTTATGAATCTATATCTATATATTATTTGATTCATTTCTACCGCTTTCCACATCTTCTTCTTGTCGTTGCTTATTTGCATTATTGAATAACTTTCACATTCGCAATCCAGAGAAACGTGCCACTTCAAAAGAAAATTGGAGTTCTTTTTCCCACTCTAATTCTTCAAAGAAACGATAACAGTTTGGAGTACTGAACAATCTAATGGAGTCGAGCGCTGAACGGCGGCTCAGATTGATTCAGACCCATCTGATTCCCCATGCCGATGCTTCGCTGTTGCCGATTTCTGCCAATCCTACCTCCGGTGAATTCTTTCATGGTACTTTATTGATTTTGCTTTTGCTTTGTTTTTTTAATGTTGTTTTCTGTGTAACGTTTGAGATTTATGAATATTTTGTAGTGGTGCTTTCTCTTTCATATTTTGCCTTTTCCCCTGATGGGCCATTCTTCTACTGTAGTAGAAGTTTACTTTTCTTGGGAAGTTATTGGTCTGATCCTGGGATTTAGCTTTATGCAATTCGACATTCAGAATCAATTTATTTTATTTTTATTTCTTTTGTATTTCTTTTTTAACATCTTTATGGGTTTCATCTGCTTTGTTGAAGACTAGGAATCCACTTATAATACCTGGTCTCCTGTTACTATACAAACTTAACATCTTTCTCCTTTTGTGTGTGTGTGTGTGTGTGCCGGGGAGGGGTTGGGGGTATGTTTTCTAAATTTCCTTCAGAATATAGTTTTCAAGCGAGTCAGTTCGTTGATGGGGTTTTGGCATAGCAATTTACACAAATTCGGATAATTTGAAGATCCTTTTAAGTGTGAAAGAATTAAGACAATTGATTTGTTGGGCGCTTAAGCCCTCCTAAGTCTAACGCCTATTTGTGTCTGCCAATGACTGTATAGAGTCATTTTCACACAAAATAAGTGGTGTGCTGCAGTAAGTTTTATTTGGAGATTCGTGATGGACGAAAAAGATTAATTGAGAGCGAATGATGTGAATGCTACATTATTAAATTCTTCATGCTAACTTTTTTTTTTCTTTTGAGGATTTTACATACCTTCATCTACACATGGGTAAGGAAATCCTGAATCAGAATGCCTCCAACTTGCTGACATCTTCTAATAAGAAATGTCCTGAATATTAGCTATAGAAGCATGCTATGCTGTGTACTTAGGTGATGACTCCTTCCACCTGCGTTGTGTTTTTGATATGTTATAAGAGAATCCTTTGCTTGTTCTTGTCAATGATGTTCTGAATTGGAAAATTGAAGGACGGATATTTTCCTACACGTATATAGAGGCACAAAATTCCTCAACCTTTTATTATAGGATATATGTTCCTATTTTCTATTCTGGTTAAAAGCTTCAAATGGGGCATTGGATTATGGAAGGTGGAATTTATTTGATCCACCCTTAGTCCTGGCATGAGATAATATAAAGGAGGTCTTAGATGCCCTCCTGTTCTTACTAATTTGTTAGTTAGTGAATAGCTCCCACAAACAAAACAGACCCAATGGGGTTCATATTCTCTTCTTCAACAGGATTTATACCAATTTAAAATTCCAGATATAGATTGGTAATAAATCCTAGTGAGATTACACTTAATAAATTACATGAAAGACTAAACCTTCCAATGTACTAAATGAGAAGTTTCCGTTTCTTTTCACCTGAGCAACAAGGTCAAGAAGGAAGGAAGTTAACTGAAAGGATAATAACTTGAAACCTTGTCAGAGATTTTTTTTTGGCCTAGCAATGAGTTTATTACATCAAAACATAATGTATGTGAATTGCAATAGGCAGGCTTTTGTCCATGCTTTTTCTGGCATGAGGAAACCAGTGTTACCACTTACTTTTTGACACTTGGAGTTGAAAATTGATGGGTTTTGCTTGGAAAATCATATATTGGATTGCTAGCTACCTTTTCCTGCTAAGGAGTTTATTATTATTTGCACTCTTCTTTTCTCGGTTTAGTTGACAGATTTTAATGTACTACAGACCAGAAGTACAGTGTAGTTCTTCCAGAGAGACTGCAAACAGGGAAATGGAATGTATACAGGTGGAAGGTTTATTATTTCCTTGTGCATGGTTCATATATGTGAACTTTTGGTAGACTCGGGAGTTCCTCTCCCTGCCAATCTGTACCTGACGTATTCATTGTTTCTTACATACAGATCCGCCCGTTCTCCATTGAAGCTTGTTGATAGATTCCCTGATCATCCAGAGATTGGCACATTGCATGATATTTTTGTGTGAGAATGTTTGCCCTTCTCCCGTACACTACTTTGCTAGAGATGTCTACCCATATATATTCATTTTCGTTTCATTGAGTAAATACACATGTGCTTAACTTCATGTCTCCACCTTATCCAAATTCTGATACACAATCTCTAAAACTTTACCTTTTCATTTAATTTGTTGGTGAATTCAGACACTCAGTTGAAAATTTCCAAGACTACAAATATTTGGGTACACGTATACGGATAGATGGGACTGTTGGAGAGTAAGTTTATTGGAAATCTCTCTTTCTCAGGTCATAAGGAAATAAAATGGGCTATTGACTTTATTTTTTGCAAAAAAATGATGTGTATCTCTTTTTTTTACAATGTGCAGTTACAAATGGATGACATATGGTGAGGCAGGTACTGCTCGATCAGCAATAGGTTCAGGACTTCGCCATCATGGATTACAACCAGTAAGCCAACTTTTTCATTTTTTTTCCTGTCTATTATTTCTTCCGCGAGGTACTAATTGGTGTCTGTATTGGACAATTTCAATATCAAAATACTTCAAAGTAAGTGAAACAGATATCTTTAGCGACTAGCCTTAGTTTTCAAAAGATAACAATAAAATCATAAGGTCTTTTTTATGTCTATTTAATTTTGTAACTTCCACCCAGTTTTTTCTTATACGAAGAAAGTTAACCTGGATATTAATTTATTTTATACCTGAATCTTGCTATCTTTAAGACATTGACGTGTTTTTACTGGAGCAGGGAGCTTGTGTTGGACTTTATTTTATCAATAGGCCAGAATGGATGATTGTGGATCACGCCTGTTCAGCATTTTCGTACATATCAGTTCCTTTATATGACACCCTTGGTGTGTAGTTGTAAGTCAGTTGAGCCTTCTCTAGTGTAGTCAAGTCCATTGACTTTGTAATCTTCTGGTGCATCTGTAGGTCCTGATGCTGTTAAGTTTATTGTCAACCATGCTGAGATACAGGCCATTTTCTGTGTGCCAAGTACCTTAAACACTGTAAGTCTTTTCTTAACATCTCTTTTAAGTTTTAAGTTTTAAGTTCTAGAACTTTTTTTGTGGATTGGTTACCAGAGTTTTATGACAACCACTATGCCTATCGCTTGTTTCTGGTTTTATCTTCTACTTATATATTGAGAATGAAAGAATTTGTCAAGAAGCTTCCCCATTTTGAAGCTAGATCCACCAAATCATGTTACATATTGAATCATCCATATCATTTTATGTAGCAATGTGTAAGTTTAAATTTTTCGTATGCTGCTGTCAGAGAACAAATAGTATGCAACTTGTAATTTCGATGTAGTTATTTATAGGAGTCTCCTGATTTTAAATGTCTCTGTCTAAAAATTGCAGCTACTGAGCTTCCTGTCAGAGATTCCTTCCGTCAGCGTAATAGTGGTATGCTCATATACATAATTTTAGTGACTTATATTCCTGTGCAACATTATTCCTCTTTTTCATGTTCTTTTGACGTGTTGTACTTGATTTGTGAATAGGTAGTTGGGGGTGTAGATGAACATCTACCATCTCTACCCTCTGCTTCAGGAGTCAAGCTTGTGTCATACACAATGTTACTTAGTCAGGTATCTATAGTATCTTATGATTTTCTTTTCTGATGCTATATGTTACCAGTGATAAAGTCTGTTAATGAACCCGGTAGCTATCACCCAATATTTTATGCATGAAAGAAAGTACTTTAGATATTAGGCTTTACTTTCTTGCTGATAACTTCTTTACATCCACCTAGCTGTCATTGGTCCTAGATTCATGGCAGTTAACTTTTTACCTGATGGTTTTTCTATTTGCTGACAAATTGTGGTCAATGCTTAAAGGTGAATTTTAATCTGCTAAATTGTTAAATTTAGGGTCGCAGTAACATGCATCCATTTTACCCTCCCAGACCTGAAGATGTAGCCACTATATGCTATCTGAGTGGTACCACTGGGACACCAAAGGTAGCTCTCTCTTCCGTCTTCATATGTTATAGTTTGATATTAAAATTTAAAATGTTTTGTAGATATAATATAGCTCTTCTTTTTTACTCCTTTTCTTCCAATAGGAGTTGTTCTATCACATGGAAACTTGATATCAAGTGTTGCTGGCATGACCCTTGCTATCAAATTTTATTCCTCGGATATGTAAGTTCTATCTTGGAATATGATGTATTATTTTCACTCGTCCCAGATTGTGTCTGAGATTGCATTTTATGCAGTTACATATCCTATCTTCCCTTGGCACACATCTATGAACGAGCTAATCAAATCATGTCAGCATATTACGGAGTTGCTGTTGGCTTCTACCAGGGGGTATGTGATTCCTCAATGGAATATATTGATTCAATCTTGTTCTGCTTATAAAATCCAGTGTTGCTTTGCTGTTTGCTCTTCCCATTTCACCTTACATAAAAAGACTAAAGATTCGTATTGGAAAGATAAAATTTCTTTCTTGCACTTGAAGAAACCCTGTCGCAGTCCAACTGCACCGTAAGATATTCCTGATATGTGAGGGGATTTGATTTGTCTGAAAGGGATGGGTGATAGGAGTGGGTAAGTAATAGATTTGATCATTTGAATAGTGATATGACCAGGATAATCTTGCATTGCTAATGCATTTGACATGAAAGTTTATCTGCCTTTTGGTTGTTTCTGAAGACAAAGTATTCTTCTACTTCATCTACGGTGATAGTAACCTTTATTTGCAACCTCTGAAACTTCTGTGGAGTGAACTGGTTCAAATTTTATTTATTTATTTGTATACACTGATTGGCAATGCTTACTGTGCACAAGTCAATATCCAGGTTATGGGATAACAAAAAAGTAAGGAAATTAATATAGCACTAGGATATGATTTTGATGCTCTTAAGTCGCAGGATATTAACCTTGTTCCACTGCTTAAATAATTTTTGTATGGTGAGCCAAGCTCATTTGCACTTGTATAATTGCTTTTATTGTCAGGGCTTTACATGTGAAGTTGTTTCCTATACAGGATAACTTGAAATTGATGGATGACTTAGCTGCTCTAAGGCCCACTATATTTTCTAGCGTTCCTCGTCTATACAACAGAATATATGCTGGGTACATCTCTTCAGTATTCCTGAAATGATTGTTTAGAACTCTTCTAGTCAAGTGTCAAAGTTTTATGGTTTTTCTGTTTTTCTTTTTTTTTTTGTTTTTCTTTTTTTGTTTCTTGCAGAATAACCAATGCTGTTAAGTCTTCTGGTGTGCTGAAAGAGAGGTTATTTAATGCAGCCTACAATTCCAAGAGACAAGCTGTAATGAGTGGTATGCTTTACCTGAGACTGAAGATTGTTGCTTTGTTTTCCTTTATGTGACCAACTGAAATTTGAAGTTTTGTGGATTTCGTTTCAATTATGACTTACCTAATAATCGGGAAGAAGTAAATATATCTCATAATTCCATCACTAAGGAACCAACCATCCACCGAAACAGAAAGCAATTAAAACAATTCATGGACTTATTAGTGTCATACCATCAGCTATATTTTTTTTGCACAATCTTTCTCCTTTGCTTTTCCTTTTGTTACTTTGCAAACTACGTGCGCTTCTCAAGTTTCTTAATTACCTTCTATTGTGCAGAGTATGCTATTTGATTCTTTCTTGTTTACAATCTGTTTTCAAATGCCTATTTATTTATATTCGGTTGCCATTCCTTGTTTGTCAGGCCGAAAACCATCACCTATGTGGGATAGGTTGGTGTTCAATAAGATAAAGGACAAACTTGGAGGCCGTGTTCGTTACTTGACTTCAGGTGCTTCCCCGCTGTCTCCTGATGTGATGGAGTTCTTGAGGGTGTAAGTTAAATTTTATATATAGTCCAGTAGTTAGTACCACTCTAGACAAATTTCAGTATTCGCACTCCTGAAGACATGGCATCTATATATAGGTGCTTTGGCTGCCAAGTAATCGAAGGTTATGGCATGACAGAAACTTCCTGTGTCATCAGCTCTATGGATGAGGGTGACAACTTAACTGGTCATGTTGGTTCTCCCAATCCGGCATGTGGTAAGTCATAAAAAGGTTTGCTAAAACTTGCTTTTGTATTATGGTTTTGAGCTTATTCTAAAATTTGACACTTATGCATCCATGCCTCCAGAAATAAAGCTTGTTGATGTTCCTGAAATGAGTTATACCTCAGAGGATCAACCTCATCCTCGTGGGAGATCTGTGTCAGAGGACATATCATTTTCCAAGGCTACTATAAAGATGAAGTTCAGACGTACTTACCTAACGCTTGGAATTTCAATTTTCTGGATCATGTTTGGATGTTAAAATGTTACTTGATCTTGATTGAAATTACAGGAGAGAAGTGATTGATGGTGAGGGTTGGCTGCATACAGGAGATATTGGATTATGGCTACCAGGTGGGCGCCTCAAGATTATTGATAGGTAAGTTATCATCTGTTAACCACTCCAAAAAGAAAGAGAAGGGACATGTTCTTGAGATCTTTTTCACTGTCAACAGGAAAAAAAACATTTTCAAGCTGGCACAGGGCGAATACATAGCACCCGAGAAAATTGAGAATGTGTATGCAAAGTGTAAATTTGTTGCACAGTGCTTTGTGTATGGTAAGAAAATCATATTTTGAATACTAAGTCAAGCTCTCCCTTACTCTTTCAGCTGAGGAGCCTCGTTTTTGTAGGGGATAGCTTGAACTCCTATTTAGTTGCTGTGATCTGTGTGGATCCTGATGTTTTGAAGGATTGGGCAGCATCAGAAAATATCAAGGTAATTAAGAAACTTCCACTGGTAACTGTAAGTAAAACTTCGATTGATCTTAGACGAATAAAATTTAAGGAAGTAGCTCGGGAATTATGATAATGAGGAACTTGTTGACTCTCATGTCATTATCCTTTTGTGTTGGATTTACTGCTCATCTCTCGTTTTTCTTCCATGGATCCTTTATGCACAAGGAGCCATACTGTATAAACCTTGCCCCTTTCTAGGGAAAAAAATAACAAAAGCAAAAAACTCCGAATTAAAATTATCTATATTTTGAAGTACTCTAGTAAGCAGTGGTATCCTTCTCCCTGAGTAATTTCCATCTCAATCACTTTGTTGTTTCCTTGCAGTATGAAGATTTAGAGCAACTTTGTGCTGATCCAAGAGCGAAGGCTGCTGTACTTGCTGATATGGATGCTGTCGGAAGGGAGGCTCAGGTAACGTTGTCCTTAGAGCTATAGTTATTCCTTAGAGCTATAGTTATTGTTCGATCAAGGCTTCAACATTTTGAAATATTATCAAACTTCACATTTGGTTTATTAATTAATGTTTTTTCGGACACAGTTGAGGGGTTTCGAATTTGTGAAAGCCATAACTTTGGTGCTTGAGCCGTTCACTGTGGAGAATGGCTTGTTGACTCCAACATTTAAGGTGAATCTTTTCTCAAGTTCTATGCATAATAACGAGTACGATAGTTGTTGGGAATTACTCCATCCGTCCCACCGAACATGGCCTATATTCTTTTTCGGGTTGTCTCATCGAACTTGGCTGCTTTCCTTTTTAAGAAATAATTATTTCTTCAAAAGATGTGGATCCTACCTACTTTTTATCACTTTAATAACTTTATATCCTTCTCCTATCTATTTTTTATTCATTTAATCACTTTATACCCTTCTTTTAAATAATCTTGCCGAAAAGAAATAAGCCATCTTCGGCGGGACTGAGGGAGTATATCAAGTAGTATTTTTTTCTTAAAATTTTGATATCATATTATTGAGTAAATTTCTATATGTGCATTAACAAAAAGGGTTAATGGTAGTTTATGACCACAACATAGATGATCTCTTATGACCTCAATTGTGATTTATTTTTAAATATCCTGAAGTGTGCAATTTTTTCATTTATGTGTTGTGTGGAATGTCAGGTAAAACGGCCTCAAGCTAAAACGTATTTTGCGCAAGCAATAGCTCGCATGTATACGGAGCTTTCAACGGCTGATCCAACCGGTGCTCCACAAAAGTTGTTGTGATCATCCATTCAATGAATTGGGTGACATCATATACCAAAATACATTAGCATCCAATAATTTGAAACTTGGTTTCCTTCTGTATAATCTCAATTTATGCATTTCTTTTGTTGATTCTCTTGATTGTGGAGGGCTTTAATCTATAGAATAAGTCGGTTTTTGTCTTGGTTTGTGAAGATATCAGTCTGAAACTTGTTATGAGATTATACATGTAGACCACTTGAATTTGAATATTGGGCAAACAACGTTAAGGTAATTCATGATTGATCAAATCACGAGCCTTGTGTAAATGTTCTTTCCTATGAGTAAAAGTGACTGAGTGAGATGCTTATGAATCCCATTTCTCAGAAGAGTTATTACATACCAAGGCATTTTAGAAAGTGGAGGGTGATAAGTAGGATAAATAGTCTTCACCGAATAATTAGAAGGATTATTTAAATATTTTCCCCATTTTAATGTCCATGATATTAACTTAAAATAATAAAATCAAGTGCAAGTTCAATTTCTTTTTTCCCTTGGTATAAAAGTTCAACCTATTGTAATTTTCTGGTTTGCAAGTCTACAATAGTCTTCATAGCCTTGTACATGCCATTTGTTAAAAGTTTTACCTTGTAACTCGACAGCTTTTATTCAAATTCTAATGCAACTTCCAACTCCAAAATAAAAAATAAAAAATTCAATGTGATATGAAATAAATAACAACTACGTCAACTCATCAAAAGGAGTATACACAGACCAATCACGTATACCATATGATGACACAAAGGTACCAAGTTAGCAATACCTAAGAATATGGGCCCGTGAAACTGGACCTGTAGGCCTAGCTCCACATATCCAGAACTGCTCTTCTAAGTAGTAAACGACATCACATGTATTAGTAAATTATAATCTTAAGGACTCATATCTCTGAATAGGAGCTGACTCTTTACAGACAGATTGTAGCAAGTAATATATGGCGCATGTATCTGAGGATCTGTATATACCCTATTCGAATATTATAAGGATTCAGATCACCTTATCTCATGTCATATCTACACCTATAAGTAATCTCATCATGCATGGGTCATATACGTAATCTTAAGTTATCAATAAGCCTCAAATATAATATATTACTGACTTAAACGTCAAAATATCTACTCAGAGACTCCATCTGGCTCTGTTTTACAATTGATCCAATTCCCACATATTCCGACGGTTCAACAAGACATTCCGGTTGTGCCCTCATAACCATTATTCAATTACTACTAGGAAATACATCTATTTTATAAATATTTATTAGATTTACAAGTTGAATATATCACAATACAATTTCATTTACATAGAAAACAAAGTTCCCATTATTTTTGTGGAAAATTTCCAACAATGTGAGAAAACCTCTGGGAACAGCGATAACCGTCACAGAACCACCGGTTCCGATTTGGGACCTTATTGGGATATCTAGACGGGTGGTTCTGGTCCGAATGTTTTGGAGCCGGTGCCGGAATCAGAGTTGGGCTAATCTACCCTTAAGCTCCACTTGCAATTAAATTTGTGTACGAGCACAAGACAGGACAAACATAGTCTTGTCGTGATCAAAGTAATATTGAGAGTTGAGAGCTTCGGTCGTCCAAATTCCAATCAGCAATATAAATTGTACACAAAATTAGCGGCAACACTTTGTAACATGATACATCATTCGGCAAGTCATGGCCTTACAGCAAAGCAGCCATTTATAAGTTTTATATGCATGCAAATATTATACACGAATTATGCACACGCTTGGACAATGAGAAAGTGTTTCAAGGCTTCATAACTGGTCTCGTGTTATCCTTGAGCCACTGATATGCAGAACCTTCCAGCAACGGAGAAACCTACAGTGAAATATGTAAGAAATGAAGACTTGAGCTGTAAAAGAACAAACACAAGACAAATGCAAACAGCAGAGTTAAATGTTATATTTACCTTCTCCCAGACTTGCTTATGGTAATCATTGAGCCAATCTATCTCAGTGGTAGAGAGTAGTGACAAGTCACACAATTTGGTCTACATCATGTGTAGAGAACGAGATATAAGGGATTATTAAACTATAGCATGGTTGAATACCACGTTTCACTGATAGAATTTAAATAGAGCAAGTAAGGCAGTAAAAGCTCTAATGGGAAATTGGGGCAGAACAGGGAATCACGATGCAAGGATATGAATTCATACTAATAGCAAGTCAAAATACCTGAATAGGAACAAATGTGAGCTTTTCAAAGCCCAAATAATCCACTCCTCCAAAGCGATTTGGCGTGTCTGCCTCTTTCACATAAAGAAGATTCTAGGAGGAGGAGGACAGGGAGACTAAGTTACATGAACATCTTAGGAAAGGAAACTTGCACTTTTAACTTTTAACTAATGAGAAATCTATGGCAAGTAAAGCACAGACACTATGAACTTACTTCAATCCTAATGCCAAATGCATGGTCTTCATAGTAACCAGGTTCATTGCTGACAACCATGCCCTTCAGCAATGGGGCCATATTTCCAAAGCGAAAGCTGATACTTTGAGGGCCTTCATGAACATTGAGCGCAGCTCCTACACCATGACCAGTACCTAAAGTTTGCATGGAACATTGCAGTAACAAATTAGCATATCATCTCAAATCAAAACAGATGGTCAAATACAATGCAGTAATAAGTCTACAAAAAGAGTGAGTGAGAAAATACCATGACGGTAATCAAGACCTATCTTCCACAGTGATGATCTTGCAAAGGAATCTAACACAAAACCAGGGTAATTATCAGGAAAAATAGCCTGATCAAGAGCAATATGACCCTGGCAAAATCATGGAACGTTGTTAGTTTGTCTTCTCACAACCACAGTCTCTATATAGAAATATAATTAAGTAATGTGAATCGCAGAGTGAAAACAAACTGGAAAAGACCACACAACCTATATCTAGAATGAAAACAGCACCGAACATAAACTGTGAACTGGTACTTGAAAGATACTTTAAGTGTCTTAAGTGCATTGGCAACTAGGTGTGCTTCATCATGCCATACACCTCTGTAAATTATAAACTCATCCCCATGTTTAAGGATTCAAAAGCTTATTAGGTACTTGAAAGATACTTTTAAGTGCATTGGCAACTAGGTGTGCTTCATCATGCCATATACCTCTGTAAATTATAAACTCATCCCATGTTTAAGGATTCAAAAGCTTATTAGGTGGTTCATGGCAGGATTTTCCTATGCACAAGCAAAACCCTTGCAGCCAGTCATCTTACACACCAAGTATCAACAATTAGTTTGACACAACAATACGGGAAGCTTGTTTCCTCTGATACTTGCTTAATTAAAGAAACAGTCCTTTCAATATATCCCTTCTCCAACTTCTTGAAACTTGTACAACCACAATCGAATATACTCAACAAAGATTTTTTTTGTAACAGAACTTTTAAGTGCTAGAAGTCATTTGCCTGCTCTCTCTTCTCAAGTTACCTTCTTGCACTTAGTATGTAACAGAAGGCAATGTCTTTTAAATTGTTACAAAATTGAAAAAACAGGTTCATGCATGTAAATATGCCAATGATCCATTGTTGAAGAGAACCATCGTCTTTTATCTTACATGAATAAGGAAATTATTCTTCTTACAGAGAATTGTAAAGTTAATCGAGTCAACAGAAATAGATGAAAGAACATTACCTGAAGGACTCTGGTGAAACATTCTTTTTCCCATGAAGAAGGTTGGCCAAAATGTACTGTCCTAGTAATGTCAGTTGTTCCATCAATATATTGAGCTCCACTGTCCAATAGAAAGAGTTTTGCTGGATCTACTATGCTACAATTGTTAGGCTCTGGTTTGTAATGTATGATTGCACCATTTGCACCAGAACCTATAAATAAACATTTTTGGCATAGTCAGCCCCATTCTCCCATTAAGGAAAACAAATCAGTTAGTAAAATAGTTCTACACAAATGAGTAAAACTGAAACATGGGACATGCACAACTCTATTGCCTGATAGCAGGCTGCACGTTTCATATTGTTCAGACTAAAGGAACAAATACATTTGTTCACTCATTTGCCACAACCACTATCTCTATATTTGAGGACCTAATGGATTTAATCTGAATTGTTAATATTTCAAAGAATCAACTACCCCAATTCAAACTTCTGGAATATGAATTAGTCAGTGGCCAGTGGATAGGATAAAGCCTAAAATCATGAGATAATTATGCACACAGGTCAGACCAATATTTTATAAAACAAAATTTTCCACCAGGGTTCCAGAAATCCCCCATTACTGAATGCAATCATTATATATTCCAATTCCTCTAACATTTACTTTACAAGAGACTCGTTAGTGTGAGCATACCACTAGCCCACGGTAATATATACACAATAAACTAATTTGAGTAACTGCCCAAAGTTTCTTATTTAGTGAGCTATCACTAATTGAGATTTCATAGTTGGATAAAGATAGATTTGACTTATTATCCTCGTGCTTATCGAAATATGCAAATAATTGACTTGGAAAGTATCCATAGTCATTCCATAGTGCCCAAAAATAGAAAGACAAGGAAAAGAGTAAAAGATTGTGTACCACTTATAGTATCAAAACTTGTATCCAGAAAACCATCTTGCCTAGATCGAATTCAAGAAGCTTCTCTGCAACATCTACTTCTGTCAAAAGACACCATTATCGATTTCCTCCTCCAGCCATGCCCAGAACTGGGCTAGAGCTGCTGCATCCTACAAAGGTCCCTCACACTTAACCAGAACCTGAATTGCCATATTCTTAAAAGTGATACATGAAAAAAATAAATAAGCTTGAAGATGGAGTCCAGTTAACACGTGCACTAGAATATAAAGTTAAACTGTTTAGCAGCAAATCAACATTGACAAAGGTATCCACTGCTTCCTAAATACTTACTCCTTCCCCTACAAAAGATGATCCACTTCTTTATATGGTTTTGTTCCTTTAGAAGTTTCATAATGGCTCATCGTCTGTTAGTCATTTTAAAGATTAGTTTACAAACAAGATAAGTATTAAATAATTATCAAACACCAGAATCAAAATATAAATTTGGTAAAGGTAATTGGGTAAGTAGGAATTGCCAGCACCAAATTGAACAAACTGTCAAAATTCATTGCAATTACTTAATATAAATTAGAACGGACAAGTCATCCATGCTTCTAACTAGCAAAGACATGTGCATCACATGACACATAAAAGGCATCTAAATGGATTTCAAAAAGGTTCCTTATCGGAATACATTCAAAACGCGAGGACCACAAGCTCGGGGATCGACGAAGAGAAAATATCAAATAAACTTCTTAGGGTTAGCAGTGAAAGAAAGAGCCTGGCATTCATTTCTTTATTCATATTCATAGCTGAGTTTACAAAAGAGGGACCAATCTCATCGAGGTGATTAGAGGACACCTCTGATCATTCACCTCTATTGTGACATGTTTACATCAGTAGTTTTAGAATGGCTTGCAAGTGTCTGCACAGACTCCTCTAATAGGGTCCCACCTCACCCGCAAGCAAGGATGCTAAAATAATTGATATTAAGCCCATCGCATCAGATCTCACTTTTGGCCACTACATCATGGGTTGGAGCATAAAAAGGCATGCATGATTGGAAGTGTCTTATTGCAGAGGTGGAGTGCGAATAGTAATAAAATGGGAAAATTCACAGGTGCAGTTACCTCAGATGAGAGTTACGCATTCCTTCTAATTCGCCGTTTTTTATGGCTTTAGCAAAAGAAATAGGTGAGCTCTTATACACTGCAGCAGGTCCACGAGACATGTTAACTGGGCCATTGCCGCATTGCTTATTTTCTTATCGACATTTCCAGCAGTGGCAGAGTACTTATCACAGGCAGATTTGAAAGCATTCACAATTGCAGCACTAACAGATGGCGTGTCCAACCAAAGGCATGCCCTTTTGCAGCCAAACTGCAAGAAGAAATTATGGTAAAGTAAAAACGTCTGCTCTAAAAGAAACTCAATGAATTGGCACATCTGTTCTATAAGAGACAAAATGGATCTGCAAATTACATTCAAATTGCTGTGCAAAAAAGTGCTTCCACTTTAATTTCAAACAGAAAATTCTCAAAAAGTAAATTAAAATTACGATCTACTGCTAAAACACATGCACTGTCAGATAGGTCAGTATGCTGGCCAATTAAGTAGCAGTATAGCTGAAGAGATAGAAACACAAATGAGAATATCCATGGACCATGTGAAGTGGCCCCAATCGATATAAAGCTCTGGGGATATCATTTCATTAGAAAGTTCAGGTTTGTCTAGAGGGCCACTAAACAACTAATAACAGCATTAAGTACTAATCAATAGCATCTTTTGCAGAATATCTTTGGTCAAATAATCTTCTGCATTGATAACATTCATCTTTGTGAAGAACATATTCTTTTGTAAAGTTTTAGATCCAGTAAACCATATGGTAGTACAGTAGAGTTATTAAGAAATTTATCTGGCTGATGAAAGACGGGGAAAATTGAACTCGAACAAACAAGCGGAGAAGGGGCAGCACCTTTCAACTTCAGAAAGAATGGACTCGTAGGGTCTCAACTCAATCCCAGCATTCTTCAAATAATGCATTACATCAGGGTTGATTTTGGCATCATCTATAAACAATTTTGCTCCATCAATCTCCACGACTAAATAAGCATACATAACTGGTGAATGTGGTATATCGCCACCTCTCTGTCAAAAAGAATTCACATGTTAACAGTGAAGAGGAGACAATAGCGAGACTCAGATAAAGTTTCAAACTTATTTGAAGTTTCTTCAGTACCAAACCACAATGCAGGTCCACCAAGCAGTGAATGAAGAACCAAATGTAACCTTTTTAGGTGTCTCTATTAATCCATACAATATTTGGTTGGTGAACCAATTTAAAAGTTAGGATGAAAAAATGTCCTTCAAGGTCTTGGGAGAACAGCTAAGAAAAACGAATTTCCAGAGCACTAAGAATGCAGCTGAAGTACAAAATGTAAGATTCGGAAGCAGCTATTGCAAGTTAAATGATGTTTGCTGCCATTCTCATTTCCTTAAATGGAACAGATTCAATGTTTGATATTACAATTACCCCCTAGAGGAGCTAAGTGAGATGGGATTTAACAATTCCAAAACCTTTTTTATTGATTTAACCACAAAATAAATGGACCTAATATGGTTTATAGTCTGAATACCAAAGCCAAATATTAGATAAGAATAAAAACTTCTTACCTATTACTGGAAAAAAAAAATGGATTTACAAGTATTGATGCCACAATCTCTAGGCACACCACACCTTCTTATATTTTTTAATCAAAGCACCTTCCTTAACAGCAGGAAATCCTCCTTTTTGAGGCTATTTCATCACTTTTTTAGTATAAAGATGCCCTCGCACAAGAAAGAGACCATGCACCGGCTAAAACATCTAGGGAATTTTCTTCTTTCTCTAATTTTTGTTTTTTGAGTTGGGGCAGCAAAGCAGGGTCTCATGCTGTACATCTGGTTAACAATATTGGAGTTACTAAAGACAGAAAATCACATAGCTCGAAAAGTTACCAAGTTCAAAAGCCATGCAATCTCATCCAGCATCGAGATAACAATTGCAGATGAATCAGCACTACTTAGTTCAGATCTCAATGAGGACAGCTTGGACGACACGTCTACGCCAGCATATTTCAGGTCATGAACTCTTACATGTCTGTTTGGAGGCTTTGGTCTTGATTCTTTCCATATCTCATCTACAAGATTAACATCATACGTACACTAACTCATGATTCTTTCGAGATATGGCCTCTTTCAATTCATCTGCAGAATCGGAAGAAAACAGGAACTGAACCCTTCACAAAAACCAAGGGAAGATGGAAAACTGGGATCAGATAGATGTAACAGATGGAAATATCAACCAGAATATGATGTCAAAATGAAGAAAAATTAACTATACAGGTAAAGACGAGCAACAAGTATAAGCAAATTCAAAAAACAATTTCCAGCAAGTGGAATTCTTATAAATTATTTGAGAAAGCTTCTTTGCTAGGAATCAGTCTTTACAGCCTTGATTAAATAGGAAAAGTCTGATGATCGTTTAGATAAATGTCCTCCGGGAAAATGGTGTAACAGATCAATAGACAACTGTGAGAAGCAATTTAAGCATTTGATGCTGGATTTTGGAAGGCAAAAGTAAGAGAGGACTAGGTACCCCAGACTATCAGTCACAAAAGGTCAAGCTGTGATAGCAACAGAAGAACTGTAGATCTGGTCTATTGGAAAACTCAGAATCTCCCAATCTCAAATATAATTCTGCCCAAATCCACCGGAACTTGATGATCTATGCATTGTGAGTAAACAAAACACTCAAAAACATTCGGGCTTTCAAAAGATGTTATAGGGCTTATATATTTACGTCAGAAATTTCCTCCATGTACATCATTCATCATATATCTTAATTATGCAAATTACACTTAAGCAACTGTTAGAGAACCCAAACTAAATCCAATCAATTTCTGAGTAGAGCCTCTAAACACCAATTAGGCTTGCTTACCCTACAAGAATGATCAACCCCAATGTGAGGCCTTGATGGTGATAGGTTGATGTAATAGCGGGCTAAAATGGTATTTTCTTATCACAACAGTGAGTTTCATAGATTATAAAATAAAGTTACATATATTCAACTAGTTGAAATAATCATATGACAGAACACAGTATGAGAATTAAGATTTTACTCACAGGGTCTATCCCAACTCTGCTGCCAGGAGCCAGGACTCCATTAAGCCACTCACTTGTCGTAGGTACTCCTAAATTGCCAGCCTTCATTAGAATCCAACTGGAGGATAACTGCTCCTGGGCCTATTTGACAAGAAGAGGAAATAGTTAGCAACATAAACAAAGCCTAGCGACAGTTTATCAAAGTGAAAGAGAGAGATGTTAGTCATCCACTTGCCAGACCTGGAGGAAGTAGCGACCATCTGTCCAGAGAGCTGCTTTATCTTTTGTGACCACAGCAGTGCCTGCACTACCAGTAAAACCTGATATGTATGCTCTCCTTGTATAACACTCAGCAATAAATTCGCTCTGAAATTAAACATGACACTAATAAGATTTTGAACACAACCATAATATGTAATGAAACGTTAAGAAGCTTGATGAAAGAACAGATGTCTTAGACATAAGACCAAATCTTAACTTGGTTAAGATGCTCCCAGAAAGATAGCACATTCCAACACTTTTCTTTTACTTATCATTTGTGGAGTAAAGTGCTTAAGGGCTATGTATATTCCAGGTCGCTGATAGAAGAAGAACTGTTTTTTCTTTTTTGGTTGTAATGACATTAATAGAACCTGATATCTTCTAACATAGAATTTTTCATTCATTTTGGAAATGGGTGGACACCTTGCTCCTTACATGTACTAATTACTATATTAGTAATTTCATGTTATTAATAAAATTTGTTTTTCTCATGAAGCAAGGGAAGCAAATCGAGATATCTGGTTCATGGTTGAGTACTGATATACAGTACGAACAAGGAAAAAGAAGGTTCTACAGATGAGCATTTCCTTCTTCAATTATCTTCTCACTCTATTTTCCTCCTTTGACCATGACTATGTGCATAAATTTTACCTACTTAAACATCTTGCAACCGAACAGCGTTGCTTCATAAATAGGAACTCTGTTTTTTCATTCCTAATTTAAATAAAGAATTAGAAAATTGCGACAAACCTGATGAGCATCCTGAGATGGAATGATATAGGCATCAATGTCAATATCAGGCCTGATAAAAAGCTCGCGTATCTTGGCGAGCTTGTCGTCGGGCTCGGAGTTACTAGGCTTCTTCCGCAGCTCCGAGGAGGGCCTGGCAGTTATGGAAGCGGAAACCTGGAGGATGTGACCGCCGTGTGATTTGAAGGGGAGTCGTGGGAGGTAATAATTGATGTTGCGGTGAAATTGGGGGTATGTGTTGAGGAGGCCGAAGCGGCTGCGGCCGTGGAGTTGAAAGGGGGAGCGAGCGAGCATTCTAGCGGTGGAGAGAGATAGGGCAGACTCCATGAAGCTTGAATTCCTGCTTTAGAGAGAGAGAGAGAGAGAGAGGGGATAACTCTTTTATGTTGGACACACGCAAGGAAAGAGGAAGACGCACCTGTGCTATTGCTTTGCTTGCGGGAAGATGAGGCAAATTATTTGCACCAATTAGACAATCTTCTTGAAGCCATTTGAAAGCAATTATGCAATTCTTCGAGTTACAGCTTAGTTGATTAAAAATTAATAAATTTTAAAATAAAAAAATCTCAAAAATATTTCATTTCAAGTTTGGGACCCTTTAATTAAAACTTTGGAATTTTGGGACTCGTGTTATATTCGTATTTGTGGTTATCCTTTTCTTTCTTTGTTCTTCATGGAAAAATTGTTTATTGTATAGAAAATATATAATCTAAATATTCAGGTTCAATTATTTCAAGTAATTATTATATCTTGCCATCTATATATTTCACACCACAACCATTTTATTCATAAGAAAGCCAGTATCGATTAAGAAAGTCATCTCACTAATATCGTGAGGACTCACATTTGAATGATACCATTAAATTCGTCTAGCTCAAGAATATAAAACATGTAATTGTTTGATACTTGTTTGTTAAGTAAATACATTTTTTATTAACTCATATTGGTCAAACAATATATTCAATCCGTCACAACATAGAATCCTGTTACCATCGATTTTGAATCGTTTTAGACATCAATAATTAGCATATTCTACGGTTAATTACATTATTACATTTTTTTATCGATTTACAACATAATTTTAAATCGTTGCACAAAAATACAACATTTAAAACTCATGAAGCCAAACTAACATGACATAAATTAATGTTGATTATCAAAACTTTCTTTATGAAAATGCATCGTAATCGACATATAAATCATGTGTCACGCTAGTTTAGCCCGACAAAAAATGGGATCAATCAAAATAATTTTGCTTAAAAATTACAAAGGCCCATGGCCTATAATTTTATGCAATAATTTAAAAGTCAATTTGCATACCGAAAAGTCATGTAAAAAGTGTTCTAATGAATGCAAAATTAACCCTAAACTATATAGTATAGAAGTCCTAAATGAATGTATTTTCCTTATTTTGTCCAAATCCATACGGGAGAGGTTTAGCCGGATACGTAGTGTGAGACGACATGAAATGGAGATTTCTAGCCTTTTAGAATATTCAAATTACGAGACTTCTTTGTATAAAGAATGAAGTTAAGGTTTAAGAGACTCCTCCATTTAATCCTTTCTCTACCTTAAGAAACCAAAGATTGAGACTTCAAATCCTATAATATATAAACAATAAATAATCATCAAAACGCTGTACTTGAATAATTTGTTTTATGAGGTTCGAATTTTACCTCATGAGTTTAATAAGTAAAAGTAATAAATAAAGATATGATTTTCTAACATTTATGAACAAATGTTTTAAATATTGAAATTCATAATCAATTTTTATTTTACTAGTAATTCACCCATATGGTTTCAATAGTTATTATTGATAATAAATTTATAATTTGTGAATTTATAATTATACATGAAAATGTATTTGGTAGTCATTAAAATGTATAATGATATTTTATTTAAAAATTGATAGATGAAAATTTTATTGTACCACATTTTAATAGGAAAATATGACTCAGTTCTATATATAAATTGGTTATAATTTAATTTTCCATAACTTGTGATATATTGGTAATAAATAAAATTTTCCATAACTTATGATATATTGGTAATAAATAAATAATATGAACTAATCAATAGTAAAAATCAAATTATAATCTAAATAAAATTTAAACTTGAATATGAATATCTAAACCTATAAATTTTAAAATGTTTTCTTATACATAGCGTTCATAGTACATGAATATTGTTATCATTTATCGCATATCAAGATTTTGATACCACTACGGTTTGTCGACTTCATACTTTTGAAACAATAATGTAAAGCTAACTATGAGAGAAAATGATTTCTTAAGAAATAATCCAACATATGACAATGATTGCCGTTGATTTGTGTTGATCATCATTGTACATGAAACAATAAGAGAATTGTCACTTTGTTCGAATTCGAAGGGTTACCCTTTGCATATTGTCATTATGTCGGCATTGAATGCTTCAATGCTTGAGGAGTATCTCCTTTTTGTTGGATTGGAACTGCCGAATGGTATATGAGTTGTAGCATGTTGGTTTTAATTGATGTTTGCTACTATTCAAGTACCAACTAGCAATTAGGTAATAGGGTAGGATGTAAGATTGCTTGTCCCTTGATGATAAGGGTTAAAAAGGTTTGGCTGAAAATATGGAAAAAGTTGATGAAATGTGGTAGACTATGACGTGATAATCTATCGCGATATAATTTATCTGGCACGGAGATATTTCTGTATTAATTCTCAACTTTTGTTAATGTGCTTAATTTCGATTTTGGTTCTCGTTTGTCGAACACGGGGTAAATCAATTATTTGATAATATAAACACGATTTTCACATAGTAGCTAAAAGTTTTAATTGACTTCAAAAATCATTAATGGTTTAATAATTCGATATAACGATTATTTAGAGGCGGGGTATTACATTATATCCTCAAGAAAATTTCATTTCAAATTTGTATACCTCAATCAAACGACTCAGTATTTCTTTTTATCTTGTCCTCAGTACTTATTGCACTAGTGGAATATTTTTGTAGCATATTTTTACTTATTCGTTGCACATAAGGTTTAATCTCACTATGACGATAATTTTGAAATTTTAGTGGTATGTGTAATGAATAAGTAAAAAAATGCTATGAAACTATTATACCGAGTCTATATAGAACCACACGTATGAATCTATAATATATATATATATATATATATATATATATATGTGTGTGAATTTGGTAGCTCGAATCACAAATAATTTTGTATATATTAAGTATTGAAATTGAAATAATGTTGTAGATAAATGATTTAAATGATAAATTATAATAAATCCCTAAAAATAAGTATAAAATCGTGTTTTTCCTTAAATTAAGGAACAAAATTCATTCTTAAAAGATAAAATTACTTATTTAACCTTTGGAGTAAACACAAAAAAAAAATGTAGCACATATAGTTATAATTGTAGCACAACAAAAATAAATATTGTCCATTGATTTACTAAAATCAATGAATTAGATTTATTCTTATTTCTTACACTTATTTCCATTATCACATGAATCATATATATATATATATATATGAGATGGTTCATGTAGGAAATGAGAATGAATCTGGGCCTTTGATTTGTTGGATCAATGATTGAGATTTAATTTCGGTTGTGCTACAGTTTTATATTTTGTGTGCTACGCGAATTACTATGCAGCACTATAACGCTTCTTGTGCTACGCTGCAATGAAAGATGTGTTAAACTAATATATTTAGCATATGTGCTACGAATGGATGAAATATGTGTTAAACTAACATGTGCAATATAGTAATTCTGATTGTGCTACACAAAAATATGAAAGATGTGTTAGATTTACATATCTATTCATATTTCCTACACTAAGAGCTTTCTTACCATAACTCACCCACACCACACACACATATATATATATATATATATATATATATAGGATGGATCACGTGAGAATGCAAATATTGGTGAGAAATGAGAATCGACATTTAACGTATAAAGTTATTGCATTAAATGTATAAATTTGTTGCATCAAATTTAACATATAAAGTGTAGCACTTAATATAAAGTTATTGCACGTAATTTGGTGCAATAAATTTATACATTTAGTGCAACAATTTTATCGTTAAATCTTGCGTTCTTATTTCTCACCAAT
Source organism: Salvia rosmarinus (assembly GCA_036937905.1). NCBI lineage: Eukaryota > Viridiplantae > Streptophyta > Magnoliopsida > Lamiales > Lamiaceae > Salvia > Salvia rosmarinus. The sequence goes on from CM072820.1 coordinate 43,404,530, forward strand.
ATTTACATTCTCACGTGAACCATCCCCTATATATATATATATATATATATATATATATATATATATATATATATATATAGGAGATGGTTAACATGAGAACCATCTTTATCATGAAACGTGAAAACCAAAAATGATGAATTATTTGTGAAAGTTAATGAATCAGTAGGAAAGTTAATGAATCCAAAAATAAAAACATAGAATTTTCTTCCTCGAGGATTCGAACCGGGTGAAAAATATTGAATTTTGGATTCATAACTTTCTCGTGAATCATCGACTTTCATAGCAATTCATTTTGTACATTCGAAATTTTGTGGTTCTTAGTTCTTACGTTAAAATTGTTCTTATTTAAACCTAACTATATATATATATATGAGATGTTTCTGTGAGAATAAAAATAAGTGTAAGAAATAAGAATAAATCGAAACCATGATTTTAGTAAATCAATGGGCATGATTTATTTTCGTTGTACTACGATAATAAATATATGTGCTATAATTTTTTACTTACGTTTTTGGTCAAGGTTATATAAGTAATTTAATCTTATAAGAATCAGTTTTTTTTCCTTAATTTAAGGTAACACATGATTTATCCTTATTTTTAGGGATTTTTTTGTAATCTATCCTTTAATTTATTATCTACAATATTATTTCAGTTTCAATACTTAATATATGTAGATTTATTTATGATTCAAGCTAGAAAATTCATGAAAAACTAAAGTAAAATAATCTATATATTGATTCATACGTGTGATTCAGACTATAGCATCGGTTTAATATTTTTGTAGCATTTTTTTACTTATTCGTTGCACATACTACTAAAATTTCAAAAATAATTATCGATTCATTTTATATGTTGTTCTGTATATATGCAATATTATTGATGTATATGTGCTAAAGAACATATGTATATGTGAAAAAAAAAAACACATTCAAAAGTAACAAAAAATAAATAAACACAATATATGTACAAAACAAAGAATCAAATTATTGGAAATAATTTACAAAATTTTAGTAAATGTGCACAATGAATAAACTAAATATGCTACGAAAATATCTCATCGGTCTGATAAGAATTGAAAAGCGGTATAAATGAATACATAAATTCTTTTCTTTAGCAGTATGTGCAAAATGAATACGCTAAAATGCTACAAAATGTTTCACAAGTGCAATAAGCGAAAAACATGTATGAATCAATATTTTTTTTTATCTACGTTTTTCATTATTTTTGTAGCTTTGATCACAAATAAATTTTTAGATATTAAGTATAGAAACTGAAATAGTCTGTATAAAATAATAAGTTAAAGATAAATAATAATAAATTCCTTAAAAATAGGTTAAAATCGTGTGTTTCCTATATTTAAGGGGAAAACTTTTTTAATAATAATAAATTATGCGATTTAACCTTGAAAAATATCATGCGATATAGCACATATAGCTACAATTTATATACATATATAAAATAAATCTTGTCCATTGATTTACTAAAATCAATGGTTTAAATTATTCTTATTTTTACAAAAAAATCATTATTATCGATCCATCCAATATATATATATATATATATATATATATATATATATATATATATATATATATATATATATATATGTGTGTGTGTGTGTGTGTGTGTGTGTGTGTGTGTAAGTTTTCATAATAGGTCATTAAATTCAAACTTTACACTATATTCCAATTGAATAAATACATAAATAAAGTATCATGAATATGAAATTACAATCGACATAATCATACAATCTAAATGCATAAATTACGCTAAATGCAAAACAATTAAATAATCGATTAATAATACAATCAACAATTGAATATTTAAATAAAATTAACATCATGTAACGGGAAAATTGAAATGGACGGACTTATTGAATAGCTGTATTCATATTACTTTAGCATGTTATATAAATAGATATACAAATGTAGTAAAATTAGTGCTAATGTATATAAGTAGTAAAAAAAAGGAGTAGAAGTTTTATAGCTTATTTCATAAAAACATGAGTTTTATAGCAATTTTAACTTAAAAGATAAAATTATCCTTGAACTACAACTTAAAAAATTTCAAAAGTTAAGATGTATTATGTTTGAAAATTCTCTCTCTCTCTCTCTCTCTCTCTCTCTCTCTCTCTCTCTCTCTCTCTCTCTCTATAACATACCATCTCTCTCATCTACGCAAATCAGAAATTCTTGCCAACTCTCGATCTCACTCACACAAACACACAAACATGAGTGATTCGGCTATGGATTCGATTGTTGTTACTCATCGGATGCGGCGGAGCGAGCAATGGCGAAGAACCATCCTCGTCGGTGGAAGAAGCGTCCTCATCGAGCACTCGTCGTTGCATACGCAAGCATGTCGACGACCTTCAACTTCGGCCTTTGAATTACGAGCGCCACACCCTCCAATGAGTAATTTGGGCATTAAATTTTAGTTTTCATGAGTATCGATGGTTTTCATAATATACACGATTGTTTTCATGGTGTGCACAGTGACATATAGTGATGGAATTTCGTTTGTTTGTGAGTTTAGTAATTTAGAAATTGAATTTATGTTGAATTTGTTGATTTTCTATGCATAACATAGAGTTCTTCAGTACATGATTAGCACTGTGCACGATTCTTCAGTACACAGTGACAACCGTGTACTGAAAAACACCATGTTCTTAAGTACACGGTTGGTCACTTTGTACACGGTTAGCACCGTGCACGATTCTTCAGTACACAGTGACAACCGTGTACTGAAGAACACCATGTTCTTAAGTACACGGTTGGTCACTTTGTACACGGTTAGCACCGTGCACGATTCTTCAGTACATAGTGAAAACCGTGTTCTTAAGTACACGGTTGGTCACTTTGTACATGGTTAGCACCGTGCATGATTCTTCATTACACGGTGACATACACGGTTGTTATCGTTACTGAAGAACATCGTGCTCATGCACGACACCGTGTTCTTGCACTGTGGTCACTTGGTACACGGTTGTACACGATGATAACTATTTATGAAGGGAAAACTGATTTTAACCCTCTCCCGAGGATCTATCTTGGATGTTTAATTCACCATACATTGATTATATTCCTAGCATGCACCTATATAATTAATTGCAACACGTAGGAGTTTTCTCGTGTTTACCTTTGAATCTGTCGGGGATGAACGGGATGAACGGATCGAGACTCTTGCTTTGATCTTCTGGACTGTATCCCGGTTATCCAATCTCCAACGTCGAGTGAGGACGATCTATGGAGAATGCTACAGAAAATCACCCTCCTTCTCTCTAAAGTTTTCGAAAATTATCTCCTAATGCACACTAGGAATTCTCGAAAAATATGCTATGGGATAATTGAGGATTAGCTTTGATCTTATCTCTTACCTTATATTTATAATGCATTACCATAATCCCATTAGGAAATGATCCATGCATATCCATAAGTATAATAATATCCTTATGGATAAAGAGAATAAAATCACATCCTTAGAGAGAGAGAGGGGCGCCGATTTCCATAAGCTACGGGTGCGGATGGGTCGACCAGGGATCAAATCTGAGGAATAAAGATGGGCCTCAAATAAATTAATTATCTTAGGTTCACTCGAACATAAATTAATTTATAAACATTCATTCATGCCACTAGAGAATAAATCTTGACTTACCCTTTATTACCGGGGTGAGTCGGACTTGCACTTAGACATTCTGAATCCCGTATTTAAGATATCGCACGTCCATTAATTATTTAGAGCATTACATTGCTTAAAATAATTGATATCTTTAATTCCTTAAGTAGTACCACTCAACCTTATTATTGTACTTGAGCTAACTCAACTGCAGGTTTAGTACAATAAACCTTTTGAGCTCCTTAAGGTGACGTCATCATCCTAGCGGATACGGTGACTCGTCTGAGATAACTAGCAAGACATCAAGCACCGCCACCACCCAAGGTGCGGAGAATATTGGGTTTAAACATATAACCTCACCCATAACAAGTCAAAGTGATGGTCAAGAACTCATACTCACCTAATACCTTATCGAGGTTTAGATCATCGTAAGTCACCGAGATCTAGGTTCTTCACGACGGTCGGATAGAAGAACTCATCTCATCGTGATCCATCAATACGTCGAGGCGTGCCGGCATGACAAGCAACCAAGTCAAGTCACTTCTTATCTATACCGACTATACCGATAACTCGTCCTCAAGTTGTCTCACCGTGATTCTTTTTATATCTCATTAAGCTTGACCAATCATACATATTTACGTGATCTTCTACACAATCGTAATATATGAGATAAGGGACACGGATATATGCAATCAAGTATTTGATCGCTTTTTTCTAACACGAAAAGCATGCAAGTATAAGGTAAGCGAGTATCGTATCCACGAGGATTGTAACACGAAAACACGAAGCTAACTCAACAATAATTCATCATTATCCAAGCAAAATTGGTTTGGTAAGATTTTAGGGCTTGAATTTAATCCAAGCGGATGTAACCATGCGAAAAATAAAATAAAGCAATAAAACACGGATGATAAAAGCAGATAAGAAAGACTAACCACAGGGATGCATTAATCCTATCCACAATGTATATTCATCCTATTTCCTATTAGCCAATTTTAATCCGAGACAAGATGGAAGATCACATATATAACCAACAACTTGATTCTGACGATTCGGTTTGTGAGATTACTAGTTTTCCCTATTCTTATTACGTCTCTAGGTGAAAACAAGCAACTCAAACAGATCACAAAGAATAAGCTTCCTACGGATGTTCCTATCTCACCTCGACTCGAGAACATCCGTATCATGCATTCAAGATCGATTGACAATTAATACGATTCGTCGTTAGCGGCAACTAGATATGCATCAAGATTGATCGAAATTAATACATATAAATAAGCACCAAGAATCATGAATCAATGCACGGAAGGTAAATAGCGATAACGAGAATCACAACATATAGGATCGGATCATGCAAACCCTAGGATTAGAGCAATCTAGCGGACATAATAAGCGGAATAAAATACGATTTAACCATAAAAATAGAAATTATATAAATGAAACCCGTATTGAGCGTCGATGAACAATCGTTGGGCTTGAATCCCAACCTCGGTGAAAAATGGAAATTTATAAAATTGTCCTGGACGAAAACATTAGGATCATAGACAATCGTAAAACTAACGAAGAACAATGCTCAACTAAACTCTAGAATGAAATTAAATGGAAACCCAATGCTAAAAGCGTAAGCGATGAAAAAGCGAAGAAAAGAGGTCGGAGTCGTGTGTGCCAAGTTGGGGCGCGGTGTGTGCCGTATATATGGCACACCCCAAAACCTAATTGATCCTCTGCCGCTTCGTCTCGCGACCGCTCCTCATGATCGCTAGGTCGACCACGAGGCATGTGTCGCGCTTCTTCGCTTCATGATCGCCTCTTGCGCTCGTGGGGTTGCCTCGCGGCTGGCTAGCGGTCCCCAGCAGTCGCGAAATAGCACGAAACTTCTCGGCGGGGCTTGCTCGCGTAGCGTCGATCTTGGCGCTCGTGAATGATCTTGGCGGTCGACTAGCGACCGCTAGGTGGTCGCTAAGCGGGCGGTTGTGCATTTGGCTCGTGCTTCGTTCCTTGCTTGATTTTCAACATATAGACCTACACAACACCAAAATAACACCCAAGAGCGATGTCTTCTAGAAATAGATAAAAACATTAAGATCCGATACATAAACGCACATTAAATGATCTAAACTCATCTTTAAATATCGACAATAAACGTGTAAAATGCACGTTTATCGATTCAATCGAGATAGGAGATTGTAATAGTGGTAACGAAACATTGTATACAAGCTCAACCAAAACCGCTTTCGATATCAAATCCAACAATCTCCCACTTATACTAAAGCAAACTTTTAGTATACAATGTGTCTCTACTAGCTATTACAAACAAAACCATCACTTTGCTTCTCCCACTTATACAAAAGTTTCCTTTCTAAGTGGGTGCCATCAGCGCAATCGAGTCCTCGAGCGTGCGCCGTAGACTTTTTGCGGCAGGCTCTTTGTGAATGGATCCGCTAGGTTATCCGTCGTATCAATCTTTTCAATCAGCATGTCCCCTCGTCTAACGATTTCTCGTATGACATGGTACTTTCTCTCTATGTGTTTGGTCGCCTTGTGGGTCCGTGGTTCCTTCGAGTTTGCCACTGCACCTGAGTTATCACAGTAAACTATGATACTCTTGGGCAAACCGGATACCACACCTAGATCCATGAGGTTGTTCTTGAACCATCTGACCTCATTAGCGACCTCCGGCGGCTACATATTCGGCTTCCATGGTAGAGTCCGCAATGCATCGCGCTTTGCACTCACTGGATCTGGCTCCACCTCCCAAGGTAAACACATAGCCCGAGGTGACTTTTTCTCATCACGGTCGGCTTGGAAATCCAGTGCAGTAACCCAAAGGCATTAGACTATCTGCATGGTAAACCGACTTATAATCTCGAGTCCTTTTCGGTGCTTGAGTATATGCTTCTTGCGATCGATGAGCTTGTCGAGGTTAGGCGATATCTAGCTACTATGCCTACCGCATAGCGGATATCGGGCCTCGTACATTGCATTTCGTACATGAGACTTCCTACGGCGGGCGTAAGGAACTTGTCTCATTTCCTCTATCTCATTTGCGGTCATAGGTGGCGCTCTTTGATAAAGGAACGCCATATCCGAAGGTAGCAATCCTTTCTTGGCGGTCGCATACTAAAGCAGTAATCACGGTATCAATGTAAGGCGCTGAGATAAGCTCAACATTTTCCTCTTACGATCTCGGTAAACCTTGATCCCAAGAATGTCTGTTGCATCTCTTAAGTCTTTCATTTGAAACGATCGGATAACCAACTCTTTCGTCGATAGCAACTTCACATTGTTTCCAACTAGAAGAATGTCATCTACATAAAGTGCAAGAAATACCACATCACCGTTGACATCTAAGCGATATACACAACTCTCGCTAGGCAACTGGGTAAATCCATAGGACTTTACCACCTCGTCAGCGTAAGTTCGAGGATCGTGAGGCTTGCTTAAGCCCATAAATGGACTTCTTAAGCTTCCATACTAGATGCTCTTCACCCTTCACCACATAACCTTCGGTTCTTTGCATATAGATGTCTCTACCTTCCTCAAGGTAACCGTTTAGAAAAGTGGTTTTCACATCCATTTGCCAAACCTCAAGGTTCAGTTGGTCGCTATGGCGGAAGAATTACGATGGACTTGAGCATTGCTACGGTGAAAAGGTCTCATCGAAATCGATGCCCTCAATCTGAGTGTACCCTTTCGCCACAAGCACGGCTTTAAAAGCGAAACCTCTCCATCTGAATCTCTTCCTCTTGTATACCCATTTACTACCTACGGCTTCCTTGCCATCCGGTAGAGGTGTCTTTCGTATACATCCATAGTTGTTATGGACTTAATTTCTAAGTCCATAGCGGTGTGCCATAATCTTGCATCAATGTCTTGTATCGCCTCGTTGTATGTCCATGGGTCGATTATTGCTGTTCGTTTCACGGGACTAAATTCAAGATTCACCCACGAACATGAATCGCTCGGGTTGACGAACAACCTCCCACTACGACGGGCGCCACCGCACAATGGCAACGGTGGGTGCGATAACTTGTGGTTCTCTATCTTGCACAACTTGTCGGATAGGAGCCACTTGCGGTCGATATCTCCGGTGGAACTCGACCCACTTCAATTTCTTGAAGTATCGGTGTCGATCCTCCCACTGAACCACGACATCTCGTACCTTTGGCTTAATCGGTGGTGGAATACGATCATCTTCTAATTCACGAAGAATGATTTCAACTTTGGATTTATGGTTTGTCATATAATCCTCTTCTAAGAATCGGGCATTAGTCTAATAATGACCTTCGATCCTTAGGACTATAGAATAAACCACCTTTCGTCCCTCTAGGATAGCGATAAACGACCTTGCGTCGGATCTAGCCTCCAACATGTCGACCTTCTTGTTCAAAGACACATGTCTTTGGATCGCCCATATCCTTATGTGGCTTAAACTGAAGCTTGCGCCCAAACCACAACTTGAAAGGGTCTTTTCGATGACTTGGATGGTACTAGATTTAGCAAGTATGCCGCGTTTCTAAGGCATACCCCGAATCGAAATAGGTAATGTTGCATAACTCATCATTGATCTAACCATTTCAAAAGAGTCCTATTTCTTCGCTCGACACACCATTTCTTTGTGGTGTGCCGGTGTAGTCTTGTTGGGAGGTAATCCCACACTTCACTAGATAGTCTATAAACTCGTTCTTGAGGTATTCGCCACCGCGATCGGGGCATGATGACTTGATACTTTACCAAGCTTCGTCTCCACTTCCGCCTTAAACTCTTTGAATTTCTCAAAGCATTCAAACTTCGGTGAAGAAGGTATATGTATCCGTACCTTGAGTAATCGTCAATGAAAGTGACAAAATACTGTACCTCCACGTGCTTGTGTGGACATCGGTCCACATAGGTCAGAATGGACTAGCTCCAACACTTCTTTGGCTCTATAACCCTTCGCTTTGAAGGGTCTAGTCGACATCTTACCTTCTATACAGGATTCGCAGACTGGGAATGGAGTAGCGTGAGATCACCCAACGCCCATTCTTAGCCGGTCTTTGGATCCTATTTAGATTGATGTGACCTAATCTAGATGCCGGAGAAATGTGGTGTCATCTTCTTGAAGAAAACTTTCTCTTTTAAGGTTTGTAGATGATGCAACATAGTTATAGGTATTATGTTTAGCGAAATAGTATAAAGCGAATTATATAATGTGCCAACACAGATAACCGTTATTTCTTATGATAGAAACACCACTATCAAAAATAACAGAATATCCATGAATAAATAGTTTCGAAACTGAAACAAGGTTTCGCCGAATCTCCGGCACTTACAAAACATCATTTAAAACTAAAACTGTTCTATCAAAACATAAAGAAACATCTCCGACTGCAACGGCTTCGACTTTCGCCGCGTTGCCCATGGAATCGTTATCTCGCCATCATGCGACTCCCTTGTCGCGGGAACCCTGCAGGTGTAACAAACATGATCGATCGACCCGTGTCTACTACCCATGAATGAGTAGAACAAGTCGCTAAACATGTTTCCGTTACTAAAGCAAATAGACGCACTGAGCCTCGAGCATAGGGCACTTGGCCTTCCAATGCCCGTCTTGCCGCACTTGAAGCACTTGCCCTCTCCTTGGCTTCTTTAAGCCTCCGTGGCGCGATCGTGTTCTTGCTCCCATTACTCCCACTATTTCCTTGCCTCGCCACCTTTGGTGTCCTTTTCTTTTCCATTTTGCAACGAAAATTTGGGCCCCTAGATGTGCTAGCAAGGGCATGTGCTCCTTTGCCCATAACTCCTTCCGCAGCCCACGAGATCATTAAGCAACCGACTAAGTGTATACTCGGTCTTGCTCATGATCGCATTCATGCGAAATTCTCAAAAGTCTTGGGCGGTGTGTTGAGGATGATATCGACCTTGGCCGCGTCAATACCTCTTCCCAACCGATCAAGACTATCCGTGAGATGAGTCATGTGGAGACATGTTCATGAACCGAACTTCATTCTTCCATCTTACACGCCAAGATTTCTCTCATTGTGTGGGCGGATCGTCCGATCCGATTGCCCAAACTTACTCTCGAGACTTGACCATATTTGGTCGCGTCTACCATTGATCGATCTTTGCAGCTACAAGCCTTTGGATATTGTAGTCATCATATAGCACTTAGCCGTATTGTTCGACTTATGCCAAAGTCCGCTGACTCTCGCTCGTTAGTCGATGAGTCGATAAGGGCATCGGGTTTAGGAGTAGTGAGAACAAACATGTGTTCTTCAATGATAAAAACATATTCCATGTTTCGTTTCCACTCGATAAAATTCGGACCCGATAAGGGTTTTGTGCGAACATATTGATAATCGATTGTAAGAGACATATCCGAAAGATAATGTAAACACATAAGCATACGATCGCACATAATTAGTAACAATAATATTGTAACCTTTTGATAAAACAATATTGATCGAAACCTCCAATCGCCCAAGGAATTCCACATGCAAGCCACGCGTGTGGGCGTTTACATGAACCCCTTAACGGACTAAAATATACCTTTTAGTCGTTTAATTTCAATCCATGTCAACATATCCTTATGACAAATGAAATTAATGATTGGACCTTACTGACCACATCACTATCGCAAGAAGGACTTGGCGGGAAGTTGTACTCGGTGATGTCTAAGCAATGACCACAATTTTAACAAATAAAATGAATTCTTAGAATTGGCATACTCACTAGACCATACCTCTTCCAATTCAAATTCCTTTGTTATCTCATTTTAAATCCATCTCTAGAGAACTTATGAAAATCGCACATGCAAGCCACGCGTGTGGGCGTTTACATGAAACTCCCACTTCTCGATAGATTTAAAATGTTTTATTTAGAAATCTCATCTAACAAACTTATGATAAGCAGTGCAAGCAAGCCACGCGTGTGGACGCGTTTACTCACGGTCGTCTCACTTTGTTTAGAGATCAAAAGTGGAGGTCTTGACATTTTAATATGAAAATTAATATGTCGGGTTACTTGCTTAGTCTTTTGTTTCAAAAGGTTTGTCCATGCAGATCACGTAATCCTAGCATGCTTTTCTATAGAACTCAACATGTAAAACATGCTCGCATGAAATTCTAAAATATGCTTGAAAACGCGATAAACCTAGCATGCTTACTATGCGCGTCGAATCACGAAAACATATAATATGTTTGTCACGTAATTTAAACATACATAGCATGCTCTGCATAATTTAAACATCCACGACATGCAATGAGCGATTAAAATAAAATAAAACGTTCATCGTGGCCCACTCGTGGAACCTGCGGTTTCTTGCCTAATCTATTACATAGAATTGCAAAGTACAGATCTTCATAAACTTTGAAAAACGGGCCTCGCGTGCGAGCACGGACGGTTGTCAAAAGCGGATTCGGTCGGAAAAAGCGGGTGCGGGCGGTGCGGACTAAAATGGGTTGGGCGTGCGCGCGGGGCACGCGACCATGCGCCCGCCTTGCACCTGCGCGCCGCCAACTCGCTGCGCGCCTCGCGCGCCGCGCCGTGCTGGTCGCGGGCTGCCTGCGTGGTCGCGGCGATCGCGACACGATGAGCACGCGTGCGCGCCACGCTCGCTCGCGCGGCGCAGCGCTGGCGCTGCCCGCCTCATGATCGACCACGCGACCATGAGCCCGCTTCGCGGCGTCGGGATCTCGCGCGAAAACGCGCCCGTCGCCCGTTCGTGCGCGTTGTGTGTGTCGCCTAGCGACCGCGAAAGCGACGCGACTGCGACGAGCGCCGCCGCCTTGCGCTCAGCGCCAGCGGTGCGAGGCTTTCACGCAGCGCGCGCCCGCACTACCCGGTGCCGAGCCGTGTCGCCCGCGTCGCCCACCTGCCGAGCCGCCGACATGCCCGCCGAGAAACGCGCACGTACATGACCGAGCGGTCTTGTGCGAGCATCGAAACACGTCCGCGTGCCGTCGCCCACACACCCTCGGTCGTGCGTCCGGTTTGTGTTCGTCGTCGCGTTCTTCGTGCTTTTGTCTTCGTTCTTCTTTTACAGATAAGATTTACAGGGAAAAATCTAATCTAACCACGATTTTCGTGGTGAAAAATAAAATCCGACAAAAATAAAAGCGAGCCACGATGAGCGATGGATCCAACAATTAATTAATTGCGCGCGTAATAATCAAACGTGAATTAATCCAGCGAGCTGAATCTTGAACCCGTGCTCGATACCAATTGAAGGAAAATCGATTTTAACCTCTCCGAGGATCTATCTTGGATGTTTAATTCACCATACATTGATTATATTCCTAGCATGCATCTATATAATTAATTGCAACACGTAGGGGTTTTCTCGTGTTTACCTTTGAATCATCGGGGATGAGCGGATGAGCGGATCGAGACTCGTGCTTTGATCTTACGGGTCGTATCCGGTTGCCCAATCTCCAACGTCGAGTGAGGGCGATCTATGGAGAATCTTTGCGAAAATCACCCTCATTCTCTCTAAAGTTTTGAAAATTATCTCCTAATGCACACTAGGAATTCTCGAAAATTATGCTATGGGATAATTGAGGATTAGCTTTGATCTTATCTCTTACCTTATATTTATAATGCATTACCATAATCCCATTAGGAAAGGATCCATGCATATCCATAAATATAATAATATCATATGGATAAAGAGAATAAAATCACATCCTTAGAGAGAGAGAGCCGATTTCCATAAGCTACGGGCTGGATGGGCCAGCCAGAGATCAATCAGGAATAAAGATGAGCCTCAAATAAATTAATTATCTTATGTTCACCGAACATAAATTAATTTATAAACATTCATTCATGCCACTAGAGAATAAATCTTGACTTACCCTTTATTACCGAAGGTGAGTCGGTGACAGCACTTAGACATTACGAATCCCGTATTTAAGATATCGCACGTTCATTAATTATTTAGAGCATTACATTGCTTAAATGATTAATATCTTTAATTCCTAAGTAGTACCACTCAACCTTATTATTGTACTTGAGCTAACTCAACTGCATGGTTTAGTACAATAAACCTTTGAGCTCCTTAAGGGGCGTCATCATCCTAGCGGATACGGTGACTCGTCTGAGATAACTAGCATGACATACAAGCACCGCCACCACCCAAGATGCGGAGAATATTGGGTTAGAACAAATAACCTCACCCATAACAAGTCAAAGTGATGGTCGACAACTCATACTCACCTAATACCTTATCGAGGTTTAGATCATCGTAAGTCACCGAGATCTAGGTTCTTCACGATGGTCGTATAGAAGAACTCATCTCATCGTAATCCTTCAATACGTCGAGGCGTACAAAGCATAGACAAGCAACCAAGTCAAGTCACTTCTTATCTATACATGACTATCCGACAACTCGTCCTCAAGTTGTCTCGGCTGTGATTCTTTTTATATCTCATTAAGCTTGATCAATCATACAAACTTCTGTGATCTTCTACACACTGTATGATCTAACTTATATATGAGATAAGGGGACACAGATATATGCATTCAAGTATTCAATTCAGATAGGAGATTGTAATAGTGGTAACAGGAAACATTGTATACAAGCTCAACCAAAACTGCTTTCAGTATACAAATCCAACAATTTACTGAAGACAGCCGTGTACACACACAACAGTGCACGAACACGGCCGTGTAGTCTCCATGTACTGAAGAGTTTGTTCTTCATTCAGGGTATGGTATATTCGTGCGTTGTTCTTCAGTACACATTAGACAGCCGTGTACACACACAACAGTGCACGAACACGGCCGTGTAGTCTCCATGTACTGAAGAGTTTGTTCTTCATTCAGGGCATGGTATATTCGTGCGTTGTTCTTCAGTACACATTTTGAACCGTATACTTAAGAACAACGTGCACGAATTATTTCCAGCAACGTTCATACTGTATACTCATTATTTTTATTATAAACAATACTAATTTACCCTAATATTTTGTATTTACAGTCTCGTTATACGCGTGTATCGTGCACGACGTGCACGGATACACCTGCGTATACCGTGCATAGTACACGTCGTGTATCGTGAACTGGTGCACGATGATGTACCATGTACTGATGTATGTCGTGCACTCTGTTCATCAACGCACGATACTCATCAGTACACGGTATAACCATGCATTGTTCATTATTACCAAATCATACATATTAAATTAACTATTAAATGATCATAAATATTAAATTAATCAGTATATCAACATAAAATAAACAAAAATAACATATACGGCGCATAAACATATAACCGTGTATTCAAGAACTCATTTTTTCCTTCTTCTAAACATTAAAATTATTGTGCTAGTAACATAAAATCATAAACAAAAATATTTAGGCCCTAAAATTAACAATTGTGTATAGTTGTATTCAAGAACTTTTAAAAAAAATTAAATCGGATATTAATTTACCTTATTCCAGCAAGCAATGCTCGATTTCCACTATTTGATTAAAAAAATACAAGCAAATCCTTCTAATTATTTTCGCATCCCCTTCCTAACGTTTTACACTTTGAAATTGTAATGTTAGAAATGAATTTATTTGTGATTTCAATTGAATGTCAATATTTTTTCAAAATAAATGTTTACATACCTCTCTTTATGATTAATGTTTACCAATTTTTTTTGGCTTTATTAATTTCGAATGACAGAGAGAGACAGAGAGAAAAGAGAGGCTCCATTGGAGAGAGAGAGAGAAAATAATAATAAAAAATTAAGATTATTTTTAAGTGGTAGGATCCATTAGGGATATTTTTATCATTTCAAGCCAAAATGGTTATAAAACTCATAATTTTATAGATATGATTATAAAACTCATCCACCTATTATTTTTGGTTATATGTAAAGTTCCACCTATAAATTATAACATAACTATAAGCTTTTAAATTAAAAAAAATATATTTTAATTTTGAAAATTTTCAATTTTTGAAATGTTGGTAATTTATCTAATTATATTGCTAATTGGTTTAGCCAAATCGATTGGGTGTAATATATAGATAATGCTTCATAAGATTCATCAATCATAACTACATGCACAATTTGTGCATATTTTATAGCACAAATCACGTTAATTGAATCAATTATGCTAACTATATAAATTAATTTATGTCAATATTAATAACATCATTAAAAATATAATTCAAGGTAAACAATTTAACTAATTATTGAGTATGTAATTTAGTATTACTAAAATTAGTTCAAAAATGAAAAGGTGAAAAAACAAAAAATTGTTGTTACTTCGTTACTAATATAGAATAAAATAATGTTTGATTAATTTTTGCTAATTGCATAAGTTATGCTAATTAAAAAACTAATGTCTAACAATATTAATAACCTATTATTTAATAATAAACATATTATACAATAATAGTAAACAGGAAAAAGTAATATTTACGCTAATTGCATGAATTATGCTATTTGTAAAAATATTGTATAATAATATTATTAATATATGAATAATTGATATAAAAATTAATTCATATTATGATTAATAATGGAGGCATGGAATCTATAATAACATATTTATGCTAATTGCATAAATTAAATTAAAAATTTATGTCTAACAATATTATAATTTTATTAATATTGGTAAACAAATTATGGACTGTTTCAATATATTTTTACTAAAATAAATATCCAAGTATGACCTAACATCAAGTACTATAATTGTAATAACCCAAAAAATTCAAAACTTTTATTAGTGATGTTTAAATCAATTATTTGTGGTGCTTAGACCTTAATTATGTTTAAGGTAACCAATGGAACGAATTAGAATCGATTCGGAGATCGAAAACTAGAGAAATAAAAAACTAGTGACTAGTCCTACCGGATTAGGGTTTTCTGAATAGCCTGAACATAGAATGAAATATCGAGAATGAATCTTAATAAAAGGATTTCATTTCTAGAATCCTCTCACGAAAACATGTGAGAAGCCAAAGAATGAGAATTTTCGGGCATACTTGCCCGGTCAGTCTTAAAAGCACTATTCACGAGCCGAAATAATTTCCAGTCCGTGCTAATCATGATAATTTGTGATAAAAATCAAAATCATGAAGGAATATATTATTATGAATTTAGAAATTATAAGAATCAATTTCTGAAAGAAATTCCTGAAGAACTTGACCGAACGCCGGGAAAATATACCGAAAAAACCCTAAATTGTTCCGAACGATCCGAAACTCGAAACAAAGGTCTAAATCAA
Source organism: Salvia rosmarinus (assembly GCA_036937905.1). Taxonomy (NCBI): domain Eukaryota; kingdom Viridiplantae; phylum Streptophyta; class Magnoliopsida; order Lamiales; family Lamiaceae; genus Salvia; species Salvia rosmarinus. The sequence continues at coordinate 43,420,343 of CM072820.1, forward strand.
TAAAATATGATTTATAAGACTCAAATTAATTATGAAAGCTCAAGAATTCAATAGAATTTCGAATGGGCATAATTTAATCGTCGGACACTGTTTTTCCGCGATAACTCGGAATTGACTTATCGGATGCCATCCGAACTTCATGAAATTATTATGAATATTGAAATAAGTCCTTTAAAGGATATTTAAGTTAATAAAACCTTAAGCTTCCAAGGAATCAATCGAAAGCGCGTTAAAACTTAAAGAGTCGGTATTAACATGCCAAATCGGGTAATTTGACCAATCCTTCTCCCAACTACCACCAAGACCAGGTCGTCCATTACAGCCTTTGTCTTTTGGAACTCAATTTCTCTCTCTTTTTCAAAATTCTCTCTTTGTTCTTCAAGTTTTCAATCTTTAATCCTCCTTTCCAAACCTTTTCAACCCTCAAATAATTATTCTAAGACCATAAAAATATAGTACTCATCATTCTCTCCATTTGTAATGGAGTAGAATGTTTTTTAGATTTTTCTTGAACTATTTCATGAAAAACCCTAGTTTTGCTCCTCATTTTTTTCGTGACTTTTGAGCCATCAAATGCTCTCAAGCCATGAATGAAAAATTCTTAGAATGATTTTCTAAGCTTTAGTTAAAATTTGAGAATTTTTGGAGTATGTTTGATTTTTTCGATTTATGCTTTATTTCTTTTTATATGTGATAAAGCATGATTTTGTGAATATTATTTGATATTGTTTCTTTTTAATGTATTAGAAGCATGTAGAATAAATATCATAATTTTCAGAATACTTTTGGTATTTTTTAAAAAGGGCCGAGAGCTATAGGCTTGATTTAAGTCATGGTTTGATTTTTCTTTTTGGAAAATAGTTAAGATATAGTGTTTAATATATGATATGAACATCATATATTAATCTTGGAATTTTTTAAACACATCTCCTATTTTATTTTATTTGGACCGAAACATATATATATATATATATATATATATTTAAATTTAATTTGATTTTATTTGTTGAAAATAGTTGAGATATGGTGTTTAAGGTATGATATGAACATCATATATTAACCTTGAATTTATTCAAACACCTCTCCTATTTTTCCCATAATTGCCGAAAACTAGATAGATAGATATATTGATTTATTTGATTTTTGTTGTTGAAAATAATAGAATATGTGATATTATAAATATTAGTTGATGTTTAATGTTAATATTACATGTTATTGCATTATATAACCATATTGTGAAAGAATGAAATTTATTGAATATGTATATATATATAAGGTGATTACCAAAATCATTATATGGTGAAAAGCATGGGTTTAAATTTTTAATGCATGATATGAAATGATATTTCATGTTTAGTATATGGTATAAGCATGATTAAATTTTTGTGAAATTTATTGAACACCAAAGCTCATTAAATTGTGATTGCCGAAAACTATATGCTTTTAACCTATGATTTGAAATTTTATATGATGATATTGAGTTGGTAATTAAACTCTATAGTATGATAAGAGTATAACATGATTTTATTGGAATTTATTGGATACATATGCTAATTGTTGCTAATTATCGAAAATGTAACAAAATGACTACGTATGAGTTTAATTCTATGTTAAATAGTACTATGATAGTTAAGCTATAAGCTTGGAATGAATGGTTGTAATTGTGATGAATGAATGGAACACTTATACACACATACATAATAGTTTTGCATCATGTTAGAAATTAGGGTTTTCTAATGCTTTAGTATAGTTTATGTTGTGTATGGTATTGTTTAGTGTTGAATGTTTATGTTTATGTTGTACCGACAAACCAAAACCCCAAACGTAAACAACATAACACTACATGTACGAGAATCCAAAAGAAATCGACCAATTTCGATAACTTAAGAAAGAATTAACGAGAATCGAAGTTAGACATAAATTAGGGTTTGCTATTAATAAAAGGATACTCAAACGTGAGTTCCTAAGTTAGAAAAACCAAAAGCCGAGCTACAACGTTGATACTCAATAACGACAACCCAATACTATATTAGATTGAGCGTTAAAACAACTCGATAACGAATAACGATTATATGACTTATATAATCTCCGACGAGTTAAGAGAAACAAACAATGTCGTAATGTGTAAGCAAAGATTCGAACATAAGATGTCGATCCTTATGTCCCAAAAGTCGAGTTAATATTCCCAAAGCACTTCGTTTATTCTTAAGTACTTACTTACATGATAGCATGTGCTCACTTGAATCATAAGTCAATACTCATCTTTTATTTGTCGTGCTAATAAGACAAGTCGTCAAACATAACCTACTAGGACGTAACTATATTTGTTAAGTCTAGTTATAGTGGCTTGAGAATATCCTAATATACCAATCATAATTTGATTACCGACAATCTATAACGTAATAACGTTTAGAATAAAACTAAGGTTAAGAGTCGATGATAGACTCGGAATATGTGATTCATAATTAAAGTTCATCTATGAACGATGAAGTAATATAGCTTGGGAATTGAGAATGTAAGATAATAGAAATTATCTTAAAACAATCAAATGAAATCATAAAGAAACCCTAAGTGGGAACTTTAAGTAATAATTTATAAACGACCTTCGATCGATAGAAAGAATCTAAGAAATGTTATGTTCTTATGAAGGGTTTGATCGTACGTAGTTGGCGAGAAAGAACAACCACACCCTGCTCATTTAGACTTACTAGCTTTGGATTAGCAGGTGAGCTTTCTTGAAACAAAAATGATATGCATATCTATCTCAAAACATGATTTACAAAGGCTTTATAAAATATTATTACATAAATTGACCGTTATTGATTGCCAAATGTTTATGTTTTGTTGTTATCCTATCTGAGATTGGTATATCCAATGTGGTATGTGAATGTGTTGGTCCATCAACGTTAAAAAGGGTAACGATCGGATCCGACTTAGTTAAGGACTAACTCGGATTGTGTACATGTGTGGCTGTGTGTTAAGGTTAGCTACCTCGACCGGTCACGGCGACTATGTGTAGGTGGTCACTTCCATAGTGCGCGATTGAATGAACGAATGAATGGTCAGATATGAAAACAACGTGAATGAAATAGTCAGGCCTGACGCTTTTGAGAAATGATAAAATGTTTGATAGACATGAGTCTTTCAAATAAAATCCTCATGTGCTATTGTGGGCAGTTCAATAACTTTAGCAAATAAAATATTTTCGGCAATGAGTCCACTGAGAACTTTTGTATTTAGCTCTGCATCTCGTTTTTGATGTGTAGATTGAGCAAGGATCGATGATGGGTGCGATGTGGTGCAGAGTAGCAGTTGTTTTGTTGTTTAATTAGAAAGGATTCTAGAACATTGGGCATGTATCGTCATATGCATGTCCACAGGTTTATTGCTGCCTAACTCTGATAATTTTGGTGCTTTGATTATAACCGCTTCATATCTAGTATTGAACTTGAGGTCGTCACTGCCTCGAATTGTGCTTACGATTGAGTTATAACCTTGAACCTTTTGACGAGTCCTTCTGTGACTTGAGTTGATATTAAATAGCTTATCACTTTTTAGTTTATGCGTTATTGAGTAGTAAAATGATTAATTGCATTGATTAGTTATGTTTATATCCACTGTTTTATCATACCGGTGACGGTCATATGATCTGTACTTCATTGGAAGTTGGGTCGTCACAATAATTTTTTAAAATTACTTAGAAAAAAAATAAATAACTATAAATTGCATTAATCAAACTAAATTTTATTATATTCGGCAATTCGTAGCTACTTTTATAGTATATAGATATAGATATAGATTTTTTATAGAAATGGGAAAAAAGAAATTAATACCATTCTAGGTGATACGTAAACGGTAAACCCCACTAGAAAGCTACACCAAACTCCAAAGGCGGAGAAACGCACACCAACATAAGCCTCGTCCGCACCAAAGTAACAATGGGCTGCTGCTGCGGCGACGACGACGACGCACCACCACAACCGTCGCCACCATTGCTCTCGCCGCCGCACGACCTCCTGCATCCGCTCTGTTCCTCATCATCCGCTGACACTACAATCTCGCCGATGAATTCGAATTTCTCTGCTCTCCTGTGCAAGGACACTCTCCGCGCCATACTCAAGAAGCTGTCGCTCTCCGATCTCGCCCGCGCAGCTTGCGTCTGTCGCCTCTGGCAGTCGGTGGCCTCCGATAGCCAGATGCAGATTCAAGCTTTCATTTCTCCGTGGAAGCTTCGAGACATCGTCGGAAAACCTAACTCTAGCGGCTTCTGGAGAGAAAATTCCCTTTCGAAATTCGCCGTCTCTCACCGTCTCTCCCGCAACGATTCCATTGCTAGCCTCGCTGTTAAGTATACTGTTCAGGTATTCTATTGATCCTAATCTTTTGAGTTTATTTTCTCGAAATTGTATTTATGCACAGCCCCAGTCTATATGCGTTCTGTGGTTTGGGTTATTATAACCTATAATAGATTAGTTTAGAAGATTTTGATTACCTTTTCTTTTTTTAACAATAACTGATGAATACAATAGTGTTGTTATTGCCTTTCCCGCGCTTGGCTGTAAACTATTGACTCATGAAATTCCTTTCGCTCGCTGATATAGAAGGTTGAGGCCAGTCGCTTATGATGCGTGTTGAGATTCCTGAGAGTTTGTGGCTTAACATGAGGTTAAACTCATATTCAGTTTACCTGCTCATCTGGAGCAACTTTAGGGCGCTTGCCTTTCACTTTTTGTTCTGAAGATTGTAACTAACCTTCTCAGGAATGATTCAAAGTAGCTGTGAAATGTTATAGTTCAAGCTTGCCATTGTTGCCAATAACAATCACAGCTGTGAAATGCTTTTGAACTTCGTAATTTTCTTATGATTTTCTTCTTGTGTTTATGTATAGAATGAAAAACATTGGTGAAGATGTCATTACTCAAAGTTTTCAATCAATGTATAGAATATAACATCGATCAAATGTATATCCCTCCAAGTTCTTATTATGCTTCGCCACCGGACATGATTGGGCTCTATTTGGCTAATATGAATCAATAATGATAATTCTGCTGCTCTGGTTCCGTTTGCTTGTCTTTTTAATCTTAGTTTGTATCCTAAGATACCACTGGTTCAGACAACCAAAAGTCTCCGTTATTCTTATTAACGGTTGATTGCAATAACAAGTTTTTCGCATTGATTTTTTTTCATACCTGTATGAATATGTCAAGGTTTGCCCTATTTTTTTGTGTGGAGCGGATGAATTCAGCTATATAATTCTTATAATTGATTTAAAAGGTTATAACTCTTTCTATTGCTTATAAAGGCATTACACTGCGTTGCGCATTGATTTATATCCAACCTTGACAGGTTATGGACATAAAACGCTTAAACAACATGATGAGTGACCATGGGATATACTCCAGGGAGCGTCTGCTGATCCCTGTTAGCAACCCAGAAATGCTAGTAGATTCCACATGCTACATAGAAGTGGACGCCCATGCAAAGAGAGAGGTTGCGGTACTGTATCTTGATGGTGGGCCTGACAGAAATCTGAATTCCCTTCTACATAGGCTGACTGTTGAACGAGGCAAAAAAAGGGTGATAGAATCGTTGAGGAGGAGCATGCATGTCGATGATGGCACTGCTCTATACTACTTATCCATATCAAATGATGATCCTAGAGCTGCCCTTAGACAATTCTCTGATGATGTGCGCTGGGAGAGGCAGGTTAGTTTCGCATAATCTGTAATATAAAGCCACATGATGCTGTTTGTTCTTAACTTTGCATTACTGGATTTATTGGCGTTTCAGTCTATATAGAATCATGTTTACCTGGGCTTAAAGAAATAATTTTCTTTGTCTGAACCTAACTTAGAAGCTTGGGAAATTACTCAAAGTTGTATTTATATATTCCTGCTATTTCATGTTCTCATAGATCTTGTTGTCATATATAAGTTGTGCATGTTGGTTTGTTCATGCACTTTGTTGCTTATAAGTTTTGCAGTTTCTGGAAATGATGATTTGAACCTCCTTTTCTTGTTTTTTGTGTGTGTATGTGGAGTCTTTGCACAATTTAACTGTAATAAAATTGTAGCCTTCCTACTTAAACTAGGCTTGAAAGAGCACCAGCTTTAAATTGTTCTCTTATCTTGCTTTTCTCTTTTAATCAAGTCCACTTCGACGCTGAGGCTCAAATAATAATCAATTTATTGGGTAGTTTCAGATGATCTGTGACTTATGGGTGAAACATCTAGTTATGTGGCTTCTTTCCCCGTCTTTTTTTACCTTTTACCCCTAATAACTTAACTTCATAGTTCAAAATTCGTGATCTGAGAAAAACCATTATCTTTGAAAATGCCTCTCTCCTTAAATATAAATCATCATGCATACACAAGAAATCTCCTTTTTGTTTATTTAAAATAAATTGGGCAGCACCTCCAACAAGATAATATATATTTCTTTAATATAGCTTTCAAATGAAAATAATAACATTCTGGTCAGCTACAAATTATGTAAAATTTGGAGTAATTTGCAATTTGAACAAAACCTTTTAGTTCTTGCAATTTCATGTGTAAGTTTTCGAGTAATTGCATACCGATATCCCCAAATCTTAAAGTAGGTTTTTGCTCCAATTCGATTATAGCCCCAACATATTCTTTTCTCAATTACTCGCCAAGAACCATATGACGATTTACACCATGGCCATGTTGATTACGTGATTTATAATGTGATTTATTTCGTACCAATCATTCACAACGGGCCCTCCAAACGACGGATAAAAAACAAACACTATTACCTGCAGACTGCAATCACGTAGCAATTCTTAATTACTTATTGCATGAAATTGTAAAGATTGAAGGCTTTGAATTTAGTTGAGATCGCAAATCATCTCAAAATTCTTGTAAAATTAACCCTTAATATTTTCAGGAGGAAAATTGAAGGAAAATCAATAAACCCCGCGTGAATAATTTTGTCCTGTAAAAAGTAACTTATGAAAACTGGATTTTGATAGGTTTGCATTAGTAAAGAAAAATAATAGTTCCGTCAGGGACAACGAATCGTGGACCTCTTATGCATAAAAAAGAGAGAGATTTCAGTTTATTCCCCACCTCACACCCTCCCCTGACTACGGAAAAAGTAAAATTATAATGATATTACAATAGAATATAATAGACATAAGATTTAAACTGAAAAATAGATCTTTTGTATTAGGAATTATTCAATTTTAAGGATAAAATTAAATAACTAGTTATGATCATGCTAGTAGTGATCACTAGGGATAACAATGGATCGGATCTTGATCGAATCTTGTTAGGTCCAGATTCAGATCATAATTTTTGTCTCCAGTCTAGATCCGATTCAAAATCATTGGATTCAAAATGTCACACCCCAGTTTCTCGGGAGAAGAAGAAGCGGGCTAAGTGACGGGACTGCTATACTTTCTTGAATACATTGGTGATGTGCCCTTAAGTCGGGCAACACCCCCTTAGTAAAAATGTATGTCATAATTGAAAAATAACTAGAATGGCCAAATAATATTTATATTCTCCCTAACAGGATCAAGTTCGAGGGTCTGAGACCAGAAATAATTTACATACTAAGCACATGATAGATGAGAAAAACAGCCTTCAAGAAGATGAAGGCAATAATAGCTCATTTTAAATGAACTAAGAAACATTAATATAATTATAATAAAATTTTCACCAAGTGAAAATGTGGCAGCGGAAACCAATCATGACGTTATTTGGAAGACATCAACAACCATTCTTCAGCCTCGTGCTTCACCACCAACCGTTCAACCTGAAAAACATTTGAAAACATTTGGGTGAGTACTAATGTACTCGATGGGCTATCGATTTTAAAACATTTTAAAACACTTCAAAACAATTATTCATGTTGAACGATTATAACATAGAAAGTTTTAAAACGAAAACTCATTCTATGTATACTAAAAATACTTTGAGAGCTCCATTTTCCCGGTTCGACTATTGGTGCTTAACCATATCATTTGTCGTTGAGAAGTTTCCAGGGCGACATGTTACATTTGTCAAAGATAGGGTTCTCCTATCACTGGCCCTGGTGTACACAACCTTGGCTAGTTCATAGCACAAGATCCGATCGTTCCTGGTTGGCAAAGCCAACAATGGTACAAGCGTTTATCCAATTGTGAACAAAATATTTTAAATATGAATAATTACCTTTACCTTTGTAAATCGAGCTTATTAGCTCAAAATACATTTCGAAAATAAAGCCCACCTTTATTGCAGAAAATCCAACCAACTGAACTGGTTTCGTTAGGAACCTAAGTATCATCCTCAGTAGGTCCTACAAGATAAGTTCTTGACTTAAGTAATAGCCCTAAAATAAACCTTAACCACTTCCATAATATGATATCATTTTGCTAACTAGATTCGCAGTACCCGAGTTTTCAAAATTCTAAAATAATCTTGAAATCCAATTTTTCGGCTAAGGGAACCAACAATACCCTCGCTCGACTTTTACTTTGATACTTAATTTGATTTTGAAAATCAAATTATCAAAAATAATTTTATTACAAAAGTATATAAAACTTTAACTTATTTCAAAAAAAAATTTGAAATGCTTTAAGCATATAATCAAGTAGTTTAAACTAAAATATGCACACAACAATATTTTCACAAGTCGATGAAATTTTATATATCGAGCAATTGTTATTCATAGATAATAAACTCAAACAAAATTTAAAATCACTTGTGATCTTTCCATAAAATCTCATGCTACCTTGATATCTTTCTACAAAATATTAACAAGCATAATTAAATTAATTATGCTATTCAAAAACAAATTAATTATTATAACCCAAATTGATGAACTCATAATCAAGACATAACTTGATAAAAATATTCAAGTTATAACATTTACTAACACAATTTAAATATCATATAATAATGCTTATAGCACTTTTATAGCAAATAATATATATATATATAGAGTTTGGTTCAAATGAGAACCATTCTTATTCTAAAAATTAAGAACCAAATGAATTCGTTATGAAAGTTGATGAATCCGTTGAGAAAGTTAATGAATTCAAAAATTTAGAATTTTTCACCCGGGTTCGAATCCCATGAGGGGCGAAAATTCTATTTTTTTGGATTCATCAACTTTCCCAACGGATTCATCAATTTTCACTGTGAATTCATCATTTTTAGGTTCTCACGTTCTCACAATAAAAATGATTCTCACGTTAACCTCCACTATATATATATATATATATATATATATATATATATTTTTCACGTGCAATTGAAATCAACAATTCCGATTACAATTGCAATTAACAATTTCATTACTAATTTATTGAAGAGATAGCCCATTACCAAATTAAAAACGAGAAGGGGCCCAACAAAATTTAAACAAAGAAAACTTAAATACATGAGAAAGATAATTCTCTTTCTCACAAATCTCGTTTCACTCTCTCTGCCAAACAATACCCACAAACAAGAGCTCCCCCCTCTCTCTCTAAACACACGCACGCACACACACATAGAACACACACAACTTTACTCTTCTTATCCCCCATCCTCTCGGCACTCCCTCTCTAAGACTCCAAAAAAATTCTCCCTCTCTTCTACCGCCGTTGTGCCGACTCCGGCGACCCCGCGCCGACAATCAGTCCTCCCTCCTTCTCGTCTCTTATCTCTCCACCCCTCCTCGTTCGACCCGTCTCCATCCTCCCCTGCCCTCGTCTCTAAAAACTCTCCCCTCTTCTTTCTCTCACGAAATCGCCGGATTCCGGCTACCACCGCGCCATTGAACCAACCTCTCTCTTTCCCTTGTTGCGAACAGGCGTGCTGCCGCCATACATGCAGCAAGCGCGTCGCCCTCTCCAGATCCGGCAAGGCGCCGCCGCCGGCGACTTCCGTTCATCCTCCCCTACTCTATCTCTCCTCAACACATCTCCTTATTTTCGCCACCTCTCCTTCCTCTCTGACCGAACACCGGCAGCAGCAGAGACGCCACCCGCCGCCGCCTCGCCTCGCCATTCTCCTAACTCGCCTCGACCCGCACCATACCAACACACTCGACCAATGCCGAGCTTAGCATATTCTCTACCAAACCAATAAAATCAACAACAACATACAATAGGGGGTATATATATATATAGATAAATATTCAGATTTCTCTTTTTTTTTGGTCAAAACGTACGAAATAACATAAAACGGATAAGACATATTACAATCTGAACTCAGGCATACCCGAGGGGGATACAACCAAATTTCCGTAGAAACAAGTCATGGGGAGGGACGAAAAAGGACCTAATAGCCAGAACACATAGGCCAAAGAGCGACTCGCTCATACTATGAAAGCGGTAAAGAAACCAACTCAACAACCCCTTAGTGACGCAAAAGGGGCGGGCCTCATTAAAAACCCCATGACCAGTGAGGAAAAGAGTGCCCTTGTGCAGTGTAATCGCGGGGCACAAGGGGTGGGGTTTGTGAACACATGCAAGACACATGAGGTGCACTGCTTCGGTTGGGCCTAAGCAGTCCCTCAACACACACACACATAATCCAATAAAAGAGATGAAGTACAGGATAAGGCATCCAAAAGTGGATCAAAATCAAAACTGAGACATCCCTCGGCTTACTACAAGGCCAACTCGAAATGAGAAACAACAAGTTCCACAGGATATAAAGAATATAAAGCATCATAAACATCTTCTTGAATACTCTTCACAATGGTCTTCACATTGAAGGGGATGTCTTCAAAGTTAAGCTTGTTACGCGCATACCAAATGCGATTAACCGTCGCTGCTAGACCAATATGCTTGGCACGAAGGATGATTGCAGACCCCGCCTTCTTCTCCCTCTTGATGTGCTTGATAGCACTAGCTATGGTAGTCATCCTCCTCGGGAGACAGAGCTATTCTTTAATATAGTTTCAAACCGCCTCCGTACCTTTACACTTAAAAAACAAGTGTTCATGAGACTCAAAATGGGTATTACAAACAATACATACCTGTGAGATACTCATGTAGCTCAGTTTATCCACCGTCTTAAGTCTTCCTCTCATGGCAAGCCACATAGTGATGGAGAACTTAGGCAGGATGTAGTCTTTCCAAATCGCCTTGTGCCAGAACTGCCTCTCACCCTTCTCTCGGAGATAGTGGTAGGCAGCTCCCGTCCCTTTGGATCCAAACAAACTCTTAAGGAGATCTGCAGCTCTACCATGATCGCCTCCTGAATCCTGCAAAAAACGATCACGAAGGATGAGAATATTCTTAAGAATGGGAGATAAACGAATGTGATTAGGAAACTCTCATATGGTGGTGGTTGTCAGGTACTCAGCATGGATCCACTGAATCCACAAGGAGTCCTTCTTGGTATGGATGTTCCATAAGGTCTTCGCTAGTAAAGCTTTGTTCCAAGTCGAGAGATCCCGTAGACCTAAACCTCATTCATCCTTTGGTAGACAAACAACTTTCCACGCAACAGGATAATGTGTCGAACCCCACAGGAACCTCCTAGCCATCGTATTGATGCGATCACGGTGACCGGCAGAGGAAGAATCTGCAACCAGAAGCACTCCACACCTTGCAGAATCGAGCGAATCAACTCCAACCGTCATGCAGTAGATAAATTTAAATTAGACCAACGGTGGATAAAAGATGCTATCTTCTCCACTAATCCACTATACTGAGTGACTCCTAGCTTCCTTGAATATAGAGGGATGCCAAGATATCTTGTCGGAAGTTCTCCCATTGGGAGCCGAACAAATCCCAGATCGCCTGCTTCTCAAATGGTCGAACTCCCGCCATAAATATCAAGGACTTGTGGTTATTAATCTTCAAGCCCGAAGCGCCAACGAAGTCCCCAAGAGCATCCACAAGCACCTCCATCGATGCAATGTCTCCCCTGCCAAAAAGTAACAAGTCATCAGCGAAGGCAAGATGCGAAAGCATGGAGGTACTACCCTTAGGATGAAACTGAAAATCCAACTCCCTTGTTCGTTTCTTCAACAATCTCGAGAGATACTCCATGCAACATAGGAACAAAGTGGGTGACATCGGGTCACCCTGCCTAAGCCCACGCCGCCCAGTGATGAACCCATGAGTCCCATCATTAATAGCATAGCCAGCGTATAAGTAGCCGACGTGACGCAAGTCATGATCCTATAGGTGAAACATGGATGAAAGCCCAACCCATCAAGAGCCCGTCTGAGGAAGTCCCAAGAGATCGAATCATAAGCTTTCTGAAGGTCAATCTTGAGCATGCATCTCGGGGTGATCTGCTTCCTCTCATAGCCTCTAAGCAACTCCTGAGCCAAGAAGATGTTGTCTGAGATGTTCCTTCCTCTCACAAATCCAGACTGTGCTGGATCAATGATCTTGCCCATCAAAGACGCAATCCTCTCAGTCAGGATCTTCGTGATGGTCTTGTAGACGACATTGGTGCACGAAATCGGTGCGAAATCGACTCTGATGGGATTGTGATGCTTCTTATGAATAAGAGTGACCACCGAGTGGTTTAACTCCCTCAACAGGACCCTCTTCTCAAAGAACTCCCGCACAGCCAAAACTACATCTTGACCAACGATATCCCAGTTCTCTTTGAAAAAGGCTGAAGGCTAGCCATCCGGTCCTGGTGCTTTATCACTCGCAATGCTGAACATGGCATTCTTAATCTCCATCTGGGATACCTCCATAACCATATCCATTATGTCGCTCTCATCAAGTCTGAGGCCCTCCTCAAACACAGTTGGGTCAAATCCACTCGTGAGAACCCTTACACCAAATAGTTCAGTGTAGAAGGTCTCAAAAGCCTTGATGATTTCCTCCATGTCATAAGTCGGATCCTCTGAATCTCTGCACAAGAAAGAAATGGTGTTATGCGTGTGGTTTCTTTTCACCATGGAGTGAAAGAATTTAGTGCATTTGTCAGAGAGGTTGATGTGCATGTTCTTCGTTCTTTGTTTGAATAAACTACGCTCAACCTCTTCCAAAAACTTAGTCTTCTTTCGAAGACCAAGTTCTTGTTCCAACAGATTCCCATTCATGGGGTCACTATCCAGAGCCAACTGCACAGAATGCAGTGCATCTCTAGAGATACTCGTCCTCTCCGTGAAGTGTCTGAACTCCTTGAAATTAAACTCCTTGAAAATGTGATGCATCTTCTTCAACTTTGCTGCCAGAGTCCACTGAGGTGGACCATTCACTTGTTCACTCCAATTTTTTTCAAGCTGGTGTTTGAAGTCAGGATGCTTCATCCACATGTTGAAGAACTTGAAAGAACGGTGGAATCGAGTCACATCTCCAAATAGTGTGATCACTGCCGGCGAGTGATCAGATATAGTGCCTCTAGTCATAAAGTTAGTCTTGCAAAAAAGATTAGCATCCAACCAAGCATTATTTATCAAAACCCTATCAATCTTAGAATACTTCACTGTATCGGTCCACGTAAAGTGGCATCCCGTCGAGGGGGAATCCTCAAGTCCTACGAGAGCACAAGTATCAACAAAATCCTTGTACTCTCGTTCAAGCGGTACTCGTCCTCCAATCCTCTCATCCAGGTCTAGAACACAGTTGAAGTCTCCCGCAACAATACAAGGTTTTGATGGATCTACGTGGATGATCAAAGAATCCCAAAGCTCGCGTCTATGTGTGACCTGCCAAAAACCATAGACAATCGAGCACCCAAAAGTGGTATTAGTAATTAAACAAGTGAAATTGGAATGGATCACCTGTTTCTCTCGTATGATGACATCAACTCTTATCCTCTTTGGGTTCCAGATGATTAGTATCCTTCCCCCAGCAACCTCATCAAAATTGTGTACATACTCCCATTGAGTAAAATGCTTGGCCATGAATTTCTTGAGCTTCAGCTTAGTAAGCTTTGTCTCAATCAGGGCGATGGCATCAAGCTTATGCTTGAACACGTGGTCGGCAATTGCAGATTGCTTTTGAGCCTTATGGAGGCCTCTTACATTCCATGTCGTAAAAATCATCGACGATGTGTTCTGCGACTAACAGGACTCCTGACCTTCTTGACTGGAGAGCTTTGGCGGCTTGTGTTCGATTTGCTCCTAGTGATGCGTGTAGTAGGAATTTCTACATCTTCATTGTCGTTTGACTCACCTGCAAGGTTAGTTGTAGTATAATCATCAAATGAACTAGAGGATGTAGAGTGTATCGTAGATTCCGACACAGAGTTAATTATCGGATGTGCCTCCAATCCAAGAATAACCAGATTTTTGATTGGTTCCAGATTTTGCGATGTACTTTATGTGATTGGATCCCTTAACTCTGAAAAAAGCTTGCGTTGTCCCCCTACAATAGGTGGTCGAGGTAGATGGGTAGTTCGTGTAGGAGGTTTTTGGGGCTGGGTTGCCTGTCGAGGATTGTCGACAGGTGTTGAAGGTTGTGGGCGCTCGGGCGAGAATGGCACGGTCGAGGGATGAGTGGCTGGCTCGGTCGGATCCTGCCGAGAACTCTCGAAAGGATGGTGAGGTCTCTCATCCGAGGATGGTCGATGGGTCTCGGCAGGTGGTGAGGGCTGGGTGTGCGAGGATGACCGAGAGGTATCGATCGAGGAAGGAAGGGACGGGTCGGTTCGAGATTTCTTGGCCGGGGGTGGTGGCTCGGTCGAATGAGTATTCTCGGCCGAGGGTTCAGGATTATCGACAGTCCGAGAATTCTCGATCGAGGAAGGCATCTCATCCGAGGGGTTATTCTCAGCAGAAGAAGTACGAGGAGTTTTCTCGGCAGGTGGGGAAGGATGAGTCCGAGATTTCTTGCCCGAAGCTGGGGTGTGTCGGTGAGACTTCTCGGCAGGAAGGTGTGTGAACTCGGCGGTGTCATCCGAGGAGATGCAAATCTCAGATATCAAATTTTTGTTCTTGTCATCAGATTTGGCTGTAGTAGCCGAAGGTTGGCCAACTTCAAAATTTTGTGTATTATCGGAGGATTCAAAGTGTATCTGTGTATTTAAAGCCTCAAATCGTTTTTTAATCTCAATCCCACGTGTGATGGGTTGAGATTGAATTTCTTTATCTTTTTTAGGGCGAGAAACACTTCTTTGCCTCCATTCAGCTCTTGGTGCTGGAGTCTTAGAGGGTCGTCCACGCACGGGAGATCGTGGTCTAGGATCTCTTCCTCTAGCACGTTGCCAAGCGTCATTTCCTGCATGGTTAGTCATACCTCGTGGGGGTTTCGGCACCCCACGTGGTCTAGCAATATTCGTACAAGAAGATGCCAAATGGCCCAATTTACTACACGTTTTACACATCTTAGGATAAAAATCGAACTTAATAACTTGTAAAAACGTGTTGCCCGTGTGCAATTGCAAATTAACATACTCCATAGGTTCACGCATAGCATCAACTAAAACATGAAACCTAGGTCCATCTAAGTTATTCTTAGCAATTGTCCTACAATCAACCTCAATGGGATCTCCTAATAATGAAGCAATTTTGCCTATAACATTCGGATTCCATAGTTCAAGAGGCAGATTAGGTAAAGAAGCCCATACAGGAAATTTAAAGTCCGGAGCAGAATCGAACCTAAATTCAGTAGGCATATGACAAAGGATTAAAGGAATACCGAACACCGCAAATGGTCCCGAATTGCGCACTTGTTCCATATCCTCCTCCTTTTCAAACCTGAATGCGATCCAGCCATTTGGATGGTATGAAATTCTTGTAGTTTTTTTCCATCCCAAAGAAAGACGTTGTGTTGCTTCCTTTCCGGAAGCGTCCTGCAAAAAAGCCAAGCAAAGAAAACCCCATCCTTTCGAAATAGGGGTGTAATCAGTAGCCTCAAGAGTTAAAACTTCATTGACGATACTTACCTGAAATTTGGCTAAGGCAAGGTCCGCCTTTCTCACGGGAATTAGATTAACAAAGTGGCCCGCATTCCTTAGCCATGGTGAGGGATCCATGGTGGTGTCGTGGTCCTCATCGGGCTGCCTAGGACCATCGTTCGCTTGCTCGATCAAGGCGTCATTGGGTGGTTTAGACTCCTCGACAGTTGGTTG
Source organism: Salvia rosmarinus (assembly GCA_036937905.1). Classification (NCBI taxonomy): domain Eukaryota; kingdom Viridiplantae; phylum Streptophyta; class Magnoliopsida; order Lamiales; family Lamiaceae; genus Salvia; species Salvia rosmarinus. Next base: position 43,436,332 of record CM072820.1, read on the forward strand.
TGTAGGTTGCATGATGCGCACGTGGTTCCTCGGCAGGGGAGGGAACTCCTCGGCAAGGATGTTTGACCTCGGCAGGTACTTCTCGGTAGATCCCGCTTCGGAGCGTACGGAGTCCGCCGAGAGGGTATGTGCGGCATCTTTCGGCAAGGGCTCCTCGACAGCATGCGTATAGTTCTTGACATCTCCCACCTCGGCAGGTCCACCTCGACAGTAGCAAGTTAGCTCGGCTCCACCCGATGGCTCCTCGGCCGATCCCCGCCCTCGCGCTGGGCGTTTCCTCGGTATGGGCGGGAACTCCTCGACAGGTGACCGAGCTTCCTCGACTGGGCGCGCGATCTCGGGGTGCACGGGAATTCTCGGCATGGGCAAGTCTACCTCGGCATTTCCCACCTCGGCATCTTCTGGCAGGTCTACCTCGTCAGGTCCACTTCGGCATGAGCTAGTGAGCTCGGCACCACCCAATTGGTCCTCGGCTTGGGCGTTCGGCCGAGTATATAGGCTGGCATTATTCGAGTCCGATCTTCCAAGTCCGACATGGACTTGGCATTTTTTAACCGACCTAGCCCACGTATGAATGGTCCATCTGGTTGCCTATTTCGGACCCTCTAACAAGTAAAAAGGCCCAATAGCCCATGTCCAATCCAACGGCTATATCTTAAAAAGGAAGTAGACAATAACACAAGGAAATAATATACTTGCCAAATGATAAAATATGCTATATGGAATTGTACGATCAACAAGATAATATTTCCATATAATTAAATGGCAAGTGCATGCATGAAAGGAAAAGTTACCAAAAACTAAAATAGGCAAGTTAGGGCAACACGCACACAAGGAAAGTTCCTTGTGTGCGGCTAACCTGGGGTGGTCGGCGCCGCTTATGGTTACCAGTGGTGTTGCGTCGGAATGTTGGTCGGAGCTCCCCGGTGAAAAGATTCCGGTAATACTTAGAAATGAAAATTCCCAATTTCTCGGCAGCTAGCGATGGCGCACACGGTAATTCTCGGCAGGACAATTGCGCGACCAAGTAAAAAATTTGGCAGCCTAATGACGCACACAAAAAACTTCCGATGAGAACTCACGTAGGTTGAGGCTTACGGACAAAGACAAAGACCAAACCACAAAACACACTTAAATAAATAAAAGTGAATTGTAAGGGATGTTTGCCTGAATATTAGAGTAATGCACGGTCAAAGTGAATGGTGGTGGAACTTGCGCACGGTGGACTTGTTTTCCGGTGAGGATGAACGACCACCACCAAAACGCAAACGGTAGACACGTAAGCAATGATGATACGAGCTGAATGACGGAAAGCTATTGCCGAGAAAGTATCGTCGGTAATGTCAAAAGACTTCGTCGGAGTACTTCGCCGGAAATCGCACGGTGCTAGAGAGGATTCGCTAGGGAGAGAACTCCAACCGTGCTTTTTCAGCTTTTCTTTTTTTTGGTAATTTAATACAAAAATTTTAAAGGCTGTGTCATGGTGGACTCGAACCCGAGACCTTTGGCCTCGGGCATTAACCACTCTACCACTAGGCCAACACACACACACACAAAAAATTATTTCTCTTTTTTTTGGTAATTTAATACAATTAATACGAAATTTTAAAGGTCACGTCACGGTGGACTCGAACCCGAGACCTTTGGCCGGCATTAACCACTCTACCACTAGGCCAACACGTTTTTCGACTTTTCAATGTCTCATCGTGTCACTTCATATTTCTTTCATTGTAGTAAATGAGCTAGCGATGTAAATAAAGCGATTGATACAATACATGTATAAATTTAAGCGTTGTTCGTAGTTTGATTTAGTGGTGGTGTAATACGATGAAGAATGCCAACTTGTCGTGATTATCGAGTTTCTACATTTTAAATATGATATTTGTTGTCCAAAATCCAAAAGATCATAGGGAGTGTATTCTAAATCCTTACCCCTCTGTCGGTTGTGGTGTTGATTTGTGAAAATATTTATGCCGATTTGGTTGCCGAGAAACAAAAATAAACCATGTGTGTCTAATGAGATAAATGAAGATTCAATGTTGGTATTGGTGGTGTTGGTTTATCGCAGATTGTTAAAGAATTGGGGTTGGGAAACTTTGCGAAAGGTTTTGCTACAAGGTAAATTTGTTTGAAATAGACTATGATGGAGGAAGGAGCTTGTTGTGTAAAAAAAAATGACGGTGGAAGGAATGTAGATTGAGAGAATGTCCAAAATTTTCGGATATGGGGTAAGAAATGTCGAGCTCTGCATTTTATAGAAGGAATATAGGCTACGTGGAACAAGGAAAACCATACAACTTATTTTGTTAATTAATCTTCAACATAATATCTGGATGTTTAATAATTGGATCCATTTTAAAAGACGATCCGCCCAAATGTGTATATAGGCTTGGGCTTCAAAAAAAAGATTTGGCCCATGAATACAAACCCAAACCATTAAATTCAGAAAAACTATCAATATAAACGTGGTTCAACATTTCAATTACGCTGCAACTCGATCATATTCATATAATTACATGTTTACTTTGAACATGCTATGTATAAAAATTGATTTTTGCTCAAAATTCTGATAAATCTTTTGTTGGAATTAAAAGCATATTTTTTTCCTCCCGGTGCGAATCGATTTATATAATAAACTAAAGAATTCTTCTAAAATCTATTTGAGAAATAAACGGGTATTACACAAAAATTAGATTCGGATCAGGATCCGTAGATCTAGGGTCTAGATCCAGATCCATATATTTTTTCTTCTAAAATAATTCATAAATCAACTATAATTCACAATAACATCATAATAATAATAATAATAATAATAATAATAATAATAATAATAATAATAATAATAATAATAATAATAATCTAAATACATAATAACACTATAATAATTATTTAGAATTGTTACTATACAAGAAGATGTTAGTTATAAATTTACTTTTGTTTTCATGATATCAAATAATATTGCAATAGGAATAGAAGAAGTAACACATATATCTTAGTAAATAAATCATTCATATATAAATTTTCCTTAAATACAAGGTACAATTTTTCTAATGTTATTGATTTATCGTCCAATTCTATAATCTAGTTTATCCAACTTCGACTAGAAAGAAAAATAATGTAATACACTTATAAATAAAAATAAAAATTATGTATACATATATATTATAAGAATACATATAACGGATCTGGATTTCAGAAATCAAGATCCAGATCCGGATTTTAAAGAAATGATCCAGATTCGATTCAGATCCGTGTGTATCCTATTTTTTAAAGATTCAAATCTTGAAAAATAGATCTGAATTTATAGATCTGGATTGAGTTCAGGATTCACTATTATCCGTAGTGGTCAATGATATATTTGAGAGAGTATACTTATTGTAGTAGTTGGCGAGTAGTTTTCTTTCCCCCACCAGGATGTGGTTGCAAAAGAGAATAATCCAACAAAAGTCAATCATAAATTTTATCTACTTCTCTTTTGTTCTTTTATGTGGAAATATAAATACTTTGTACCTGCTCCATTTCTGTACTGGGACCGGTATATTAATTATTAATGCTCAGCTCTCTCTATTTTCCAAACAATATGAAGGCCTCAAATGAATACGCGTTTATCCGTTCTTGTGTTTATAGCCATCACCTATTAAAACGTGCTAATATATTTATATATTTGTAATATCGAATTATATTTATATATATAAAACTTGAACTTTGGAGCCGTTAACGAATACTCAGCGTCTATTAATATTAATACATAACAAAATAACAAATGTATTGACGGAAATAGTTTCCAATACATACTGCATGCTCCAGAAAAAAATGAAAATAAAAAAAGACCTTACTAGCTACATATATGAAACCTTGAAATTCTTTTCATGCTATTTTCGCGTTACTCATTCAATTCTAACAACCTTCATTTATGAATTGATCTTATTTATATATGCCAAGACTTCAATAAATATGAAAAAAAAAAAACTCTTTTATGTTTATGAATCAATATTCCCTCCATTTTTTTACTAGTGTCACCAGTCATTAAATTACACATACTAAGACTTTGTAACCCTATTCATTATTATGATAATGCATTAATATAATTAATTATCAAATTTTAAGAGTATTAAATAAGGAAAAATAAAAAATATATTATAATTTCATTCTTAAAATTACGAACTATGATATTTATTAAAAAATTAATAATAATAATAATATTAACTAGACAAGGGAGTATTCATTTATCCCCTCAACAACCGATGGTCGCGGTTGAACAAATTCAACTTATTCCACACTCCACACCCACCATTGGAGAAAATTTATTAGAAGTGATTATTTCATTTGTCACTAACCCTGATAAATTTAAGTTAGTATTAAGGGAAGAAAAAGACCATTCAGTCAACAATCATCACCTTAGTCCTTACAAATATTTAATTGAATTTCGAGTGGAAAATCGTGATGATAATAATATTTTTAACTCATCACTAGGGGCTGGACAAAACCTAAATTAACATTTTTATACTCACAGTTAAAATACAGCGGCATTATTTTAACGGTATAAAAACTCATGTACATCCATCAATACGGTGCGGACATAAAAAAATATCATTTATTGTTAAGAAAAATATCATTTATTTTTTACTATATAATTTAGAAAGTATCATTTATATTAAAGAAAATTATCATTTACATTAAAGAAAAGTATTAAAATTTGTATATGCAGACGAATGTGAAAGAGACAATCTCTTTTAACAGTGGTTTACTTAAGGTTGGTGTATTAATTTAAATCCCTATGTCTGCATCACTGTGTCAGGCATGTGGAACATAGTACGCAATTTTCTCTCTGCTTCGATTGACTATTTATTGTATTACACAAATGGAGATATTTGAATAGTGATTCATATGCAATAAAATAAATAAAAAATCAACTTCTTTTTTCTTAGAATATATTTAGAAAATAGTTCGACATAATTAAGGCATTGTTATCAAAAGGTCAAATTAAATTACGATTTTTTCAGAAAACTAATTAAATCTTGATTTGGGTTTACGCAATCCATACTAGGTAGGTATTCGAATCAAATAATTTTGATATGATTTTGTATTCGATTCGATTATTCGATATTTGAATTCGAATTAATACATATATAAATATGTTTTAATATCTTGATTTGGGTTTACGCAATCCATACTAGGTAGGTATTCGAATCAAATAATTTTGATATGATTTTGTATTCGATTCGATTATTCGATATTTGAATTGGAATTAATACATATATAAATATGTTTTTATTCGATTAGTTAATGAATACAAATTCAAAATCATGATATTCGATTCGATATTCGTAAATATTCAATTCGAACTAATATTATATATATATATATATTATTTTTAATACAAGTATAATTCTGTTATTTTTATATGGTATAGTTGGAGCAAAAAATATAATTATGTTATTTTTATAAATATAAAATGAATATCAAATAATAAATTGCTTCATATTTCTAAATCCTAAATATTAAAATAATTTCAAAATAATCTAATTTTAAGATTAAAAGTTGCATCATTCTTTGAATCTCGTTCCTGCCTCTCCTTTACATGCTCCCATACTGCTCTGCCGTCACATCTCATCTCGCGCCACCCTACCACCCCTCTCTGCCTCTATCACAACCACTCGCCGCCATTGCTCCACTCCCCTCACCGTGCTCACCAACCCAGAGCCACCACACTCCACGCCACCAGACCGCCACCACGCTCACCACCGAGGTGGAAGATTGGATGCTTGCCATTTTCAAACTTGGTGGAAGCTTGGATACTTGCTATTTACAAATGATTTACATGAAGTGCTATTTTGATGAGCTTGATATCATTTTTTCTTTTTCTTTTTTTTGTTTATGTATTTGATTGTTATTGTTTATGTTATGCAAATGATTTGAGAGTTGAAATAACGGAGTCATTATTTTCCATCTATTATTGAGTGTTTATAGTTCCATATTATTTAAAATATGATTTTTGATAATTTATCATTAAGATTGCAAATAAAATAGTCTAATGATACATTTGAAAAAAATTGAAACGAATATTCGATTCGAGTATCCGCAAATACTATATGAATCGAATTCAAGTCGAAAAAAGTATTCAAGAGAGATTCGAACATCGATTCAATTATAGTGATATTTGCTTCAATTCAATTCGCTTCTGATGATATTCTTGCTCTATTAGATTCGTTTACATCTATACCGTTGACAGATGAGTAGTCAACTTGGAATATACTATTTCTTCTTTTTGGAAAGATGCAATATTTAAATTCTACAAAAAATTAGCAAACAAACTGCTTCAGCGCAGGAGAGAGAGAGAGAAAATGTAAAAGTCATTTTGAGATAATTTAAAACTTGTTCCAATTAAAAATAAATAAAATAAAAGAAAACAAAGCTGACACCTCCACTTATTCCAAAGAAAAGAAAAGAAAAGAAAAGGTTGTTACAAACTTAGAATCCTGTCTGCTTATGCTGATTCCGTTTCATAGTATATATTCCCAGATATAAACAGTGTTTTCCAATTCACGTTCATTTTACGCAAAAATCCAATCCCCAAAACTTTTAAATATTATCGTTCACACTTTGGATTTTTCTTGAAATAATACAAGTAAACCACATACTATACCTATTATTCTCTTTTCTACTAATATAAGTATCAACCTCACTAACTTCTCCTCTTCATCACTTTCACTGGCTAATTTTAGCTCATTTCGAAAAAAACTGTTTACAGCGATGGACGATCGCAATCCTAGCAAGAAATCCAAGTACGACGAGGAGAGCGTCAACAATGGCGACGGCGACGGCAAGTTGAGGGGAGTGGTGGTGCTGATGAAGAAGAACGTGCTTGGAGTGAACGACGTCGCGGCGTCGGTCGTCGATCGATTCGACGAGATTTTGGGAAGAAAGGTCGCCCTGCAGCTTATCGGCATCGCCGCTGATCGAGCTTCTGCTGGTATGTGTCTGTATGTTTCATTACGTAGCTTGATTGATGCTAATCTAGTAGCTGCATCTCTACCGTCGATTTAACTAATCCACGTCGACAGATTGGTCAGTCAACGGTTGAGAGTAAGCTTTTCATTGGCGGTGGTTCATTTTGTAATCATGCATTCATGAAACTGTAATCATGACTGGATCTAATCTAAAAAGGAAAGAGGAGGGGGGAGACTGTTGAGGCTTTGAATTTGGGCGGATATTGAGATTTTCTTTGTTGTTCTCTTCTTTTATCCCTGTAGACATCACGAAACTGCAAATGTATGATCATGGTGTGTGTGTATTGGCCTAGTGGTAGAGTGGTTAATTAATAATCCATGACGTAGGCAAAATTTATGTATTAAATTACAAAAAAAATGTATGATCATGTATGCGAATTAATTAATAATTGAAGGCAAATTCTGTGTATAACAAGTTTCTTACGAATGTTGAGAGAGAGAGAGAGAATCATAACTGGTCTATTGGAAGTAAATATAACATCTATTGAAGTTACGACTATAAAAATAGTGACAAATAACTGTTTCCATAACCTGCTGTCAGCAATGCAAAAAAATTGGAATATAAAACTTGACTCTTGTCTGTTTTTACAGCAGAAGGTTACAGAGGCAAACTTGGGAACAAAGCATATCTAGAAGACTGGATCACAAAATCACCCCTATGACAGCAGCTGCGACGTACAATGTCACCTTCGAGTGGAGCAAGGAGATGGGCTATCCGGGGCATTCACAATCGCCAATTTTCACCACAGTGAATTCTACCTCAAGACACTCACTCTTGAAGACGTCCCTGGTCATGGCTGCGTCCATTTCATCTGCAATTTTGGGTTTACCATGCTGAACGCTACAACAAAGACCGCATATTTTTTGCTAATCAGGTAAAAGAAAATTCTTGTAGCATGTCAAATAGATCATAACTCGCTATCTCCACTAACTTCATAGATGAAGGTGCATCAAATGCTATATTTTGATTCAGTATGATCTCAAGTTCATATATGTTCTTGTACTCACTTCCATAGCTTTCAGATGGCAAAATCAAACAGAAATTGCATATTGTGCTTTACCATTAAAAAATATGCTTTGATATGAGTGTTTTTGTGCCTCTGTGACATGTATCCTATATAAAGAAGAAAATAACCTTTTGTTGCAGACATATCTCCCCAGCCAAACACCTCCACCACTTCGTGGTTACAGAGAAGAAGAATTGGAGAACCTGCGAGGAACTGGAACTGGAAAGCTTGAGGAATGGGATAGGGTGTATGACTATGATATATACAATGATTTAGGTGATCCCAATAAAGGTCCTGAGCACGAACGTCCCATTCTTGGGGGTTCATCTGAATACCCATATCCTCGCAGAGGAAGAACAGGCCGGCCTCTGTCTTCATTAGGTAAGAGTTTAAACATGAAACTTAACAAGTATTCTTGTATACATGCACATCTATGAATTTTAACACCTGTGTATAAAGGAGAAGTGTTTAATCACTTACTATTTTGTAGATCCCAGAGTCGAGAGTAGGATACCAGTATATAACAGCTTGAGCATCTACGTCCCGAGGGATGAAAGGTTTAGTCATCTGAAGATGTCAGATTTTGTAGCATATGCGCTGAAGTCGATATTTCAGTTCCTTGCGCCCGAGTTGAAGGATCTGTTTGACAAAACTCCGGATGAGTTTGAATCATTTGAGGAAGTGCTACAGCTCTATAATGGTGCGACCAAAGAATCTAATGGAACTTTGTTGGAGAAAATTAGACACCACATACCTGTCGAGACGATAAAGGAGCTACTCAGATCAGATGGAGAGAAAACATACAATTTTCCGCTGCCACAGGTCATCAAAGGTAATATTAGTGGAAAAAATATGTTGAATTTGTAGACTTTGAGACGTATTAATTTAAGAAATGAAGACAGCTAACCTTTTACTTCAACTAATTTGTTATTTTCTTGGTGGAACAGAGGATAAAGATGCCTGGCGATCTGATGAAGAATTTGGAAGAGAAATGCTGGCTGGAATCAATCCTGTCGTTATCCAACGCCTCCAAGTAAATAAAGTTTTCTGCTCTTAATCTCTTTTCCTATTAAAATGGAGTATGACATGTGAAGCTGCTAATTTTTAGCTTTGAGTAAACAAACAGAATCAAACAGACAACACAGAAATTTGCTGAATTACTTTCATGTGCTAATAATGCTCTAGAAAAAAAAAGGAAATAACATATGGTTATGTTGTTCATCTTATTTGTTTGTCCTATAAGGTGAAAAGTGTCACAAGTTCGATTGCTAATGCTTTTCTAATCACAGGAGTTCCCGCCAGCAAGCAAGCTAAATCCAGAGCTTTATGGAAGGCAATCCAGCAAAATAAGAGAAGAGCATATAATACACAATCTAGAAGGCTCGACCGTTGCCGAGGTAAAACTAAATCAAACTTGACTGCATTGATGATTAATATCAAAGATTAACGTAAGTCCTTGGGGTGGTTATATAGGCAATCCAGAATAATAAGCTGTACATATTAGATCATCACGACAGCCTGATGCCATACCTGAGGCGGATAAACACTACAGCTGCAAAGACTTATGCAACGAGAACAATTCTCTTCTTGAAAGAAGATGGAACGCTGAGGCCTGTAGCAATTGAATTAAGTTTGCCACATCCAGAAGGAGATCATTACGGTGCAGTAAGTCGCGTATGCACCCCAGAAGAAGATGGAGTTGAAGGTACCATCTGGCTGTTGGCGAAGGCTTATGTGGCAGTAGATGACTCTGGCTATCATCAGCTCATATGTCACTGGTAAAGCCGTTTAACAAAGCTGCAAAACTAAAAATTTAGGTACATCAATCTTTGATGAAGAAAAGTTTAAAATTGTTTCTCCTCTTCTCAACGCAGGTTAACCACTCATGCATCAATCGAGCCATTTATTATCGCCACCAACAGACAGCTGAGCGTACTCCACCCAATTCATAAGCTTTTGCAGCCTCACTTCAGAGATACAATGAATATAAATGCACTAGCTCGTCAAGCGCTCATATGTGCTGGAGGGTTTGTCGAGATTACAGTTTTTCCGGGAAAATATTCCTTGGAGATGTCATCTATGGTTTACAAGGACTGGGTATTCCAAGAGCAAGCACTTCCACGAGACCTTGTAAAGAGGTACATGTATATTGAGCTCTACAATATAATACTGTTGTTGTAAGATTGCAAATAATTGATCACCCATCAGATAAAAAATGCTAAGGCACAGTGTAATCAATCCCCTTCCGTCACCTTGCATCAGAAATTAAGCATTTTTAAAATCTGAATGAAAAGAGCCCTAGAGCTTTCTCAAAGGTTTGAACTTACATCTCTTGCTAATTCTATCTACCAATTTGCAGAGGGGTGGCAGTCGAAGACTCCAGCTCCCCACATGGTGTGCGTTTACTGATAGAGGACTATCCTTATGCTGTTGATGGACTCGAGATCTGGGGAGCAATCAAAACATGGGTTCACGACTACTGCAATCTTTACTACAAGACTGACGAAATGGTTCAGGATGATCCCGAGCTTCAGGCATGGTGGACTGAAATACGAGAAAAGGGACATGGAGACAAGAAAGACGAACCCTGGTGGCCAAAAATGCAGTCATGCGAGGAGCTGATACAGTCCTGCACCACTATTATATGGGTGGCGTTGCCCTTCATGCAGCACTGAATTTTGGACAGTACCCTTATGGAGGGTACCTTCCAAATCGTCCAGCTACTAGCAGGAGATTCATTCCAGATATTGGCACTCCTGAGTATGAAGAAATGAAGCTGAATCCTGAAAAGGCTTACTTGAAAACCATCACTTCCCAGATGCAAAGTGTGCTCGGCATCTCCCTGGTAGAAATTTTATCCAGGCATTCTTCCGATGAGATTTATCTTGGACAGAGAGACTCTCCTGAATGGACAGCAGACGAGAGGCACGGAAAGCATTTGAAAGGTTTGGGAACCGGTTAATAGAGATAGAGCAAAAGTTCATTGATTTGAACAATGATGAGAGATGGAGGAATCGGTCGGGGCCAGTGAAGATGCCGTACACTTTGCTATACCCCAGCAGTGAGATTGGACTGACAGGCAGGGGAATTCCCAACAGCATCTCAATGTAACTGTCAATATAGTATTTTATCCCCTTAGTCTTGCTAGGGTTTCCCAATAAGATTGCAAATGTTATCTGTAGAACTCGAGCACTCAAGTTCTGTTTGAAAGGAAAGTGAATATGCATTTCAAACAACGATTTTGCATGAATTGGCTGCCTTGCCTAAAGTATAAGGAGACTCGTATAGCTCTTTCATTTGTTTATCCAAGTGAAGCAACGTGCTGTAAATGAGGCTTCTTTCCGGGTGAGAAGAGTCTCCAGCTACAAATATATTTTTACTCCTTCCGACTTCAATCCAACTACAACCTGCCGGCTTTTTCAGGTCTCTCATTTTCATCAGCTTTCTCATCTCCAACACTCCGTCCCATCTAGCATCAGCAGCGTACAGATTTGATAAAACAACATAGTTTCCTGTGTCACTGGTTTCACTTGTTAAAAGGTGATCAGCTACGACATGACCCGTATCCACATCATGGTGGGCTCTGCAGGCACCAAGAAGAGTACCCCATATGTTGGCATTTGGTGAAATCGGCATGTGATTTAGAAACGATAATGCTTCCTTAATTTGCCCGCCTCGACCAAGGAGATCCACCACACATGCGTACTGCTCCATGCTTGGTTTCATGCGATGCACCTCACCGATTGAATTGAAAACTGATACTCCTTCATTAATAAGACCAGCATGACGACAAGCAGATAAAACAGCAGTGATCACAACATGATCCGGTTTGATACCACACTCGAGCATGAACTTAAAGACCCTAATTGCTTCCTTGCCCATTCCATGCATAGCAAATCCCCCAACCATAGCCGTGAACACAACAAGGTCTTTCTGTGAAGTTGATTGATAAAGCTTATACGCAGCGCTTATGTTTCCACATTTTGAGTATACATCTAGAAGAGCCGCCATTAAATGAACATCGTCAAAGCAGGCCCTGATAATGTAGCCATGGCACTGTCTCAGCAAGTGTACCGATGCCATTTGACCACAAACAGGTATAACACTCATAATAGTCATGGGATCGGGCCTTAATCTGTGATCCCATAACTCATGAAACAAACGGAGAGCTTCACGGGACACTCGTTCTGGGCATAACCCGGATCATAAGATTCCAAGTAGTAAGATCCCTTTCAGACATACACTGGAAAATAGTATTTGCATCATCATGTGAACCGTGTTCCAAGTATCCTGAGATCATCGAATTGCAGGTGACGATATTCCTCTTACCAGATAAGTTATCAAACAGTTTTGACGCGTATTCCATATTTTCACATTTGGCATATGCATCAAGCAGCGTGTTTCCAAGAGTGGGCTCCGCATCACCATTCAAAATACCGGATCTCAACGAGTAGCCATGAGTTTCTTTAACATTATCAATTCTTGAAAGAGAAGCACAAAGCTGTACCACAGTTAAGATAGTAATGGCATCAGGTTTTACTCCTTCCACAAACATCAAACATAAGAGATCAGCAAACTGAGTTTCAAGTAGATTTATGCTAAGCGCATCAAGCATAGTATTCCACGATATCAAATCCTTTTGACGGATAAGTGAAAATGCTCCGAATGCTGCATCTATCCGGCCACATTTCGCATACAATTTTGTTAAAGCATTTCCAATGGATGTATCCTCGTGTAAGGCAGGATGCCGCAAAACATACCCATGTATCTCCTTCCCCACTTGCAGATTACCTAACTGGGCACAAACAGGAAGAATGCTGATCAGAGTAATGGGGTCCAGTCCAACCATCTTTACACAGACAAAACGACGAAACATCTCCAATGCTTTCAACCACTGACAATTTGAAGCATACCCTGCAAGCATTGAATTCCATGAAGCCGAGTCTCTAAACTTCATTCGCTCAAATAAAGATTCTGCCTCTTGTATTCTACCAACTTTCAAATAGAAGCTTAAAACAGCATTCATTACCGTCGTTTCATCTTCGAAATCAGCACGTCGCAACACATAGCAATGGATCTCCTTCCCCAATCTGTCACAACCAGTGGCAGCACAGATAGGTAGAACATTTGCAATAGTGGCATAGTTAGGCATTACCGGCCCTTTAATCATCTCAGTGAAGAGATGAAAAGCATCTTCTACAAGCTTATTCTCCGCTAAACCTGCAATCGCTGCATTATACGAAACCACATCTTTATCAGAAATTTCTCCAAAAACAACGCACGCATCCGAAAGAAGCCCAGATTTTGCATACATTGACACCAAAGCATTTCCTACCAATGTCTGCGATTCCATCCCAGACTTCATCGCATACGCATGAACGCTCCTTCGAACACCACTAGTGCCGGAGCGCGTGCAGACAGGAATGACAACGGCAAGAGTGACGGCGCTCGGTTTAGGATCGCGCACAGCACGGAACATGTTGAAAAGCCTCATAACAGTGTGATCGTGGCGGCCCGAACCCGCGAAACCCGACAAGAGAGTGTTCCAAGTGACGGTGTCGCGGTCAGTAATTTCGTCGAACAGCTTGTGGCAGTCGTCGAGAACTCTGCATTTCGCATACATGTTGAGCAAAGCCTTCGAGATTAACTGGTAACAACTATGCCCTTCTTTCATAATATGAGCATGTAGAGATTTCCCCAATTCGATACCTGATACTGCCGCACATGATTTAAGAACATCGGCTAGAACTTGAAGACGGGATTCATTACTTGTTAGACAGTTTCTTCTTTGGAGTAAGAGAGAAAGGGCTTCCTTCATTGTACCCATAGCCGTTTAAACCTAATTCGGTTTGAAGCCAACAGAGAGTCAGCGCATGCCGACGTTAAAGCCCTCCCTCCAACGGCGGCGGCGCCACCTCGTTTCCTTTTTCTATTCAACTATGTAAAAACCCAATCCTTCAAATAAAAAAGATATTTAAGAAAACAAAATAAATAAGTTAAAGTTTAACTAGTCAAAGCTTACAAGTCACGATTCCTCTGGAATCTATATATATAAAAGCCAATTGGCGCCTAAAACTTAGCTTCTTTTAGAAGGTAATCAATTTAATTAATATATTATTATTATAATTTAAATTTATATCTATATCTATATAAATATAAAAGTCAAATAATGTCATTTTGGCGTCCAAAAATTGAGCTATAAAACTGGCTTGCGCAATAAGCTATGAAATAATGATTTACATAAAATGTTTTTCGCCAACTACTGCATCAAAAAATCTATTGATTAAAGAAAAGTTTATTGATTAATACACACAAAGATTGTTTACTGTATTATCTATAAGATAAAGCATTGAAGACTAAGAATTGGGCTCCAAGGAGTCATGTATCCCCAATTTCAATCTATAAATACATGCATAAGTGAGATTTTATTCTTAATCGTCATCTCTACCCATCTCATTTAACAAAATATAAAAATTCTCTCTCTTCTTCATTGTTCATATCCACCGAATAAAGTTGAGTCCAAATGGAATTGTTAATATGTAACTATTTCCTCATTTTCATTTCTTCAAAATTTTTAAAAAGAAAATTACTTTTTGCTGAAGATGATTAAATTAGGACTCGGGCATTACGGAAACTCCAAAGCTTTCGTTGTTGATTAACTTCATTCATCAGCAAAGTAAACCAATCAATGTGGGCCCACTCAGTTGGAAATAGCTTGGTTACTGGGATGCAATCTGAACATACACATGAGGTGGAAGAAAAGTGTCAATCTACCGATAGTGATTGTAGATTCGTGAAAATATATTTGTATCCAAAATCACTATATATTCTGATTACTCGAGAAGGTCTATTGTTTGTTGTATCTTCTAAACTGTGCGAATGAGAAAACACTTATTTATGTTTGTTTTACCTTAATAGACATTCTTGGCATTTTTTCTCTTTTGGTTTGGATTAAATCTAGTAGAGGTATTAGGATATGGCCATTTACAAAAGCTGATGAACGAATTGAATTTTGGAATAAGATGTTGATTTACAGAAGCTTGGAAGAATAATAATGGAGTTTTAAGGAAATTCTGTAGTTTGGGTAGAAAGAGAAGATAAAGAAGATCGGTGACAACTGGAACTCTCTTTTTTCAATAATTGGTTGAACTATAATATATGAAGTGACGCGGTTTTGATGGCTTTAGGGAGGAACCACAAAACAATTAAAATATATACATATAATTGACTAATTAAACAACAAAGTCTCAAATTTTAAATGATTTAAAAAGGCTTCACATGTTGTACTCGAAAAATCAAAATATTATGAAATACACAAGCAAATGACAAACAATTTGAGGAGAAGCAATTTTTTGATCTATTAATCTGATGCGTCCAACATAATATATAATAATTCATTTTTATTTTTCAAAATCTACAACGATTTAATTTAACAAAAGAGTAAGATATTTTTCACAACTTCCAAAGGAAAATAATTCTTGATGGTATGTGAAAAATATTATTTAATTTATCTTATAAGTTGTTCCATCTAAATTAGTTGGTGGCCACTTTATTTTTTTTTAAGTTGTTGATGACCATTTTAATTAGGTAAGTAATTAGCATTTCGTTCTTGAGTAACTAAATTTTAATTTTTTTTCTAATAGTATTTTATAGTTTTGTTCGTTATATATCAATTTGATCTACTTTCAGTTACTTTAAATTGTGTGACTTACTTTTAAGAAACTAAAAGTACAATAACATATTATTCATATATAAAATCATGAGTTATGAATGAATATAAAATATAAAAATCTAATTTTATTAATGAAAGAGCCATTACATAATTTTAAAAAAATTGGGAAATTAGATTTTGATGCAAATCAAAATTCATTTAATTATGCACTCGGTGAACCTATTTGTATAAGACGAAGAAATTAGAAATTCATTAACTATCAAATGATTCATCTTCCCTTGGTTAAAATAACAACACTTGAATAAAAAGTTATATGGATTTGATCCATACAAATAAAAAATAAAATGATCTAATATACACAAATAAACTTATAAATTTTTGAATTAAATAAAGAGATAGTACTATTGTAAGATTTTTAAAATTCTTCATAAGACTTAATTGTTTATTCGTTGAAAAAGACGTGGTTTCACTTTAAAATAAGTAACAACCAGTTCATATTAAAAAAATACTTAATTGAAAAAGAATTCATTGGTCCAAATATATAAGTAACAATAGTCAAACTTTTACTATAATAATCAATACACCTTTTTGAGATTTAAGTTTACATGTAGATAAATATTATAATAAAAAATAAACTTTTAATTTATTCCACAATATATAAATCAAAATTGAAGATACATAATTGTAAGTAAGCAACATAGTTTTCATAGGTTTAATGTGTTTCGATTGGCGGAAATCCGAGAGAAAGAGATGTAATAATATCATATAAGTATAACTAAAGGATTTGTAAAATATATGTTGTTTATCCCTACCAAATTCTTACATCGGAATATTGTATTTATATAATTCTATCTGTATATAAAGAAGTATTTTAAAATTTATAATACAAAATTATGTTCTTTGTAATTGTTAATTGTTTTACAAAATTATTACTTTAAACCCTCAACATATCGAGTTAACATGTAATCTACCAACCAACACATCAATCCAATTAGTATGACCTATATTTTTTGGGTTACAAAAATTTAATCTTAATAGTTCCTTTTCAATTTATTTAGATCAACCTATATATTTCAAGTTAGATTAACTTATTTACGTGTAAAGTTTATTAATTGAAATCTATGTGTTAAATATATGTACATACAATACTAGTATATATAAAGAATACAAAACCGACCGTCACCGTTGTTCGGCGCCAAACCTCTTTCTCTCGATGTCCAATGGCGGGAGTTGACTGAATAGGGTTCGTAGTAGAGAAAGGAAGCGAAATAGGGAGTTCGCAGACCAAATGTTCGGTCTCGAATAGTTTCGATCGACTACCACATGGCACCTCCAATTCCCGACTTCTACATTTCTCATAGCTCTTTCCACGGTAAAGATCTCTTAATTTTTGGTGTAATTCAGGGAGTCGTGGTTTTCCCAGTTTTCTTTTGGCTTTTGTAGGGAAGGCTCTCTGCCTCTCCATGCGGTTGTCTTTTATCTTTGCTTCAGCGTTTTTTATTATTATTATTGATCGATCTTAAATTCGTAAGGGAAATAAATGCGAGAAGGACACCAAGGATTTACGTGGTTCGATATGTGAATAAGATCTACGTCCACGGGGCAAGAGAGAGTATGTGTATTGAAAGTATAGGAAGTGATTACAAAGAGGTGAATGATCTATGTCGCCTAATCTAGCCTCTATTTATACACAATGTATTGACCTAGATCTCGAATCAAGTCTTCTAACTAGGATTCGAGATCCTATCCTCTCGAATTAGGATTCTTTAAGATACGGCCGAGCTTCTGCGTTCCCACCGCTTCGTGGATTCTTCATAGCCGAACTTGTCCGGGCCGAGCTTGATGTCGCTTTAATTGTATTGGGCCCGATGCTTGGGCCCAGTAGTTGGGTCAGATCCTATCACAACCCCCCAAAAGACGCAAAACGAGGTCATGATGGATTGGGGTTGTTGTGACGGGGTTTGTCGCGCGCAGATGTGTTCCGCCGAGGTCTTCGGTGGCTTCACCCGACGAGGCGTTAGGCGAGGTCTTCATCGCTTCACCGACGGCGCGCTAGGCCGAGGTCTTCATCGGCTTCACCGACGAGGCGTTAGGCCGAGGTCTTCATCGCTTCACCACCGACGGGCGTTGGCCGAGGTCTTCATCGCTTCACCGACGAGGCGTTAGGTCGAGGACGAAGACGGATTTTCTGCCGTTCTTTGAGCATCGGGCGCAGATACGCATTTAACGCGCATTAAATTGGCAACGGTTGATTCCGATAAAGTGCATATTAGGGAATGTCTTCCTTGATACGCAATATCTCTTATCACTGCTTTCTTCATTTCTCGATTTTCAAAACCCTCTCGCATACATGAAAACATTTTATTCCGCGCATTGACGATTTGAAGCTTCGCTTGTTCATCGATAAACAATAGTAAGTAATGGCTTCCTCTTCTCTAATGAGTCGTCGGCGGCCAAATCGTGTCTGCTTCCCGTCGATTTAGTGTCTTTACTGCTTTTACCCGTGTCCATATGCCTCTTGTCGAGTGTAGTCTGCGTTTCCTCCATGGGGATTGCGCAAAGTGTCTTCTTTTTCTTCAATTCTAAGTATTTCGACATTAGGGATATATGTTTTCAATATAATATTCCTCTAGTATTGAGCTAGTTGCCCCGTCCGAGGATAGGGCTTGTGCCCTCCGGATGGTTTTGTTGTTGCACGAGGACAGCCTCAAGGCGGCCTTCGCCTTCCTTACCCGTGCGTACATGTTGAGTTCCAAGAGATGTTCGCCTATCTCTTGCCCAACTCTCGAACTCATTCCGCATATGATCGCTTAGGTGTCTATGCCTATAGCATAATTTTCCTCTTACCTGGGGCTCGCCCTTCGCTTTTTAATCGAAGGGCGGCTCGGGTGGTATTATCTATCACCCCGTAGGAAATTCAAAGCAAAGATTAAATCAAAGATCTCCAACTGGCAGAAGAAGTTCTTCTTCTGTCGGTTTGAGGGACATATGGAGTTCCCATGGCGATCTGATAAGATCGCCATGTGTATGTCGGCTGGGCTTCGTGACTTGGAGGAGGCGCTGACAAAGTAGGCCTTGTTGACGAGGTCTTCTCCGAGGCCGAGCTTGCGGGCGGGGCTTAGCCCTTATGATCCTACCTGGGGTGGAGTCGGTGAAGGTGAGGCCTCTTCTTCCTCTTTTCTTTATTTATTTCATGAGTTACGATTGATGTCGACCCATGTGTTTCCTTGAAGTGAACCCGCAAGGAAAGGAAGAAGAAAAGGAAGGAGCCGATTTCCGTGGCGAACCGATCTCGGTGGCGAGCCGAGGTCTCCGACCTTGAAGGATTTCGAGGCCATGCCCGAAATGACTATGGGCCCTTCGAGATCCCTTCGCCGCAGCCACCAAGCGCTTGAAGAGGCGGAAGGATGAAGTCCCCGAGTCCCGGTTGTCGCCGAGGTGAGTCGAGATCGCTCGGTTCCAAGCCGCCACCTCGCCTATTTCCCGAGGTTCGTACTGTCCTTATACTTTGTGCAAGAGTAACCAAATTGTGTTCTTCCGACCGATGTATATTTTGTATAGTGAGTCGAGGGACGTGGCGGCCGAGGTGTCAAGAGTATCCGATCTTATATCGGATTACTTGAAGGTCTGCCGTGTCGCAGCTTTGACGGGTGGCCCTGTATGCTCGGGAGGTGGAGGATTCGAATACCTCCTTGCTCAAGAAATGTCCGAGGCCGAGGCTAAGATCCGGACCTCGTCAAACGAAAGCGGCGGACGCGACGGCCATCGAGGCGGCGGCTAGGGCTGTCGGTCGGCGGAGGCACCGTGGTCGAGGAGGCGGCAGGCCGAGGCGGAGGGCCGAGGTTGCCTCGATGAAGGCCGAGGTGGAACAGTTCGCCGTCGGGAGGCGGACATGGCGAGCTCTCGGGAGAACGCGCGCGCCAGCGGAGAGGCTGCTCTGCCGGCGGCTTCTGGGGATGGTCTCGACGCGGCCGATGTGCTAACAAGCGCCGCCTCGGGACGCAATCAAGAGGTCGCCGAGACTACCCAGATCCGGACAAAGCCAAGTATGGGTACGAGGAGACCGAGGATGCTTGCCCGAGACGGGCCTACTTTGATGTGCTCGTCCGCGGTCTCGAAGGAGCTTCCGTGCTGCAGCCTCTTGCCTCCTCCTCCGCTTCTTTGTCCGCGAGTCAGTGCGCGCTTTGTCTCGTGGATCGGGATCCCCTGACCGAGGCTTTATTGGCTGATCATGCAAAGGGGTCGGGGGAGACGGCTGATGCTTCGAAGGGCGTCGAGACTCCGGTAGTTCCCGAAGAGGCCGAGGTCGAGGCCGCCCAGCTTGGAGGCGGCGAACGCCGACATGGCCAAGCTTCCTGAGGGTCGGTTGATCCTCGCATTTTTTTTTTTTTTTTTTTTGAATGTAAATGTATAACAATTTTTCGCCTAAGGGCATGTTAATAAAATCACAAGTTTATGTGAAGAAACTTATCTCCTTTTTTTTTCGATTGTCTCTCAAACGTTTGATGCTTCTCCTTGGTTGAACCGAATCAAAGACCTGTCGCGAGCTCTTGAGTTGAAAGAGGTCGAACTCCTCCATATAAAGGGGCAGCTCGGTCACGTACAGGCGGAGTCTGATGTCAAGCATAGAGCCGCTCAGGAGAGCTGTGACGAGCTCCAGGCTCGCCTTTTGGGATTGGAGGAGGCGTTTGAGGTCGCCAAGGAGAAGGCCAAGGTGATAGCTGAGGAGCATGCCGAGTATGAGGAGGTTATCCACCGAAATGGTGGGATGACGATCCCGGAAGTAGAAGCCAAGGTTGTCGAGGCTGCTGCCCGTTGTTCGAGGTATAGCGCCGAATATGGTCGAACTCCGGCAATTCACGGAGCAAAGACGCTGAATTGAAAAGGCTCGAGCATATACAAGATCGTCATCGCCGACAACCACAACGACTACATACTTGACGGGATGCAGAGGCCTCTTCTTCGGTGGAGCTTCTCGCCTAGAATAAATGAACCACATTATGACGATCCGGAGTGGCGCGCAAGAGAGGCGTGCCATTGCCCTTGAACGTCGTGGACCCTCCATGCGTCGAGACCGGGCGCCATCAAGTGGCCGAGGCCGAGCTCATGAGCTTCATCAAAAATGACCGAGGTCGCTTGCCGGGCTCGTAATATAGACCGAGGACGAGGTAGAGTAGGATTAGCATAGATGAGTCAAATTCGATTTTTCTAGGGATTGGCTCGCCTTTTCCCGATCCGCTCCGTCCTCGTAAAATGTAAAATGTAACTCAGATATCTTCTATTTAATAAGAATGGTCTTTGTTGACTTTGTACTTGAACAAGAGTAATATGCCAAAGTAGTTCGTCTCGTGAGAATTCCGCTCGAAAGAAATCGCTCGCACGTAGGATGGTTCTGCTTTTGCCGAGCTCGTCGGGAGGGTGGTCCCCTTCGCTACATAGAGAGAACGCTCAAATAAACGAAGGTAGTCCGATCTCGTATGTAGGAATGGTTCCTTTTTGCCGAGGTCATCGGGAGGGTGGTCCCTCGCTCTACATAGAGAGACGCTCAAATAAACGAAGGTAGTCTCGATCTCGTATGTAGGAATGGTTCTGCTTTTGCGAGATCATCGGGAGGGTGGTCCCCTTCGCTCACATAGAGAGAACGCTCAAAATAAACGAAGGTAGTCTCGATCTCGTATGTAGGCATGCGCTGCTTAGATTTACATGCGTGATAAACAGATGTAATCGACCTCCGTCGAGGGAATTTGTCCTCCGTAGAGGGTAAATAATGCGAAGATTAATTATGCATTAGTGACAAGTAGAACTCGTAAAAATAAAGATTTTATTGATAAAAGATGACGCGACCACCAAATAAGATGACTCTAAACAGACTTTAAAAATATGACCAACAAGACCCGACCTCGACACTTATGCATAATATTTCTTCGATGGATGATGTGCCATGCGTTGGGTAATTGCTCACCGACAATTAGGCGAGCTTATAGGCCCCTTTGCCGAGGACTTCGTCGACCCGGTAAGGTCCTTCCCATGTGGCTTCCAGCTTGCCGAGCTGCGCGGCTTTGCTGACTTCATTATGTCGGAGTACGAGGTCGCCCACTTGGAATTGTCGGTTTTTAACGCGCTGGTTGTAATACCGAGCTACTTGTTGCTTGTACCGAGCTTCCTTGATGTAGGCGAGGTCTCTCTTTTCTTCGAGTAGGTCTAGATCAGCTCGTAGATTTTCCCCATTTGCTTCGCAGAAGTCATGGTGCGAGGACTCGGTACTCCGATCTCTGCAGGGATCACTGCTTCGGTTCCATACACCAAACTGTATGGTGTTTCTCCGTTCGAGGTCCGAGGCGTTGTTCGGTACGACCATAGGACCTGCGGTAAATTTTCCACCCAGAGGCCTTTAGCTCGGTCGAGACGAGTTTTTAGACCCTTTACGATGGTCCTGTTGGTAACTTCGGTCTGACCATTTGCTTGAGGATGGGCCACCGACGTGAACTTTGATGGATCCGCTCGACACCAATCTTTGAATGCCTTATCCGTGAATTGTGTTCCGTTATCCGAAAGGAGGATATGGGGATGCCGTCGACACACTATGTTCTTCCATACGAGTTGAGGCGTTCTTGCTTGTGATTTTCGCCAAGGGCTCGCCTTCTACCCACTTCGTGAAGTAGTCGATCGCAACAATTAAAAATTGAGCCGCCCCGGTGCTTTACAAAGGGGCCCACAATGTCAATCCCCATCAGATAAACGGCTAAGGGCTCAGACGGAGGCGAGGTCGGTGCAGGGTAGCCTTGGCACGCTCCCATGGATTCGACACTTCGACACTTTTTACGAGGTCCATCGAGTCTTGGAACATTGTCGCCAATAGTATCCCCATCGCATGACTTTCTTTGACAAGGCCCCGGTCCGATGTGGCTTCCGCACGAACCTTCGTGTATTTCTCGAGAACGAATTGCCTCGGTTCGACCCAAGCACCTTAAGAGAGGTTGGAGATATGACTTCAGACAGGACTTCCTCGCTCAATTGTATATCGCAGATTTGTTCAAGATCCTCCTAGCCTCCAACCTTGTCGTGGGCGTTCGCCTTCTCCGTGTACTCTCGAATGGGAGTCATCCAATCGGGTTCTTCATCCGAGACTATGTTGACCTCGGCCCGCCTTCGCATCGCTTATGCTCCCGCTGACTTCCTCTCTTCGGCGGGCTCGTTGATGACGAGGCCAATTTACTTAAGATGTCACCGCTATTTTGCTCCCTCGATGCGAACTATCTGGAAGTGTGAGAAAGTCCGTTGCAGGCTTTTTGCTTTTTCGAGATACTTCTTCATTCTGCCGCTTTTTGCCTCGTATTTTCCCAACATTTGGCTTACAACGACTTGAGAGTCGCTGTGAACTTGCACGGCTCGTATCTCGAGACTTTGAGCGAGGCGAAGTCCCGCGATCGCTGCCTCATACTCCACTTCGTTGTTCGTATTTTGAATGTGAACCGGTGAGTAGATGATCTCTTAGTCGTCCGGCCTGGGAGTAAGATACCGCCCGCTATTTTGTTTCCGAAGCCCGTCAACGTAGTTGCCAAGACTCGGTGTTTCAACCATGGGTTCGGCTTCGCATCGTCTGACACGGACTCGGTGGGCTTGGTTTTCGGCCGACGGTTAGACTCGGCAAGGAAATCCGCTAGGCTTGACCTTTGATGGCTGGCGAGGCGAAGGTTATATCGTGCTCGCCCGATTCGATTGCCCATTTCGCGATTCTCCCGACAGCTTGGCTTCGTCAATACTTGCCAAGTGGGTAGTCGATGAGGACTTGTATGCGATGTGCATGGAAGTGCGGACGTAGCCTCCTCGCGGCATTTACCAATGCTAAGGCAAGCTTCTCCGGGGTCGATACTCGCTTCCGGCCTTTAGTGCTCGGCCGATGAAATAAACCGGAGTCGACGTCCTTCTTCTCGCACTGTGACTACACTTATGGATTCGTCTGAGGCGGCGAGGTAGAGAAAAGGACCTCTCCTCTTTGGGACGGATAGAGTGGGAGCTTGGCGAGGTAGCACTTGAGGTCTTGGCGGACTGTGGACCTCATCCCATGAGAATTTCGGGCTTTTTCGAGTATCTTGAAGAAGGGTAGTCGCTATCCGCGGCTTTTGAAAGAAAGCGGCTTAGTGCGGCTATGCAACCTGTCAACTTGTGTACGCTATGGATGGTCTTCGCATCTTCATTTCCAAAATGGTTCGACCTTGGTCGGGTTTGCTTTTAGCCTTCTTCAGAAACCCAACACCCTAAGAACTTTCCGCACCGGACCGCAAACGCATTTCTGGGATTCACTTTAGGTTGATCTTTCGAAGAAGGCCGAGGACGATCCGGAGGTCGGCCACACATGCTTCTTCCTTGCTTTTGACGACGATGTCGCTCACGATACTCCACATTCGACCTATGTAGGGCTGAAATATTTTGTCCACCATCCTTTGATAGGTAGCCCTGCATTTTGAGGCCGAATGGCATCTTTTATATGCGAAGACCCGAAGTCGGTAATGAAGGCTGTCTTGGTCGTCTTGTCGTGGTGATCGTGACTTGGTGATACCCTTGTATAAGTCCAAGAAATCAAGACCGTAGGGAAAACTTATGTTAACCTCGCCCGAGGATCCATCTTGGGTGTTTAATTCACCATACATTGATTATAAACCTAGCATGCGCCTATATAATTAAATCGCAACACGCTGGGGTTTTCACGTGTTTACCTTTGGATCTGTCGAGGTGGATCGAACGGGATGAACGGATCGAGACTCGTGCTTTGACCTTCTGGACTGTATCCCGATTGCCCAATCTCCAACGCCGAGTGAGGACGATCTATGGAGAATGCTTCGAAAATCACCCAATGCTCTCTCAAAACTCACGAAATTTTCTCTCAAAATTGTGAGATGACCGAAAATCTTGCTTGTAATTTGTGAGTGTGTTCTGACATTATCTCATACCTTATATTTATAATGCACTACCTTAATCCTATATGGAATGTTACCATAATCCTATATGGAATATTACCATAATCCTATATGGAATATTACCATACACTTAGGATTATTTCCATACTCTTAGGATTATTTCCATACTCTTGATTATTTCCATACTCTCAAGATTATTACCATAATCTTATATGGAAAGGATCTATGCATATTCCATAAATATAATTATATCCTTGTGGGATAAAGAGAATAAAATCTTGCCTTCGAGAGCTATAGGGCGCCGATTTCCACAAAGGTTATGGGCTGGACGGGCCACCAGGGATCAAATGCAAGGAATAAAGATGGGCCTCAAATAAATTAATTATCTTATGTTCAAATTGTAACATAAATTAATTTATAAACATTCGATCATGCCACTAGAGAAAGAATGTTGACTTACCCTTTATTACCGGGTTGAGTCGGGCTTGCACTTAGACATTACGAATCCTCGTATTTAAGATATCGAACGTCCATTAATCATTTCTAGCAATCATTCGCTTAAACGATTAATATCCTTATTTCCTTAAGTAGTACCACTCAACCTTATTATTGTACTTGAGCTAACTCAACCCGCAGGTTTAGTACAATAAACCTTTGAGCTCCTTAAGGACGCCATCATCCTAAACGGATACGGTGACTCGACATGTATAACTAGCGTGACATACAAGATCGCCACCACCCAAGACGCGGAGAATCTGGTTAGAACATATAACCTCACTCATAACAAGTCAAAGTGATGGTCAAACTCATACTCACCTAATACCTTATCGAGGTTTAGATCATCGTAAGTCACCGAGATCTTGGTTCTTCACGACGGTCGAAGAAGAACTCATCTCACTGTGATCCTTCAATACGCCGTAGACGCATCAAAGATGACAAGCAACTAAGTCAAGTCACTTCTTATCTATATCGCACCTAAACCGACAACTCGCCCTTAAGTCGCCTCACCGTGAAACTTTTATATCTCATTAAGCTTGACCAATCATACGCACTTCGTGATCTTCACACAATCGTATGATCTAACTTATATATGAGATAAGGGGACACGATATATGCAATCAAGTATTCAAATCGATAGGAGATTGTAATAGTGGTAACAGAAACATTGTATACAAGCTCAACCAAACCGCTTTCAAGATACAAATCCAACAATCTCCCACTTATACTAAAGCAAACTTTTAGTATACAATGTGTCTTTCTACTAGCTATTACAAACAAAACCATCACTTTGCTTCTCCCACTTATACAAAAGTTTCCTTTCTAAGTGGGTGCCATCTAGCGCAATTGAAGTCCTCTAACGCCCCGACGTAGACTTATTGCGCGAGGATTTAGCGGGTGCCATCTAGCGCAATTCAAGTCCTCTAACGTCCCGACGTAGACTTATTTCGGCAGTTTTAGTGAATGGATCGCTAGGTTATCCGTCAGATCAATCTTTGCTATCAAGACGCCCCTCGCCTAACGATTTCTCGTATGACATGGTACTTTCTCTCTGTGTTTGCTTGCCTTGTGGATCCGTGATTCCTTCGAGTTTGCCATTGCACCGAGTTATCACAAGAAACCATGATACTCATGGGCAAACCAGTACCACATCTAGATCCATGAGGTAGTTCTCAACCATACAACCTCCTTAGCGCCTCCAAGTGGCTACATATTCGGCTTCCATGGTAGAGTCCGCAATGCATCGCCGCTTTGCACTCCGCCAGGATACGGTTCCACCTCCCAAGGTAAACACATAGTCTGAGGTAGACTTATTCTTATCACGGTCAGCTTGGAAATCGAGTCTCAGATAACCCAAAGGCATTAGACTATCTGCATGGTAAACAAGCCTATAATCTCGAGTCCTTTCGTGTACTTGAGTATATGCTTTACTGCAGTCCAATGTGCTTGTCCAGGGTTAGACTGATATCTAGCTACTATGCTTCCTGCACAGCAGATATCGGGCCTCGTGCGTAGCATTGCATACATGAGACTTCCTACGGCGAAACGTGAGGAACTTGTCTCATTTCCTCTATCTCCTTGCAAATATAGGTGATCGCCTTTAGATAAAGGTACGCCATGTCCGAAAGGTAGCAATCCTTTCTTGGCGGTCCGCATACTAAAACGAGTAATCACAAGATCAATGTAAGACGCCCGAGATAAGCTCAATATTTTCCTCTTGCGATCTCGGTGAAACCTTGATCCCAAGAATGTACGCTTCATCTCCTAAGTCTTTCATTTGAAACTAATCGGATAAACAACTCTTTACGCCCGATAACAACTTCACATTGTTGCCAACAGAAGAATGTCATCTACGTAAAGTGCAAGAAATACCACATTACCGCTGACATCTAACCGATACACACAACTCTCGCTAGCAACTGGTAAATCCATAGACTTTACCACCTCGTCCAAACGTAAGTTTCATGATCTTGCATCATTGTCTTCATGACGCCGTCATTCGATGCCCTCAACTGTCGTCCATGGGTCGATTATTGCTCGCTCGCGGGACTAAATCCGACGATTCACCCACGAACATAAATCGCTCGGGTTGACGAACAACCTCCCACTACGACGAGGTGCTATAGTACATAATGACAACGGTGGGTGCAGAACTTGTGGTTCTCTATCTTGCACAACTTGTCAGTAGGTACCACTTGACGGTCGGTATCTCCAATGAACCTCGACCCACTTCAATTTCTTGAAGTATCCGTGTCGATCCCTCCCACTAGACCTCGACATCTCGCACTTTCGCCTAATCGGTGGTGGAATACGATCATCTTCTAATTCTCAAGAATGATTTCAACTTTGGACTTATGATTTTCATGTAGTCCTCTTCTAAGAATCGAGCATTAGTGCTAATAATGACCTTCCGATCCTTAGACTATAGAATAAACCACCTTCGCTCCTCTAGGATAGCCAATAAACACCTTGCGTCCGATCTAGCTCCAACTTGTCGCCCTTCTTGTTCAAAGACACGTCCGGATCGCCCCATATCCTTATGTGGCTTAAACGGGCTTCGCCCAAACCACAACTCGAAGGGGTCTTTTCGACCGACTTGGACGGTACTAGATTTAGCAAGTATGCCGCCGCCTCTAAGGCATACCCCGTAATCTAAATAGGCAATGTAGCATAACTCATCATAGATCTAACCATTTCCAAAAGAGTCCTATTTCTTCGCCCGACACACCATTTTGTCAGGGTGTGCCCGGTGAAGTGCGCCGATGTAATCCCACACTTCACTAGATAGTCCATAAACTCACATCGAGGTATTCGCCACCGCGATCGTACCATGAGGACTTGATACTTTACCTAGCTTCGCCTCCACTTCCGCCTTTAAACTCTTTGAATTTCTCAAAGCATTCTGACTTGCGCGAAGCGGTATATGTATCCGCACTTGAGTAATCGCCAATGAAAGTGACAAAATACTGCATCCTCCACGAGCTTGTGTGGACATCGGTCCACACAGTCGAATGGACTAACTCCAACATTTCAGGCTCTATAACCTTCGCTTTGAAGGGTCCGGTCGACATCTTACCTTCTATACAGATTCGCAGATCGGGAACTGAGTAACCGTGAGATTACCCAACGCCCATTCTTAGCCGCCTTTGATCCTATTTAGATTGATGTGACCTAATCTAAGATGCCGAGAGAAAAGTAGAGTCATCTTCATAAGAAAACTTTCTTTTTAGGGTTTGATGAAGATGCAACATAGTTATAGGTATTATGTTTTGCGTAAATAGTATAAAGCTTAATTATATAAAGTGCCAACACGTATAACTTCGCTATTTCTTATGATAGAAACACCACTATCAAAAATAATGTAATATCCATGAGTAAATAATTTCAAACAGAAACAAGGTTCCACCAAATCCGCACATATAAAACGCCTTTCAAAACTAAAACTGTTGTCCCAAAACATAAAGAAACATCTCCAACCGCAATGCTTCGACTTTCGCTGCCCATGGAGATCGTTATCTCGCCATCAAACAGCCTCCTTGTCCGCAGAACCCCCGCAAGGTGTAACAAACATGATCGGGCCATACCAGATCTACTACCCAAGTATGGGTAGAACAAGTCGCCAATCATGTTTCACATTAAAGCCAATGACGCACTGAGCCTCGAGCATAGGGCACTTGGCCTTCCAATGCCCGCCTCACCGCACTTGAAGCATTTGCCCTTCTCCTTTGGCTTTTCAAACCATGGTAGAGCCTTTTATATTACTCCCACTCTTTCTTTAGCCTTAGCATCTCTAGAATTCCACTTTCCTTTTCATCTTTCGATAAAACAAAGGTCTTCCTAGAGTGCAGCGTCAAGATCAGCACCTTTGCTCATTTTGCTTTCTTCCGCTACTAAGTCCTCTTGCAATGAATCTAGAGTATAACTCTTATCATAAAGGACTACTCCATAACGAAAGTCATCAAAAGACTTGGGCAAAGAATTGAGGATCATATCGATTCGACCACGCCATCAATATATCCTCCAACCAATTCGAGCTCCCAAAGAGATTGATCATCCGCTTTACATGGTCATGCACCGAATCGCTTTCCTTCATAGAACTTGACATAATTAATTTTGTCAAATTATGACAAGCGATCCGTCCGATCTCATACAATTTCATGAGATTTAGCCATATCGTGGCTGCATCATCCATCTCTCGATGTCGGAGTTGCAAGGACTCGCACATGGTGACCAAAAGAAGGCACTTCGCCATTCTATTTGATTTGTCCCATTTCTCGTGCTCCTTGCGCCCGCATCGAGAATATAATCGCCTCTAGAGGTTTGGGACGAGGTGTAGTGAGTATATATAAATTTTCTTGGCGGGAGAACATTCACAATGTTTCGCTTCCACTCGATAAAATTTGGACCGGATAACGGATTTTGTGCGAGCATATTGATAATCGGCGAAGAGACATATCTCGAAACGATAATGTAAAACACATAAGCATACGATCGCAAATAATTCAGTAATAATAATATTGTAACCTTTGATAAAACAATATTAATTGAAACCTCCAATCGCCCAAGGAATCCCACATGCAAGCCACGCTGGGCGCTCGCCACATGAACCCCGACTGCACTAAAATATACCTTTTAGTCGCTTAATTTCAATCCATGTCAACTTATCCTTATGACAAATGAAATTAATGATTGACCTTACTAGACCACATCACTATCACAAGAAGGACTTCATGGAAGTTGTACTTGAGGTGATGTCTAAGCATTGACCACAATTTTAACAATAGAAGATGAATTTTAGAATTGGTATACTCACTCGGACCATACCGCTCCAATTCAAATTCTTTTGTTATCTCATTTTATATCTATCTCTAGAGAACTTATGAAAATCGCACATGCAGCTAATGCTGCGTGTGGACGCCATACATGAAACTCCCACTTCTCAATAGATTTAAAATGTTTTATTTAGAAATCTCATCTAACAAACTTATGATAAACAAAGCAAGCAAGCCACGCGTGTGGATCGCCACTCACGCAAGGGCCTCACTTTGTTTAGAGATCAAAAGTGGAGGTCTTGACATTTTAATTTGAAAAATTAATTTGTCGGGTTACTTGCTTAGTCTTTTTATTCAAAAGGTTTGTCCATGCAGATCACGTAATCCTAGCATGCTTTTCTATAGAACTCAACATGTAAAACATGCTCGCAGTAATTCTAAAATATGCTTGATAAACGCGATAAACCTAGCATGCTTACTATGCGCATCCAATTACGTAAAACACTTAAAGGTTTGTCAACGAATATAAACATACATAGCATGCTACGCATAATTTAAACATCCACGACATGCATATGAACGATAAAATAAAATAAAGCGCTCATCGCGCTCAATCGTGAAACCCGCACAATTAAATCTAATCTATTACATAGATTTACAAAGTCATGATTTAAACTTCAAACGGGCCTCGCGTGCGGCACGGACGGATTCAACACTTGGGCCTCGCGCACGGCACGGGCCGGAATCTCGAAAACGGGTCCGGGCGGTCGCCCATAAGAGTGCCGGGCCGCGCAGGGCAAAGCCCACCGCGCCAACCTCGCGCCGCCGCCTGCCCGCGCTCTCGGCTGCCTCGCGGTCGCTAACGCGACCGCGACCCGTCGAAAGCACGCGCGCGCGCCACGCCCAGCGCCGAACGCCCGCCGAGACATCGCCGCCCGCCGCCATACCGCGATCATGAAGTCCGCCGCTGGCCGGGTTTCGCAGCGAACGCGCGCCTGCCGCCCGCTAGCTCGCCGCGGCCGCTGCCGCGGGTAATCCTCGCGATCGCGAGTTCGCTCGCTAAGCGCCAGGGATCCCGCGCGAGAACGCGCGCCCCGTCGCCCGCAGCCCTCGCGATCGCCCTAGCGACCGCGAGACTCGCTCAGAAACCACCCAGAGACAGCCGAGAACCCTGTTCTTCCCGTCGTTTTAGCTCTTCGCTCGCTCGCTTCGCTCTTCTTTTACGTATAAGATTTACATAAAAAAATCTAATCTAACCACGGATTTTCTCGTGGTGTAAAACAAAACCAACAAAACAAACGAGCCACGATGAACGACAAATCCACAATTATAATAACGCACGTAATAATCAAACGTGAATTAATCCAACAGAGCCAAGATTCGATCCCGTGCTCGATACCAATGTAGGAAAACTTATGTTAACCTCGCCCGAGGATCCATCTTGGGTGTTTAATTCACCATACATTGATTATAAACCTAGCATGCGCCTATATAATTAAATCGCAACACGCTGGGGTTTTCACGTGTTTACCTTTGATCCGCCGAGGTGGATCGAACGGGATGAACGGATCGAGACTCGTGCTTTGACCTTCCGGATCAGTATCCCGATTGCCCAATCTCCAACGCCGAGTGAGGACGATCTATGGAGAATGCTTCGAAAATCACCCAATGCTCTCTCAAAACTCACGAAATTTTCTCTCAAAATTGTGAGATGACCGAAAATCTTGCTTGTAATTTGTGAGTGTGTTCTAGACATTATCTCATACCTTATATTTATAATGCACTACCTTAATCCTATATGGAATGTTACCATAATCCTATATGGAATATTACCATAATCCTATATGGAATATTACCATACACTTAGATTATTTCCATACTCTTAGGATTATTTCCATACTCTTAGATTATTTCCATACTCTCAAGATTATTACCATAATCTTATATGGAAAGGATCTATGCATATTCCATAAATATAATTATATCCTTGTGGGATAAAGAGAATAAAATCTTGCCTTGAGAGAGCTATAGGGGCGCCGATTTCCACAAAGTGCTATGGGCCGGACGGGCCACCCAGTGGATCAAATGCAAGGAATAAAGATGGGCCTCAAATAAATTAATTATCTTATGTTCACCCGAACATAAATTAATTTATAAACATTCGATCATGCCACTAGAGAAAGAATGTTGACTTACCCTTTATTACCGAAGTTGAGTCGGGCTTGCACTTAGACATTACGAATCCTCGTATTTAAGATATCGAACGTCCATTAATCATTTCTAGCAATCAATCGCTTAAACGATTAATATCTTATTTCAAGTAGTACCACTCAACCTTATTATTGTACTTGAGCTAACTCAACCGCAGGGTTTAGTACAATAAACCTTTTGAGCTCCTTAAGGGGCGTCATCATCCTAAACGGATACGGTGACTGACATGATAACTAGCGTGACATACAAGATCGCCACCACCCAAGATGCGGAGAATTGGGTTAGAACATATAACCTCACTCATAACAAGTCAAAGTGATGGTCAAGAACTCATACTCACCTAATACCTTATCGAGGTTTAGATCATCGTAAGTCACCGAGATCTTGGTTCTTCACGACGGTCGAAGAAGAACTCATCTCATCGTGATCCTTCAATACGCCGAGACGCATCAAAGATAGACAAGCAACTAAGTCAAGTCACTTCTTATCTATATCGCACCTAAACCGACAACTCGCCCTTAAGTCGCCTCAACAGGAAACTTTTATATCTCATTAAGCTTGACCAATCATACGCACTTCGTGATCTTCTACACACCGTATGATCTAACTTATATATGAGATAAGGGGACACGATATATGCAATCAAGTATTCAAATCGATAGGAGATTGTAATAGTGGTAACAGAAACATTGTATACAAGCTCAACCAAACATTTTCGATACAAATCAACAAAGACTTCAGACCACCAACGTCGACCTTCTTGTCAATGTTGGGAAGGGATAGCAATCCTTTAGGCAATGCTTGTTGAGGTCGGTGTAGTCAATACACATTCGCCATCCCTCCTCCTTTCTTCACCATCACCGGTTGGCTATCCGTGTCGGATATTTGACCTCGAACAAGATGCGTGCTTTTAATAGTTGGTTCACCTCGCCATGAATGACTTGGTTCCGCTCGGCCGCGAAGATTCTTTGCTTCAGCCGAACCGCTTTGTGCTTCGGTCGATATTGAGCCGGTGAGTGATGATACTCGGCGAGACTCGGTCATGTCGAGGAGACCAAGCAAACACGTCTCGAATTCCTTAGAGTTGGATGATCGATCCTTCACTTCAAAGTGTCGTGGTGAAACCAACCGGACGACCTTCAATGGCTCATCTTTGTACAATGCGACCTCTTCCACCGATTGTCGTGGAGTGGCGGCGTCTTCCGACTCCAACTCTTCGGGTTTCTTTAATTGCTATGCTCGGGTGTTGGACCGAGGTCCCGCACCGTAAGGCAACTTGCATACACCGCTTGCTTACGATCGCCTCGGATCACGGCCGTTCCCTCGTGGTGGGTATTTTATCGTCAGTGGTACGTTGAGCATACCGCCACTATATACGCTCGGCCCAATCTCGCCTAGTATGATGTTATACGGCGAGTTGGCCTTCACTACTGAACCGCACCACCTTGGTCGAGGTCGTTGGTGCTTTCCCACCGTGACGGTAGCTCGATTATTCCTTCGGGCGCTGCTCTTCCTGGGACGAAGCTTCGGAGTGGCAGCGGGGCTTGTGCGAGGCGCGCCTTCCACTCCTAGCTTGTCAAAGCATTCCTTAAAAGGATGCTCACAGACGCGTCACCGCCGATGTAAACGCGTCACCAACTTGTTTGCGACCACCACCGGATCACCAATGCATCCCGCGGGTATCTTGTCGCGAGAACGGGTCGTCTTCGAGAAGGTGATCGCCGTCCTTTCTCGAACCTCTTATTGGTGGGTTCACCGGTTCTAGGACTTGGCATCGGCCTTGTGGAGGACTTCGTGACTCCACGGGAGCCCCGTAATTGTGGAGACCACCCGTCATATTGGGGCTCGTCATCTCCTTCCTCGCTTGTCTTCGCGCTTTGTTTTTTGTGGGGCATAATTTCCTCTTCTCTGCTTTTCTTTTTTGCCTTTGGTCGGCTTGACTCTGTCCTCAGTATTTCTTCGAGGATCCGTCCCGAACTAGCATCTCAATTTCACCCATGAGCTCGTTGCACTCTTCGGCGTCGTGCCTGTAATCATCATGGAATGAGCGGTATTTATCCGTGGGTCGGCACCTCTTCCTCCCGCCATCGGCCGAGGCTTCTCGAGCAGTTCATGTGGAGCAGAGATTTACGCTCTTGGCCGTCAACGGGTGTACTTGGGTCGCCCGAGGCGTCGCGGGACCGAGCTCGGACTTTATCGGACGATGTAATCTGGCCCAAAGGCCACGCCTTGGTTCCGATCTTCCTTCCTTCGCTCTTCTTCCTCTTCCGGGTCCCGCTTTGTCGCTTGGCGCTTTCTTTTGTCGGCCTCGTCCGCCTTGGCGAACCGGTTGGCTATGCGCCACACTACATTGCATGC
The DNA here is from genome assembly GCA_036937905.1 of Salvia rosmarinus. Classification (NCBI taxonomy): domain Eukaryota; kingdom Viridiplantae; phylum Streptophyta; class Magnoliopsida; order Lamiales; family Lamiaceae; genus Salvia; species Salvia rosmarinus. The sequence continues at coordinate 43,470,778 of CM072820.1, forward strand.
GAGGTTCGTGATTGACGATCTCTCAGATAAGGCCCCGGCAAGATGCCGCTTTGAAGGCCGAGATGACTAACAGTCGCTCACGTCTTCGACCTTCGTGCACTCCTTGTTAAACCTTGTCATGAAGTCGCCGATGGACTCATTACGGCTTTGCCTTATGGTGAGGAGGTGTGCCGATGACGTTTTGATTCCGCTTTGGAAGAACCTTCGTGGAAGGCACCCATCGTCGCGATAGGGCCGATGCTTCCGTAGGTAGACCGTCGAACCACCGCGGGCGTTGTCGACGAGTAACTCCGGAAGAGTTTACACATGTGAACCGAAAGCTTTTGTTGATCATGTTGTATTGGAACCGCGAGAGGAAGTTCGTGGATCCTCACCCGTCGTAGGGGCGATGCTTGGTACCCGGTATTTATCCGGAGAGAAGTGTTGAGTATTCTATTTGAGAACGGGTGGCTATCTTCCGTATCCATCGAAGCCGTCCTCCGAGATCGGGACGGAGTTCGACGATCGAACTCATTTAGGTGACTCGGACCGCCTCGCGGCGCCATGATGCTCTTCCCGCTGCTCGCCTCCCGGAGATCGGGCGGAGTTCGTTGGATGGATTGGCGATCGAGGCCGGCTTCGCGACGATCTCGACGCCCTCTCTCCGTGTTGCTCGCTCCTTGCGCGGTCGGTTTGGGCCCGACCTCGTTGTGATGCCTCGTATCTCAGACGAGGCTTCGTATACCGCTCTTCAAGACGTGGCCGACCACTTCACCGCTAAGAACCGGAGAAAGCTCTCCTTGTTTTTCTCGAGAAATCCTCGACGACGCCGCTGAGGTTTACTTATGGAGCCGAGTTTCTCCCGGATTGTTGCTACGATTGTCTTCGCTATGGTAACCGCGCCCGCAGGCGGGTGTCCGTGCTCGTCGAGACTTTGGATATGCCCTCGGGGTTCCTTCTCCGATGGGGCTCTTCCCGAGTTGAGCTCGGCGTTCCTTTCGCCGTCGATTGTTGTTGCCGCGACGGTCCCGAGGCGTGGCTTCGTGTACCGGTCATGATTACTTCCACAGAAACAAAGGTTGATCGAAAACACAAAATTTCGCTTCCCACAGGCGCGCCAAATGATCGATCTTAAATTGTAAGGAAATAAATGCGAGAAGGACACTAAGGATTTACGTGGTTCGATCCGTGAATAAGATCTACGTCCACGGGCAAGAGAGAGTATGTGTATTGAAAGTATAGGAAGTGATTACAAAGAGGTGAATGATCTATGTCGCCTAATCTAGCCTCTATTTATACACAATGTATTGACCTAGATCTCGAATCAAGTCTTCTAACTAGGATTCGAGATCCTATCCCTCTCGAATTAGGATTCTTTAAGATATGGTGAGCTTCTGCGTTCCCACCGCTTCGTGATTCTTCATAGGCGAACTTGTCCAAGCCGAGCTTGATGTCGGTTTAATTGTATTGGGCACGATGCTTGGGCACGTAGTTGGGCCGTATCCTATCAATTATGTTCGATGGTTTGCGTTTGTGTGGAACCGCCATGTTTAGGTGGGAAAGTGAACGAAGTTTCAGTGATAAGGATATACGGTTCTACTCCGGCTGGTCAGAAGACTTGTTTGCACGTTCATCAACTATGTCCATTTGATGCTCGAATTTCTGTTTTTTCGTATGATTATGTTTCGATCCCATTAATTAACTTGTAAGCCTGTACTAAGGCATTGGAATTTTTTTTTTTTTTATATCATGGGAACCCGTAGTCGCTACCTTAGGTGCGCACTGGTAAACCCCACGGTCTGTGTAATAGCCTCGCAAACCACACAGACGGGTAAACCACACTTGGAAAACCAGGTAATGTGCTCAAACCCATAGAGGCGCTTTGGTGGGGTTCGAACACTGTGACCTCTCGGCTACAAGAACCTACCTTAACCATTGGAAATTTCTGAAAGTATGTTATGTAGGGAAATCTTATTTTAACTCTCTCCCGATGATCTATCTTGGATGTTTAATTCATCATACATTGATTATATGCCTAGCATGCACCTATATAATTAATTGCAACACGTAGGGGTTTTCTCGTATTTACCTGCGAATCTGTTGAGGTAGAATGGATCAAGACTCGTGTTTTGATCTTCTGGACTGTATCACGATTGTCTAAACTCCAATGTCGAGTGAGGGCAATCTATGGAGAATGCTATAGAAAATCACATTCTTCCTTCTCACAAAGTTTTCGAAAATCTCTCTATTTTGGAATAGAATTCTCGAAAATATGCTTGAGGATTAGTCTTGATTTTCTCTCTCACCTTATATTTATCATGTACTCCTAAATCCTATCTAGATAGAATCTATGCATATTTAATAAATATAATAATATCATTTAGGATAGAGAGGATCAAGTTAGAGTCCCAGTAGGACTGAGAGAGAGATGGGGCGATTTTCACCTTAACTCCAGGCCTGGATGGGCCAGCCTAGGGATCAAATGCAAGGAATAAAGATGAGCCTTAAATAAATTAATTATTTTATATTCAGCTCAGAACATAAATTAATTCATAAACATTTATTCATGCCACTAGAGAATAAATGCTGACTTATCCATTTATTACCGAAGTTAAGTCGGGCTTGCACTTAGACTTTACGAATCCTCGATTTAATATATCGCACGATCATTAATTATTTATAGCGTTCTGACTGATTAAAATAATTAATCTCTTTAATTCCTTAAGTAGTACAACTTAACCTTATTATTGTATTTGAGATAACTCAACTTGCAAGATTTAGTACAATAAATATTTTGAGCTCCTTAAGGGATCGCCATCATCCTAAACGGATACGGTGACTCGACACGGGTAACTAGCATGACATACAAGACCGCCACCACCCAAGATGCGATAATCTGGGTTATCTCATCATAACCCTCACCCATAGCAAGTCAAAGTGATGGTCAAGAACTCATACTCATCTAATACCTTATCGAGGTTTAGATCAACGTAAGTCTCCGAGATCTAGGTTCTTCACGACGATCGATAGAAGAACTCATCTTCTCGTGATCCATCAATACGCCGAGACGCATCAAAGATAGACAAGCAACCAAGTCAAGTCACTTCTTATCTACACGCGCAGCCTATACCGACAACTCGTCCTCAAGTTGTCTCAGCTGTGATACTTTTTATATCTCATTAAGCTTTGGCCAATCATACAGACTTCTGTGATCTACAACACACTGTATGATCTAACTTATATATAAGATAAAGGGACATACATATGCAATCAAGTAAACAATTTAGATAGGAGATTGTAATAGTAGTAACAGGAAACATTGTATACAAACTCAACCAAAACTGCTTTCAGTATACAAATCCAACATGTTAACGATCAGATTCAAGATTTGATTGTGTATACTTACTGGGTGAAATGTGTTTGAAACTTTTTTTTTATCTTTTGAATTCTTAGAACCCCTCAGTCGTTTCTTTTCACACTAGGTAAACCTAATATTATTATACAATATCCTACAAACAAAATAAAAAAGATAAATCACATTTAAAAATCATGATTAACAAACTCAGATCCATAAAATGGGGTCTGAAACTTTTGCTTTTAGGAATTTGGAATTTGGAATTTTCAATTTTCTACGTTCTCACTTGGGGAGGGTGGAAAATCACATTAGAGTGAGAGAAGATGGAAGACTTGTTTTTTTATTATTACACAATATTAGTGGAAGAACAATATAGTTGCAGAAATGTATAAGTCATGAAAGGGCTGTTCGTTTTTTAGGTTTAATGATTGGTACAGATTGTGGAGTAACTTTTCAGATTTTATTAGAGGAAGTCTAGTAAAAGAGAAGACATGCTCATTTAGAAAACTCGTGATCGATAAATTTTACGAGAATCATTAAAGAAAGTGCCTTGAATCTACATAGCATTTTCTATTTCGCATTTCTCCAATCCAAGCAAGACGGTGTGAAGGCCGCTTTTTTTGTGTAACAAAATCAAAGTTATCGATGGTGGATGGCAGGTCATGGTAGATGTCAAAATCCGCCATAAGATTATAGCAGATGGCATGACTAGAGCCGGTAAAACGAGCCCGGCCCGAAAAGCCCGTCCAGGGTATCTGGGGTTTGGGCCGATTTGGATTTCAAAATTAAAGGCCCGAAAAAAATCGGACCTAAAACCACCTTGAAAACCCCGGCCCACTGGCTTTGGACCAAAAAAAACTGGGGTTTTGGGGCTAAAAAGCCGGTCCGATTTTTATTAAATATATATATTTATAATATTATTTAATATACATATCTATATTTTTTATAGTAACAATTTTCTTACTAATTCACATACTGGTTAGGAAAATAAATTCTGGAAAAAATAATAAACTTATAAATCATTCAAAAATAATTTCTAAGAGAAATGATCTCCAAAAATATATACATTGATGATTAATGATCTTATAGTATGTAAAATCTATTTTGAATCATTGATCTTAAATATATACTGAGATAATTAATTTATTTTATTCTATTATTTTATGAGTATAAGTCGGATTGACGTTTAATAATATCATTTAGCTTTGATTTGTAATTACTGATTTTTTCTCCTTAAATTAAAGAATTAAAATCATACTGCATTACAATATCATTGCATGAATATATAAATAGGTCAAGATATACAAGAAGCGTTATCATAAGAATAAGTAAGCTCAAAATATTCACATCACTGATTCTTTATTTAAGTTAAGGAATTATGAGATACTTAATTACATAATTATTTTTTTTAATTTAAAATATTAATTTTATATATTAAAAAAATTAAAAAATTATCTAAAAAAAACTCACCCGCCCGAAAGCCCACCCGGGATTGGTTTGGGCTTCATATTTTTAGACCAGAAAAATTTTAATAACTTAAAACTGCAAACATTAAGAAACAATATAAAACATAAGCACAAACTCATAAACATAAATGTGTCTAATATAAAGGTCTAATGCTTCTCATCAATCCCAATATAATCATCTTCTTCATTATCATCTAATGGAGCAAATGCCTCTTTCTCTTTTAATCAATCAAATAATTTTGATCTTCTACTTATAATCATCTACCACTTTATTTTGATTATCTTCTTCATCACTAAAACTTAATCTTCCAATATCAATGCCTCTTGAAGTTGGATTAAAATAACTAGCTTTGTCCTTCTCTCTGTATAATGTCCAAAGTTCATTTCAAACTTTTTTTGATAGTTTGTGCAAGGGAAACCCTTCCCCTCTTTCCCATCAAATGCCTTTTCCCTTTGCTGATTCTAGCATTCATCTTTTTTTTTTCCACAAAACTTGCATTGAGGTTTGTTCCACTAGTTAGAGAAATACGATATTTCTAGTCTGGATCATTCCTATTAATACTTGTGCTAGCAATAGAAGAAATGTCTTGATCAGTAGACATGTATTTTAGAGCACTAGCTATTGATTCAAATTTAAAGAAGTAAAAAATTAGGTTCAATTTTAAGATATTTGTAGGTTGTAGGCTTGTAGCAAAACTACCAAAGGCCCCAACCAAAAACGACTAAAAGGAAATCATACAGAGGAAAAGAAATTTGGAAGAAACAATCGAAGGAAAAAAAAACAAAGTAAAAACTTGCGAACTAAATTTGCTGAACAAGTCTATATCTGCCCTAGTGGTCGTCAACAATGTTGCATGAATCGCTAGAGGTAGCCTACTCGAGGCGCGCCTCAAGTCGAAGCGGCCGAAAAATGCCCCGACTCGGCTACCTCTTTTTTGTAAATATCACACGTACGCCTCTCTAGCTCGCCTCAAGGCACCGAGACGTTGAGGCGGCTGTGAGACAATTAGGTTGATTTAGGGTTTAATTAGGCGATTTAGTGTTTAATTAGGTGTTTTAATAATAGCACAATACAATTAAACCCTAAACCTAAGTTCTAATTATTAAGGTTAAAAAAGAAAAAGGAAAAAAAGAAAGGAGGCGTGATAACTCTTATAAAAGAGTTATTATATGACCTTTTTGATGATAATATCCTTGGGTGTATTGGGTTCTGTTCGTTAGTTTGCTGTTTTGTTATATGTTTTGTTATGTTTGCGTTTGTATGTGTGAAGGATTGAGTCAGGTGAAATCAAAGGGTTTTTAATTGCATTTATGCGTTATTTAATTAGTTATGGAATGTAGCAGGAAGAGCGGCAGAAAAGACAAGGCCAAACTCGTGAATGAACCTGACTTCGATGTAAGAGGAAGGATTGAACGGAAAATACCGAAAAATGCGGAGCAGAGTCGAACTACAAGGACTAAGTCAAGCTCGGGAAAAGTGAAACCAAGAGGCCGGAGCGAAGTCCGGAAGCCGAGCTCAAGACTACCGAGCTCATGAGCAGAACCGAACTCAGGAAAGAAAGAGAACAGAGCCGAGCTCGCAACCTAAGCCGAGCTCAAAGACAAGTTTGCAAATGTGAAGGAGTTCGTGTTAATGGAAGGAAGAAGATAAGAACCGTGAGTGATGACGAACTCGAAGGCGGTGTGAAGACGACCTCGACATCGAAACTCGTAACGAGGCTCGGACTCACAAGCGAGGTCGGACTCTTAGCCGAGATCGAGACTGATGACCGCAACTGAGAACGGATTCATGAACGAGGTCAGCCCGTTCAAAGGTTGAGCTCGGAAGAAAGGAAAGAAAGAAGGCGTTGTCACGATGCCGAGCTCGTGACGTGAAGATGGACCTTTGAGTGAGGCCGCGTTTGTGAGGGGTTGAGTTCGGATGCGAGGTCTTCATCAGGAAGATGAGCTCGTACCTGTGCAAACTGAGTAGAGGAGAGCTCGTATTACCAGAGGAGGCCGTGCTTATGAAAGAAACGAAGAAGAGATCTGCAGGACCACAGCCACGTGGCGGCTAACCACGACAGCATGAAAGACGCGTGTTTTGTCAGAGCTAACGGAAAAAGAAAGAATCAGAGGATGAAGGGCTTGCAGGTGCTCAGTCTGCACACCTAAAAAGTATCGTAGTTTGTTATTAAAGAGAGGCGGCAATGTAATGTGATTCATTATTCAATGATCCGGAAGAGGGAATCAGAGGGCAACGCCTTGGAGAAGAAGCTATCGGAAGAGGCGACGATCCAAGGAGGAGCACGTGATTCCGGCGACGAGTGTTAACTTTGAATCTCAATTCTTTTTGCTTTGCTATGGCATCCGTGTTTTCGAATATTGTTGCCTGACTCGTTATGAGCTAAATTTGTAGGACTTGATCTTTTGATGAAACCCATGCTCGCGTGACGAGCTTATTTCTACACTTATCTTGCTAAATTGCTATTGTTCTCTCGAGATTATTTATCCGACTTGTGATTAATCACCATGGGTGAGATCGTAGCTCTTTAATTGTTTGGGAAGTTCTTATAGAGTGGGAAAACAAGAGAGGACGAAGAGCATGATTTAAACATTATGTGTGTGAATAGCATAAGAATATGTGTTTACCTTGCGTGGCATAAATGAATGGAATAGTAAAGATATTCTAAGAGTCGTTTGGTATAGGAATATATAAATCGACTTATAGAATATAACTTAGATTTGAAAAAATACTAAGAATCGGAGAAGTTCATGTCATGGTAATAAGGCGATGATAATGTTGTAGCAATTTTAATACAGAGCATGGGTGGAATCAAGAGGTCAAGTCTATCTTTCATCCTTTTATCAGCCGTTTAATCATACGTTTGTCTGAAAATCCACCTCGTCTCGGTGTAATATTTCTCTTTATTTGTTCCTCATCTCATAATCACAAACAAATTGTATTCGGCGTGGTTTAAAAAGTGTGTTCCCTGTGGACTCGATCTCGAATATTTTCGTTATATTCTTGTTGATTACGCACTTGCGTGAAATTGTGTTATATAAAAGCCAACAACAAGTTTCTGGCGCCGTTGCCGGGGATCGCCAATTATAAAATACGTCGATATTTCAATTTTTGTGTTTATTTAGTATTAGTGGTTAACTCAGTTATTTTTCTCTTGCGTGAATCAGGTTTACGGGCCGTGGTATATCGCAAGAAACCGCGCGGTATTGTACCCGCTAGATCCAGAGATTGAACGCACCTTCCGTCGAGGAAGACGACGTCAAAACATCCGTAGAGCGCAAGCCAAAATGGCCGCACTAGGAGGTAATGGAAATAATGGAGGAAACGCCATAGTCATCGCTGATGACCGGGAAAGGGGTATACGTGACTAAAGCTTACCTTAGATTTAATGAGTCAACCGAATAACCGCACCGAGGTGCAAGCGAACCGCCTCAGCCGAAGCGGTTATGTTCCGATGCTCCAAACAAGGGGCGATTCGTTGGGCAAGCCACGAGGATCCGTGATTCCATCTTCGGTCATTCCCGGAGGTCACGACTCATTCGAGTTGCGGGTGTTTCAATCGTTACCGAGACTTGATTGTTCCCTTCTCGCCACGAGATCGTGCAAAAGCATGGCTGAATGGTATTCCATCGGACTCTATCACTTAGTGGAACGAGCTCGGCAAAAATTCTTGATGAAGTATTTCCGCCACGAAGAATGCAAGATTCGAAATGACATCATGTCGCTCCAAAGAATGATGATGAATCAGATGCGGGCATGGGAACGTTATAAGGAAATGCTACGAAATGTCCTCACCACGGCATTACGCACGCATTCAACCGAGACCTTCTATAATGGGTTAAACGCGTCCACACGCTGGGTGCTCGATGCCTCGCAAATGGAGCTATTCTCTAAATCTTACAATGAGGCATATGAGATATTGGAAAGGATCGCTAATAACAATTGTCAATGGTCCAATTCTCGAGTTCCAATGGGGAAAAAATCTGTTGCCGGTGTTTTGGAAGTTGATGCCTTGACGGCGCTAACTGCTCAAGTGGCGTCTATGAGCAATATGTTGAAAGGCTTGCAAATACCCAATCCAGCTGCTCAAGCGACAAGTGTTCCAGTGGTAGCACCCACAATGCAAGTAAACGAGGTATCATGCGTTTATTATGGGGAAGGACATACTTTTGATAGTTGCCCATCGAACCCAGCTTCGGTGTGTTATATGGGAAATCAGAACGGCCAAAGGAATAATCCTTACTCACAAACATACAATCCGGGGTGGAGACAACACCCTAATTTCTCGTGGGAGGACAAGGAGAGGAACAAGTGGCGGTGGAAATTTTGAGAAAACACATAGCCACAAAATTTCCAACCAAGCAAAGAACAAGCCGCTTCCACAACCCAAGTCTATCAAACTTTGATGAAGGAGTATATGGCTAAGATGATGCAGAATAATCAAGGCGATCCACTTCGCCACTGAAATTTGGAAGTTCAGATCGGACAATTAGCCACCGAGATGAGAATAGGCCACTTGGTAATCTGCGGTGACACGGAAAACCGTCGGAAAGATAAAGAACATGTTAAGGCCGTTACCTTACGAAGTGGAAAGAAAATGCACGAAACTTAACTGCTGAACCAAGAAGAGAAGGCGGAGTCCTCAAACACTAAAGGCAATGTGGTAGAAGTGGAATCTCCAAAGAAACCCCTTACTGCTGAGAAGCCTCCGAGGTGAAACCACTGTCGAAGTCAATGAACGAGGTGGTTTATCGACCACCACCACCTTTTCCCGAAAGGTTGAAAAAGAAACAGCAAGATACTCAGTTTCGGAGATTTCTAGATGTCTTTAAACAGCTGCACATTAATATTCCATTGGTCAAGCACTAGAACAAATGCCAAATTATGTGAAGTTCTTGAAGGATATCCTAACAAAGAAGAGGCGCTGGGGAGTTCGAAACAAAGGCACCGATCGAGAGCGAGAGTACCATGTTAAAAGCAAGATTCCACCTGTTGAAAGATCCGGTAGTTTCACAATTCCATGCTCAATTGGAGGTCGCGACGTTGGTCGTGCTCTATGTGATCTAGGAGCAAGTATAAACTTAATACCGCCTCAATATTCGGAAGCTCGGGATAGGAAGCTCGCCCACAACAAAGGACCCCGCAATCGATGAGATCGGTCTATGGCTCATCTTGAAGGAAAAATTGAAGATGTGCTAGTAAAGGTTGATACATTCATTTTCCCGCGGACTTCATCATATTGGATTATGAAGCGAGACCACGAAGTGCTATTATTTTGGGACGCCCTTTCCTCGCAACCGAAGAACTACGATTGATGTCCAAAAGACGAACTCACAATGAGAGTAAATGATCGAAGGTTACTTTCAATGTTTTCAATGCTATGAAGTACCACGACGAAGTGGAGGAATGCTCTGAATACAAGTATTAGAGCGGTCGTCGTCAAAAAAGATGTTAGAACACTCGGCTCAAGACGAAGGCGGTGAGAATGAATATGCCGACCTCCCAGAGTTAGAGCAAGAAACAGGGCCACCTCAGCAACCCTCTAACAAGAGATCTGCCGAAGTGCCACCGCGTATCAACCGAGCTCCGGAGTCACTAGGGCTCGCAGATCGGCTGTCCGGTATCCAAACCTTGATAGGCAACCTCCAATACTTAGTCTCGAAAACATTACCCAACCACCGAAATATGCTTATCCGGGCGAGGACAAACTCTTCCAAAGAGTCATTTCAAATGCGCCGAGCTCGACAAAGAAGAATCTACATTACAAATCACGCGAAATACAAGAGAGTTATTGATGGTCAATTGCCGACTTCAAGGGGATCAGCCCGGCTCTGTGCATGCACAAGATATTGTTGGAAGATTGCCACAGCACTTCCATAGAACACCAGCGACGTCTTAATCCATCCATGAAAGAGGTGTTGAAAAGGAAGTTATTAAATGGCTAGATGTTTGGAATCATTTATCCGATCTCGGACGGTTCTTGGGTGAGCCGATGACAGTGTGTTCCTAAAAAGGAGGAGTTACTGATGATTTCTAATGATCGGCGAGGAGTTAATTCCAACTCGGGTGATAACGAGATGGCGTGTTTGTGTGGATTACGGGGAAGTTAAACACGGCTACTAGGAAAGACCATTTTCCTCGGCATTCACGGATCAAATGCTTGATAAACTCACCGCGCGAGTTCTTCATTTCCTAGATGGGTATTCGGTTATCATCGGATCGCCATTGCACCCGATGATCAACACAAACCACATTCACTTGCCCCTATGGCACTTTTGCCTTTAGGAGGATGCCTTTTGGACTCTGTAATGCCCCGCCGACGCTCCAACGTTGCATGATGGCCATCTTCTGGATATGGTAGAAAGTCGTTCGAAATCTTCGTGACCGACTTCTCCGTATTTGGGGATACTTTCAAGGTATGCCAGGTAACTTGGGAAAGGTCTTGGAGCCGCTGCGGCGACGACTTGGTCTTGAATTGGGAAAATGCCATTTCATGGTACAAGAGGGCATAGTGCTGAGCCATCATCACATATCCAAGAAGGGGATCGAAGTGGAATGAGCCAAGATCAAGTGATAGATAAACTTCCACCCCTACTACCGTAAAAGGGTGCGTAGTTTTTGGGACATGCAGATTTTACTGTAAGGTTTATAAAGGATTTTTCAAAAAGCCACTGTGTGCCTTGCTGGAGAAAAATAGCCATTTCGAGCTCACCCCGAAATGTCGGAAAGCGTTTGACGTTTTGAAACGAGCTTAGTGACAGCTCCAGTAATCATTGGACCGAACTGGTCATTACCTTTCGAGGTTATGTGCGACGCTAGTGACTTCGCCGTGGGGGCCGTGCTGGGTCAAAGAAATGAGAAGATATTCCACTCCATCTATTACGCTAGCAAAACGTTGGTGGAAGCTCAAATAAATTACACCACTACGGAGAAGGGCGCTAGCGAGTGTTCGCCAGAAAAATTTAGAGCCCACCGTGGGTTCGAAGGTGATTGTTTACACAAATCACGCGGCCACAAGATATCTTGTCGCCAAGAAAGATGTCAAGCCACGATTAATCTGGTGGATCTTCTCGCTACAAGAATTTGATCCGAGATTAGAGGCGAAGGGGCCGAGAATCAAGTAGTGACCATTTATCTCGATTGCCTACAAAGATCGGGCTATGAAACTCATGCCCAAATTCAGACGCTTTCCATGCGGCACAAGAGTACACCTTGGTATGCGCACTTTGTCAACTTCACGGTGCTCAGGAGTCTTTGCGGCCGAACTCTCATTTCAACAGAGGAAAGGTTCCTCTCGAGGTCGACATTACTTTTGGGATGAACCATTCTTGTATAACGCCAGCCCGATGGGTTGATGAGATGATCGCACCACATAAAGAGATGGAATCAATTCAGAGGATGCCATGCTACTCCATATGGCGGTCATTTTATGGGACAAAGAACGACGGCCAAGGTTTTACAACGAGTTATTTCTAGCCAACCTCGCTTTAAAGACGCCCACGCCGTGCAAAGATGTGACAGATGTCAGCGGTGGGAATATATCTTCCTAATGAGATGCCAATGAATTTCATTCGAAATCAACTCTTTGACGTGTGGGGCCTCAATTTCATGGGTCCGTTCTCACCTCATTTGGCAACCTCTACATCCCGGTGGCGGTTGATTATGTATCCAAATGGGTAGAGGCCGTGGCTAGCCCCACCAATGACGCGAAGGTTGTTATCAAGTTCTTGCAAAAGAACATCTTCACGCCGGGTTTGGTACTCGCGATTATTAGTGATCGGGCACACATTTTGTCAATAGGGTCAGGGTGCCGTTTCTAGCAAAGTACAATGTCGGACACAAGGTGGCTCTGCATATCTGTTGGATTTGTATCTTGGCGCTTTGGTTGAGCTTGTATACAATGTTTCGTTACCACTATTACAATCTCCTATCCGATTTGAATACTTGATCGCATATATCCGTGTCCCTTATCTCATATATAAGTTAGATCATACGATGTGTAGAAGATCACGTAAGTCCGTATGATTGGTCAAGCTTAATGAGATATAAAAAGTTTCACACCGAGACGACTTAAGGACGAGTTGTCGGTTTGAGTCAGCGATATAGATAAGAAGTGACTTGACTTAGTTGCTTGTCTATGCCGGTGCGTCTCGACGTATTGAAGGATCACGATGAGATGAGTTCTTCTTTTCGATCGTCGTGAAGAACCAAGATCTCGGTGACTTACGATGATCTAAACCTCGATAAGGTATTAGGTGAGTATGAGTTCTCGACCATCACTTTGACTTGTTATGAGTGAGGTTATATGTTCCCAACCCAAGATTCTCCGCATCTTGGGTGGTGGCGAGGTTGTATGTCACGCTAGTTATCCAGACGAGTCACCGTATCCGTTAAGGATGATGACGCCCCTTAAGGAGCTCAAAGGTTTATTGTACTAAACCCCGCAGTTGAGTTAGCTCAAGTACAATAATAAGGTCGAGTGGTACTACTTAAGGAAATGAAGTTATTAATCGCTTTAAGCAATGATTGCTATAAATGATTAATGGACGCTCGATATCTTAAATACGGGATTCGTAATGTCTAAGTGCAAGCCCGACTCAACTTCGTAATAAAGGGTAAGTCAACATTCTTTCTCTAGTGGCATGATCGAATGTTTATAAATTAATTTATGTTCAACAACATAAGATAATTAATTTATTTGAGGCCCATCTTTATTCCTCGCATTTGATCCTGGCCGCCCATCCAGCCCATAGCTACAAGAAAATCGGTCCCCTATGTGCTCTCAAAGGAAAGATTTTATTCTCTTTATCCCACAAGGATATAAATATATTTATGGTATATGCATAGATCCTTTCCATATAAGATTATGGACATAATCTCGAGAGTATGGAAATAATCCTAAGAGTATGGAAATAATCCTAAGAGTATGGTAATATTCCATATAGGATTATGGTAATATTCCATATAGGATTATGGTAACATTCCATATAGGATTAAGGTAGGCATTATAAATATAAGGTATGAGATAAAGTCTAGTTGAATGCTCACATATGAACAACACAATTTTCGGTATTCTCATCATATTTGAGAGAGAAATTTCGTGAGTTTTGAGAGGTCATTGGGTGATTTTCCCAAGCATTCTCCATAGATCGCCCTCACTCGACGCTGGAGATTGGGCATCCGGGATACGCCCGTAAGGTCAGCACGAGTCTCGGCAGCTCGATCCGCTCATCCCGCTCGAACCACCTCGACAGATCCAAAGGTAAACACGTGAAAACCCCTACGTGTTGCGATTTAATTATATAGACGCATGCTAGGTTTATAATCAATGTATGGTGAATTAAACACCCAAGATGGATCCTCGGGCGAGGGTTAACATACGCTTTCCTACACTGGTATCGAGCCCGGGATCGGAATCTTGCCTCTGCTGGATTAATTCACGCTTGATTATTACGTGCTATTATAATTGTGGATTTGTCGCTCATCGTGGCTCGCTTGTTTTGTTGGTTTTGTTTTACACCACGAGAAAATCCGTGGTTAGATTAGATTTTATTATATAAATCTTGTCTGTAAAAGAAGAACGAAGACGAACGAACGAAGAACGAAACGACGGGAAAAACAGGGTTCTCGGTACGTTCGGGTGGTTTCATGAAGCGAATCTCGCGGTCGCTAGGGCGATCGCGAGGGCTGCGGGCGACGGGGCGCGCGTTCTCGCGCGGGATCCCTGGCGCTTAGCGAGCGAACTCGCGGTCGCGAGGATTACCCGCGAGGCTGCGCGGCCGTGCGAGCTAGCGGGCGACGGGGCACGCGTTCGCGCGGCGAAACCCGCGCCATGAGCGGACTCGCGCGGTCGCGAGGTATGGCCGCCGGGCGGCGATGTCTCGGCGGACGCTCGGCGCTTGGCGGGTGGCAAGACGCAGCAGCCGACGGGTCGCGGTCGCGTTAGCGACATGAGGCAGCCCAGCGAGCAGCGGCGGCGGCGCGGCACGCTGGGGCGGCCGGGCTTAGCCTCAGCGCCGCCCAAAGACTTTTGGGCCGACCACATCCCGGCACCCGCTTTCAGATTTTCCGCCCGTGCCCGCTGCACGCGAGGCCCAATTGTTGAATCCGTCCGCGCCCGCACGCGAGGCCTGTTTGAAGTTTATTTCGTACTTTGTAAATCTATGTAATAGATTAGATTTAAATGTCTGTGTTTCACGATCGCGCGATGAACGCTTTTATTTTATTTTTATCGCTCATATGCATGTCGTGAATGTTTAAATTATGCAGTAGCATGCTATGTATGTTTATATTACGCCGACAAACCTTTAAGTGTTTTACGTAATTGGACGCGCATAGTAAGCATGCTAAGTTTATCGCGCTTATCAAGCATATTTTAGAATTTCATGCGAGCATGTTTTACATGTTGAGTTCTATAGAAAAGCATGCTAGGATTACGTGATCTCGCATGGACAAACCTTTGAATAAAAAGACTAAGCAAGCAACCCGACAAATTAATTTTTCAAATTAAAATGTCAAGACCTCCACTTTTGATCTCTAAACAAAGTGAGACGACTGTGAGTAAACGCCCACACGCGTGGCTTGCTTGCACTGCTTATCATAAGTTTGTTAGATGAGATTTCTAAATAAAACACGATTTTCATAAGTTCTCTAGAGATAGATATAAATGAGATAACAAAAGAATTTGAATTGGAAGCGGTATGGTCCGAGTGAGTATACCAATTCTAAGAATTCATCTTCTCATTAAAAAATTGTGGTCATTGCTTAGACATCACCTCAAGTACAACTTCCGCCAAGTCCCTTCTTGCGATAGTGATGTGGTCTCAGTAAGGTCCAATCATTAATTTCATTTGTCATAAGGATAAGTTGACATGGATTGAAATTAAACGACTAAAAGGTATATTTTAGTCCGGTCGAGGGGTTCATATGTAAACGCCCACACGCGTGGCTTGCATGTGGAATTCCTTGGCGATTGGAAGTTTCAATTAATATTGTTTTATCAAAAGGTTACAATATTATTGTTACGAATTATTTGCGATCGATGCTTATGTGTTTACATTATCGCTTCGTATATGTCTCTTACGCCGATTATCAATATGCTCGCACAAAATCTGCTATCCGTCCAAATTTTATCGAGTGGAAACGAAACATGGAATATGTTCTTATCATTTGAAGAACACATGTTTGTTCTCACTACTCCTAAACCCGATGCCCTTATCGACGATCGACTAATGAGCAATGAGAGTCAAGGACTTTGGAATAAGTCAAACAATACGGCTAAATGCTATATGATGACCACGATGTCCAAAGGCTTGCGGTACTGACATCGATCGATGGCGACGCGATCGATATTTGGTCAAGTCTCGAGTAAGTTTGGGCGATCGGATCGGACGATCGCCCACACAATGAGAGAAATCTTGGCGTGTAAGATGGAAGAAGGAAGTTCGGTCCATGAACATGTCTCCACACGACTCATCTCATGGATAGTCTTGATCGGTTGGGAGGAGGTATTGACGGGCGGCCAAGGTCGATATCATCCTCAATACACCGCCAAGTCTTTTGAGAACTTCGGCGTGAATGCGATCATGAGCAAGACCGAGTTTACACTTAGTCGGTGTTTAATGATCTCGTTCTTTGCGGAAGGAGTTATGGGAAAAGGAGACATGCTCTTGCTAGCACATCTAAGGGCCCAAAATTTTCATCGCAAAATGGAAATAGAAAAGGGGTGCTAAAGGTGGTTGAGGCAAGGCAAATAGTGGGAGTAATGGAACAAGAACATGGTTGCCACCGGAGGCTTGAAGAAGCGAAAGGAGAAGGGTAAGTGCTTCAAGTGCGGTGGGACGGGCATTGGAAGGCCAAGTGCCCTATGCTCAAAGCTCAAGGTACGCCATTTGCTTTAGTAACGAAACATGTTTAGCGACTTGTTCTACCCATTCTTGGGTAGTAGATACGCGGCAATCGATCATGTTTGTTACACCTGCGAGGGTTCCCGCGACAAGGGAGTCGTTTGATGGCGAGATAACGATCTCCATGGGCAACGCGCGAAAGTCGGTCATTGCGCTTGGAGATGTTTTTTATGTTTTGGGACAACAGCTTTAGTTTTGAAAGACGTTTTATATGTGCCGGATTTTCATGGAACCTTGTTTCTGCTTTCAAATTATTTACTCATGGATATTCATTATTTTTGATAGTGGTGTTTCTATCATAAGAAATGACGGTTATCTCGTGTTGGCACTTTATATAATTCGCTTTATACTATTTCTCGCAAAACATAATACCTATAACTATGTTGCATCTTCATCAAACCCTAAAAGAGAAAGTTTTCTTAGAAGATGACTCTACTTTTCTCTCGGCATCTTAGATTAGGTCACATCAATCTAAATAGGATCCAAAGACCGCTAAGAATGGGCGTTGGGTAATCTCACGGTTACTCGCTTCCCGGTCTGCGAATCTCGTATAGAAGGTAAGATGTCGACCGGACCCTTCAAAGCGTTATAGAGCCACGTAAATGTTGAGTTAGTCCATTCGACTGTGTGGACCGATGTCCACACAAGCTCGTGGAGGGTACGAGTATTTTGTCACTTTCATTGACGATTACTCGAGTACGGATACGTAAACCCGCTTCACCGCAAGTCCGAATGCTTTGAGAAATTCAAAGAGTTTAAGGCGGAAGTGGAGCGAAGCTAGGTAAAGTATCAAGTCATCGCGTTACGATCGCGGTGGCGAATACCTCAATAACGAGTTTATGGACTATCTAGTGAAGTGTGGGATTACATCCCAACGCACTTCACCGGCACACCACAAAAAATGATGTGTCGGGCGAAGAAATAGGACTCTTTTGGAAATGGTTAGATCTATGATGAGTTATGCTACATTGCCTATTTCGCTTACGGGGTATGCCTTAGAGGCGGCATACTTGCTAAATCTAGTACCGTCCAAGTCATCGAAAAGACCCCTTCGAGTTGTGGTTTGGGCGCAAGCCGGCTTTAAGCCACATAAGGATATGGGGCGATCCGGCACATGTCTTTGAACAAGAAGGTCGACAAGTTGGAGGCTAGATCCGACGCAAGGTCGCTTATTGGCTATCCTAGAGGAACGAAGGTGGTTTATTCTATAGTCCCAAGGATCGAAGGTCATTATTAGCACTAATGCTCGATTCTTAGAAGAGGACTACATGAAAATCATAAGTCCAAAGTTGAAATCATTCTTCAAGAATTAGAAGATGATCGATTCCACCACCGATTAGGCCAAAGGTGCGAGATGTCGAGTCTAGTGGGAGGATCGACACCGATACTTCAAGAAATTGAAGTGGGTCGAGTTCCACCGAGATACCGACCGCACAAGTGGTACCTACACAGCAAGTTGTGCAAGTTAGAGAACCACAAGTATCTGCACCACCGCTGCCATTGTGCTCAGAGAACCTCGTCGTAGTGGGAGGGTTGTTCGTCAACCCGAGCGATTTATGTTCGTGGGTGAATCTTGGATTTGGTCCCAAGCAGACGAACATGCAATAATCGACCCATGGACATACTGAGGAGGCGATACAAGATATTGATGCAAGATCATGGCACACCGCTATGGACTTAGAAATGGAGTCCATAACGACTATGGATGTATATGAAAGACATCTCTACCGATGGCAAAGAAGCCATAGGTAGTAAGTGGATATACAAGAGGAAGAGATTCCGATGGAGAGGTTTCGCTTTTAAAGCCGTGCTTGTGGCGAAAGGGTACACTCAGTTGAGGGCATCGATTTCGATGAGACCTTTCACCGTAGCAATGCTCAAGTCCATCGTAATTCTTCTAGCCATAGCAGCCCACTTGAACCTAGAGGTTTGGCAAATGGATGTTAAAACCGCTTTTCTACGGTTACCTTGAGGAAGGTAGAGACATCTATATGCAAAACACTGAAGGTTATGTGGTAAAGGTGAAGAGCATCTAGTATGGAAGCTTAAGAAGTCCATTTATGGACTTAAGCGAGCCTCCCGATCATGGAACTTACGCTGACGAGGTGGTAAAGTCCCATGGATTTACCCAGTTGCCTAGCGAGAGTTGTGTGTATCGGTTAGATGTCAACGGTGATGTGGTATTTCTTGCACTTTATGTAGATGACATCCTTCTAGTTGGCAACAACGTGAAGTCGTTATCGACGTAAGAGTTGGCTATCCGATCGCTTTCAAATGAAAGACTTAGGAGATGCAGCGACATTCTTGGGATCAAGGTTTACCGAGATCGCAAGAAGAAAATGTTGAGCTTATCTCGCGCCTTACATTGATCTCGTGATTACTGCTTTTAGTATGCGCACCGCCAAGAAAGGATTGCTACCTTTCGGACATGGCGTTCCTTTATTCTAAACGCATCACCTATGATCGCAAAGAGATAGAGAAATGAGACAAGTTCCTTACGCTTCGCCGTAGGAAGTCTCATGTACGCAATGCTATGCACGAGGCTCGATATACGCTATGCGGTAGGCATAGTAGCTGAATATCGCCTAACCTCGGACAAGCTCATTGAATTGCGAGAAGCATATACTCAAGTACCGAAAAGGACTCGAGATTATAAGCTAGTTTACCATGCGAGATAGTCTAATGCCTTTGGGTTATCTGCACTGGATTTCAAGTCGACCGTGATGAGAAAAAGTCAACCTCGTGCTATGTGTTTACCTTGGGAGGTGGAGCCAGATCTGGCGGAGTGCAAAGCAAATGATGCATTGCGGACTCTACCATGGAAGCCGAATATGTAGCCGCTTGAGGCTTCTAAGGAGGTCAGATGGTTCAAGAACTACCTCATGGATCTAGGTGTGGTACCGGTTTGCCCAAGAGTATCATAGTTTCTCGTGATAACTCGGTGCGATGTGAACTCGAAGGAACCACGGACCCACGCGACTAAACACATAGAGAGAAAGTACCATGTCATACGAGAAATCGTTAGACGAGGTGGCGTCTTGATTGAAAAGATTGATCTGACGGAAAATCTAGCGGATCCATTCACGAAGAGCACGCCGCAAAAAGTCTACGATGGACACGTTAGAGGACTTGGATTGCGCTTGATGGCACCCACTTAGAAAGGAAACTTTTGTATAAGTGGGAGAAGCAAAGTGATGGTTGTTTGTAATAGCTAGTAGAAAGACACATTGTATACTAAAAGTTTGCTTTAGTATAAGTGGGAGATTGTTGGATTTGTATATTGAAAGCGCTTTGGTTGAGCTTGTATACAATGTTTCTGTTACCACTATTACAATCTCTATCCGATTTGAATACTTGATTGCATATATCCGTGTCCCCTTATCTCATATATAAGTTAGATCATACGGTGTGTAGAAGATCACGAAGTGCGTATGATTGGTCAAGCTTAATGAGATATAAAAGTTTCACAAATGAGACGACTTAAGGGCGAGTTGTCGGTTTAGCCTGCAGATAGATAAGAAGTGACTTGACTTAGTTGCTTGTCTATCTTTGATGCGTCTCGGCGTATTGAAGGATCACGATGAGATGAGTTCTTCTTTTCGACCGTCGTGAAGAACCAAGATCTCGGTGACTTACGATGATCTAAACCTCGATAAGGTATTAGGTGAGTATGAGTTCTTGACCATCACTTTGACTTGTTATGAGTGAGGTTATATGTTCTAACCCAAGATTCTCCGCATCTTGGGTGGTGGCGATCTTGTATGTCACGCTAGTTATCTGTATCGAGTCACCGTATCCGTTAAGGATGATGACGTCCCCTTAAGGAGCTCAAAAGGTTTATTGTACTAAACCCCGCAGTTGAGTTAGCTCAAGTACAATAATAAGGTTGAGTGGTACTACTTAAGAAATGAAGTTATTAATCGCTTTAAGCGATCGATTGCTATAAATGATTAATGGACGTTCGATATCTTAAATACGGGGATTCGTAATGTCTAAGTGCAAGCCCGACTCAACTTCGGTAATAAAGGGTAAGTCAACATTCTTTCTCTAGTGGCATGATCGAATGTTTATAAATTAATTTATGTTCGGGTGAACATAAGATAATTAATTTATTTGAGGCCCATCTTTATTCCTTGCATTTGATCCTGGTCGGCCCATCCGTGCCCATAGCTACAAGAAAATCGGTCCCCTATGTGCTCTCAAAGGAAAGATTTTATTCTCTTTATCCCACAAGGATATAAATATATTTATGGTATATGCATAGATCCTTTCCATATAAGATTATGGACATAATCTTGAGAGTATGGAAATAATCCTAAGAGTATGGAAATAATCCTAAGAGTATGGTAATATTCCATATAGGATTATGGTAATATTCCATATAGGATTATGGTAACATTCCATATAGGATTAAGGTAGTGCATTATAAATATAAGGTATGAGATAAAGTCTAGTTGAATGCTCACATATGAACAACACAATTTTCGGTATTCTCATCATATTTGAGAGAGAAATTTCGTGAGTTTTGAGAGGGTCATTGGGTGATTTTCCGAAGCATTCTCCATAGATCGTCCTCACTCGACGTTGGAGATTGGGCATCCGGGATACAGTCCAGAAGGTCAAAGCACGAGTCTCGACCGTTCGATCCGTTCATCCCGTTCGAACCACCTCGACAGATCCAAAGGTAAACACGTGAAAACCCCTACGTGTTGCGATTTAATTATATAGACGCATGCTAGGTTTATAATCAATGTATGGTGAATTAAACACCCAAGATGGATCCTCGGGGCGAGGGTTAACATACGTTTTCCCTACAATATCATCCTCAAACAAATGGTCAAGCCGAGCTTTCAAATAGAGATAAAAAGTATCTTCGAGAGGTGGTGAACCCAGTCGAAAGGATTGGTCCATACGCTTGGATGATCTTTGTATGGGCCTACGAGCGACTTCAAGACACCTTTAGGGATGTCTCCGTGTCGGATGGTTTATGGGAAAGCTTGTCATCTCCTTTGGAACTTGAACATCGAGCCTATTGGGAGATAAAGAAACCGAATTTTGAGCATAAGGTCACTTTGAGAGGCCCGTTTGTTACAACTAAGTGAAATGGATGAATTCAGGTAGTTTGCTTATGAGAATGCAAAGTTGTACAAGGAGAAAACCAAAAGGTGGCATGATAACAATATCTTGCGCCGTGAGTTCTTCTTGCCGGTCGCAAGTGCTATTGTTCAATTCAAGGTGAGGCTTTTCCCGGAAAGTCAAGTCACGATGGTCGGTCCTTCACAATTCTCGGGTAGCACCCACGGTGCTATCACATTACAAGAAGGAACATCGGCCGTGAATTCATGGTGAATGGACGACGTGTCAAGCACTATTGGGGTGGCGAGGTCGTTCGTGAGAAGACCTCGATGACCTGAAAACGCTGACCGAGGTATCTTAATTGCCATGGCGAGCATGCGCTTAGCGACCGTTGTTTTGTTTGTAAATATTTGTTTTATTTCTCGTTTTGTCTCGTTGTTTGTGTGTGATAATAAATTGCCTTAGCTTTGTTAAAGAAGATCGCAGGTTTGCTCTAAAATGGTATGTGGTATTTGATCACGCGGTGTGTACATGCGTACCTCTGGCGTAAATTCGAGCATGGGGCTAGTTGTTGTTCGATGAATGGGCTTGTAGAAAGAGCAAAAGTGAAATAGAGTGCTATTTTGGTAAAAAGCGGGAAAAATTTGGTTGACATTTGGGTTCTAAGACCGCGCTTTTTCCCTCCCTCTTTATATTCTCATCAATTTTCTTATTTTCCCAATTTTGTCTGCGCCTTTGCTCTCACTTTTCACGTCCACCTTCATTTCCTCAAAACTTTTGATCTACGAAATTTAGTTGTTTTAATCTCTCTGCTGCTAAATTACATACTATGCGGAGATTTAGCAATGTCGTCGAGGCGGTGGCTCGTATAAGCAATGACTCTGCTAGCGCCTATCGTCATATCGACGACGAGATGTCATCGGAAGATTCATCGGGTTCTCCACAAGATGTCGTGCCCTTCTTCTTCGAAAAGAAAAATTAGTCGAGGCGACGGGGTAAGGCCAAAATAGTGGGCGCAGATGAGCCAAGATATTCAAGCAATAAGGCGGTGGACAAACCTCCTCAAAGAAAGGCAAGACGTTCAATCGACGCCATTCCTAAATTTCGAGCTCATGGTGGGTTCGAGAGTTTTAAGCGCCTGAAACCTAGGCATTTATGGATGGAGAAGGGTTTTCAAAAGTCGAAGGAGACTCCAGTGTTCGTAGTGGAGCTGATTTCCTTAAATGGTTGGGCTACGTTTGCGGCAATTCCACCTCCCCCCATTACGCCCCTGGTTAAAGAATTCTATGCGAACATCATGCCTTTACCTAATAAGGAAGGATTATCTGCTGTGGTAAGGGGTAAGTTAGTGGTTTTCTCTCCGGAAACCATTAATGATTTGTATGAATTGGAGAATGAGGTGGATGATGCTTTCTCCGCCATGAAGAGGGCCCCTTCAGCTGATGATTTAGAAGAGGCCCTTAGATTGACGGTTGTCGAAGGCGCAGAATAGGCGTTTTCCACACAGGGGTGTCGCTCCATTAAAGCTGCATCATTAAAATTGGAGGCTCATGTCTGGCTCCACTTCATTAAAAGCCGGATTTTGCCCACCACCCATGATACCACCGTGTCGGAAGAACGGATGTTGTTACTTCTCTGCATTTTCACTGGAAGGTCCATAAATGTGGGTGCCCAAATCTGGCGCGAGGTGGACGAGTGCCGAAAAAGGAAGAAGGGCCGACTGTTCTTCCCTTCTCTGATTACTCAATTGTGCATAAAGGCCGGGGTGCCTTTCGGGGATGATGAGGATCGCCTCGTTGAGAAAGCTTTCATAGATATCAAGACTTTGACGCATCATCATGGTACATCCGAAGAACCAACCTCGCACGCCGCGCAAGCTGGTCTATCCCCATCAATACCGACCTCACCCGAGCCTACTGTTCTAAAGTCCAAGCCCTCATGCTTCGATCCGCTGCACTAGAAGACGCTCTTAAGCATTTTTGGGCGTACTGTCGTAAACGAGATCGGATATTGGAGGATAGCCTCGTGTCATTATTCACGGTAATCTGCCACCTTCCCGAATTCCCACATCGGGTATTCCAAGCTTAGCCTCTACCTTCGGATTTTGATTACACCTTGGGGTGAGAAAGAGAAAACGCAAGGTCGACCCGAGCTCGATTCAAAGAATGTTGGCCCAAGTCGACTCACCAACCGAATCGACCGCCGACCCAAGCGAGGCTCGGGTGCAAGTGCCCCATCCGACGAAGTCTTGCACTCGACCGAGACCGAGCCGGTCAGGTCTCCCGAAACCAAAGTCATATACTGCTACCACCCCATCTACACACGCCTCCTACTCCTTCGGGTTCTCCCGAGGTGTAGGCTAGGGGCGTTTTCTCTAACTCAATCCTTGGTGTTTGTTTTGTGTTTTGTTTGTGGTTTGTTTTTTAAGTTTTCTGGTGATGCTCGTTGGTTTTGTTCTGGTTTGTTAAATAAAAGCATGTGATTCTGCTTTCGATGATTTCTAAGGATGATGGTTGGCTGGCAAGGGATAGCTTTATGATGTCAATCTGTTTTGTTTATATTGTGATCTTTGGTACGCCTTATTGCTTATCTGGTTTTTACCCTTATTTTGCGGGGTGTACCTCTATTAATTTTGGTATTAGCATATTAGTTCCTATAGGGATTAACCATTGCATCAGTGAATCTTAATTGGCCTACGATTTTGTATGAGTGCCTGTCTTTTATATTGGGTTGGGACTCCCCCTTGAGACAATATACATGAGTGTGTCAACATGGATAGGACGTAGGCCCTTTTTGGATCGATTGTGCCTTTCTAGCCTTCCCTAATATGATATTTTTCCTAGGGTCCCCCTTTGAGCTTACAAGCTTTTTCTTTCTTGCATCCGCTAAATATTCTCCTGTATACCCACATATATTATTTCTTACCCTTCACTTTGGGCATGCCTAATTTTGGTTCAGTTTCTCTCGTATCTATAATAGTGCCCGTCTTAATATCTATGTCAAGATAACAATGTCTCACCCCTCATTTTTGTATAAGTCTCAACATTGGGGACAATGTTATGTTCTAAGTTTGGGGGTGGGCGAGGTAAAGTAACCTCGGAAGTTGAGGGTGAAAAAAAAATGAAAAAAAAAAGATAAAAAAAAAATGTATACAGCGGAGAGGATAAGACAAAAAAGGTGATGATACGGGGTCTCTCTAAAAAGAAAAGAGAAATGTCAGGCAAGTTGGAGCCGAGAATAAGTTTAGGTGCCTGTGTGTTTGAGCTACATTATCCCAAACAATCCTACCGCACCCAAGCCTAACATTATAAGTCATTAAAGACCCACTCGATCCAAAGATTGATGACACTCATGTTAGTGGAGAGGGGGTTGACCGAACTAAATTGTGGAGACATCTGTGCACTTGATAATCAAAGCATGGTCATATTAAGAAGAACTAAGCTATGGGAAGATTCATGTAGTGGCTAATGTGTTATATACCTGTTGATATCTGAAGGGCGACATCCTTGCAATACGAGGTGATTGACCAGACTTGTAATAAGAAGAACTGAATGATTCTTTTTCTTTGAAAGAACCATGACTGAAAGCAACATCCTTAGCTGATTAAGTCATCATCGGGCTATCGTCGACATTTTGAACATCGCTTGTTTTGTGGGTGTATTTTAGTTGTGTATGTAACATCACCGAGGACCAGTAATGAGCTAAGTTTGGGGGTGTGATCACTCTTATAAAAGAGTTATTATATGACCTTTTTGATGATAATATCCTTGGGTGTATTGGGTTCTGTTCGTTAGTTTGCTGTTTTGTTATATGTTTTTGTTATGTTTGCGTTTGTATGTGTGAAGGATTGAGTCAGGTGAAATCAAAGGGTTTTTAATTGCATTTATGCGTTATTTAATTAGTTATGGAATGTAGCAGGAAGAGCGGCAGAAAAGACAAGGCCGAACTCGTGAATGAACCTGACTTCGATGTACGAGGAATGATTGAACGGAAAATGCTGAAAAATGCGGGAGCAGAGTCGAACTACAAGGACTAAGTCAAAGCTCAGGAAAAGTGAAAACCGAAGAGGCTGGAGCGAAGTCTGGAAGCCGAGCTCAAGACTACCGAGCTCATGAGCAGAACCGAACTCAGGAAAGAAAGAGAACAGAGCCGAGCTCGCAACCTAAGTCGAGCTCAACGACAAGTTCGCAAATGTGAAGGAGTTCGTGTTCATGGAAGGAAGAAGATAAGAACCCGTGAGTGATGATGAACTCGAAAGGCGAAGTGTGAAGACGACCTCGATATTGAAACTCGTAAACGAGGTCGAACTCACAAGCGAGGTCGGACTCACAAGTGAGGTCGGACTCTTAGCCGAGCTCGAGACTGATGACCGCAACTGAGATCGGATTCATGAACGAGGTCAGACCCGTTCAAAGGTTGAGCTCGGAAGAAAGGAAAGAAAAGAAGGCGTTGTCACGATGCCGAGCTCAGACGTGAAGATGGACCTTTGAGTGAGGCCGCGTTTGTAAGGGGTTGAGTTCGGATGCGAGGTCTTCATCAGGAAGATGAGCTCGTACCTGTGCAAACTGAGTAGAGGAGAGCTCAGATACGAGGAGGC
The DNA here is from genome assembly GCA_036937905.1 of Salvia rosmarinus. Taxonomy (NCBI): domain Eukaryota; kingdom Viridiplantae; phylum Streptophyta; class Magnoliopsida; order Lamiales; family Lamiaceae; genus Salvia; species Salvia rosmarinus. Next base: position 43,497,161 of record CM072820.1, read on the forward strand.
CGTGCTTATGAAAGAAACGAATAAGAGATCTGCAGGACCACGTACCACGTGGCGGCTAACCACGGCAGATGAAAGACGCGTTTGTCGAGCTAACGGAAAAGAAAGAATCGAGGAGGATGAAGGGCTTGCGGTGCTCGACCGCACACCTAAAAAGTATCGAGTTTGTTATTAAAATAGAGGCGACGGTGTAGCAGATTCATTATTCAAGATCACGGAAGAGGGAATCGAGGTAACGCCTGGAGAAGAAGCTATCGGAAGAGGCGACGATCCAAGGAGGAGCACGTGATTCCGGCGACGAGTGTTAACTTTGAATCTCGAATTCTTTTTTGCTTTGCTATGGCATCTGTGTTTTCGAATATTGTTGCACAGCTCGTTATGAGCTAAATTTGTAGGACTTGATCTTTTGATGAAACCCATGCTCGCGTGACGAGCTTATTTCTACACTTATCTTGCTAAATTGCTATTGTTCTCTTGGAGATTATTTATCTGACTTGTGATTAATCACCATGGGTGAGATCGTAGCTCTTTAATTGCTGGGAAGTTCTTATAGAGTGGGAAAACAAGAGAGTGACGCAAGAGCATGATTTAAACATTATGTGTGTGAATAGCATAAGAATATGTGTTTACCTTGCGTGGCATAAATGAATGGAATAGTAAAGATATTCTAAGAGCTGTTTGGTATAGGAATATATAAACTGACTTATAGAATATAACTTAGATTTGGAAAAATACTAAGAATCGGAGAAGTTCATGTCATGGTAATAAGGCGATGATAATGTTGTAGCAATTTTAATACAGAGCATGGGTGGAATCAAGAGGTCAAGTCTATCTTTCATCCTTTTATCAGCCGTTTAATCATACGTTTGTCTGAAAATCCACCTCGTCTCGTTGTAATATTTCTCTTTATTTGTTCCGCATCTCATAATCACAAACAAATTGTATTCGACGTAGTTTAAAAAGTGCGTTCCCTGTGGATTCGATCTCGGAATATTTCCGTATATTACTTGTTGATTACGTGCACTTGCGTAGAATTGTGTTATATAAAAGCCAACAACAGCGCGCAACATCGTTCCCTCTCTGCCATATCTCTTCAACTCTCTCCTCCCTTATCCCCTCACCGCTACCCATGACCCCCGTCGCCAGCCGCCAGCCGCCAACCTCATCACGATAAGTTTTTTTCTATGTTAGTTTTTTACTTTCAATCTTTTACTTAAATAAATTTATTCAATTCTTTAGTTTATTAGCTTAGTTATTTACTTGATCTTTTAATGTTTGACTTGTTATCTATTATTTTATATTTAATTTATAACTTTTATGAATTTTTATTTTTATTATCGAAGCTACGCTTAGAGCGCCTCGAGGCTTACCGCCTCACATAGCGAGGTAAAATGTCCCAATTATGCCTTAAGTTGATAGAACAGAGAACCGTTAAGAAGTAAATGAATGGAATAACTATAAAAAAAGAATTCATGCCCAAGCTCAAAGTTGATTTTCCAATGATCCAAAAGATGTTCTACGAAGACGTAAATGACATATATATATATATATATATATATATATATATATATATATATAGGAGATGGATCGTAGGAAAGGATAATTTGGTAGGAAATAAGAATGAATCTGGGCCTTTGATTTGCTATATCAATGGTTGAGATTTAATTTTCTATGTGCTACACTTTTGTGTTTTGTGTGTTACACGGATTATTGTGCAAAGACTATAACTCTTCTTGTACACAATGAAAGATGTGCTAAACTAATATATTTAGCATATGTACTACGAATGGATGAAATATGTGCTAAACTAACATGTGCAATATAGTAATTCGATTGTGCTACACAAATATGAAAGATGTGCTACTATTCTTATTTTCGTACATTAAGGAGCTTTCACCATAACCGACCCCTATATATATATATATAAAAGACTCCTAATAAAACATGCAATTAATTGTTCCATGACAATCTCATGGTAAACTAAAGACATAAAATAAATAAAAGTAACAACTTCGACGCAGCTTTGTAGCCCATCTACGTGCGCCCATTTATACTATATCATAAGTATTTTACAACATTGGTCACGGTGGTTGCGGTTGTCTTAGGTGAAGATTGAGCGTAGAGAGAAGGATGATTTTCTATGTTTGATGTTAAGGAGAAGAGGAAAAGAATGAACATCTGTTTTGATATAATTAAACCCTAGTTTTAGGGTGGAGTGCAGTGCAGTCCAGTGCAGTTAGGTTTGACCCGGATTTTAAATTATTTTTAAAACTAATTAGCAGCGCCATTTGTGCCATAATCGTCATACCTGCCATTACCGCCATGGCCATGGCAGCCGTCATAGCTCCCCAAGAGAAAGTTGTCATGTCATGAGGTGGTCATGGCGAAATACTAAAAACCTGCCACCACCATCCGCCTACAGTGTCCGCCATGGCGCTTTTGTCAACTTTGACAAAATTAAGCCACTATTTCCATTATTCTCATATGAAGACTCACAATGAGATGATTTTATGATAAAATATAAAAGTTCTCACATGTTTATCTTAGAATTATATGGGTGTTCGGTTTAATTGATAATGCTTGATTGATAAAATAATTACACTTTATCACGTGTTTAATTTGCATGAATAATTTCGTGATGAATAACTCAACCTGTACTCTAATAATCCATTTGAGTGATAATTTATCACCCTAAATTTGAATTGTTTATTTGATCCTCCTTGATTCCATAATACAAAATTCAAAAAACACCAACACTAAAAATACTTTTGGTCATCTTTGTCTCGAATTTTGTATTTTTTATACTACAAAGGCTATTTCGATATTATACTATATGTTCATCATAATATTTCATTTTATCTTATACAACAATTAATCAGTTTAAACACAAGATTAAATAATCCAAATAATCATATCATATTCTATCTTATCAATCTTATCTATCTAATCCACCAAATCAAAGTCCCTCTAATTGGTGACTTATTATGAGAGAATCAGTATCTATTTGCACGAATGCATCTATTTCCAGTGTAAAGATGATTTCTAATGGATGTGTAGCATTTTTGTATTTGATCTTGTTCTCCTTGTTTTCCTAAATCCTAAGATGTCTGTACCTCTCATTTTTCTCTCTAAATCATAGGTTCTCATTGCTTTTAGTTTATTCAGGAACAACGTGCTATGGACCTTTTCACCTATTGGGTCGAAGTCAAAACAAACTACAGTATAGAAGAAAATTATATTTTTATGTTTATTTCACTTCTCAATTATCATTTAGTTATCTTTCTACCATCCTCTTTGGTTATGCTAATAGATTGATGTTATTAGAGAATGTCACCCAAAGCTTCAACTGGTATGGTAGATTCAATTTATAAATTTAATAAATAATTGTAAAGATAGACGTACCTCTTGGTAGTGATTGAGTAACGATTACTAGCACGCAGCCGAAATGTTTCGTCGAACCGTCATAATATGTGAGAATCGGGCCAACTGCAAAATAGAGTCGGAGGAGGTCTCTGGGTAGACACTCCGACGCTCAAATCAATAATGTATTGTGCTTAAGGCTTATTGATAGCTTATGATTGTGTACATGATCCCTACTTGATGACGGTATTTATCGGTGTAGGTATAACATAAGATAAGGTTATTTGAATCCTTATAGGAATATGATATGCGTAGATCCTATCTGGAGATATGAGTCCTTATAGTTATAATTTACTAATACATGCGAAGCCGTTTTACTACTCAGAAGAGTGGTTCTGGGTCTGTTGACCTGAGCCTACGGGTCCAGTTTCTTGGGCCCATGGTCTGGCACCTTTGCAGGGCCGTCCCTGAGGGCGGGCGAGCATGGACGACCGTCCAGGGCCCATCATTTTAGGGGGCCCATCACTTTTGGAGGCCCAAATTTTGTAAAAAAAATCATTCTTTTATAAATGATATATTATGCATCTTTTTAGATATATTCAATTGTATCTCCATAGTGAAAAAATGTTATTTTTTGTTGTTTTGCCCAGGATCCATTATTTGTCAAGACCGACCCTACACATTTGTGTCATGATATAGCACACTTGGTCAGTCCACGTATGCTCCTTTTGATGAATTGTCATAATTGATATTTATTCCATATCACATGGGTAGAAATTTATGTTGTTTGAATATATTATTTCAATGTCATGCATGTTGTAAAATCGATCGACGCTGGTGTCTTGAGGTCACCTCAAGACGAGGTGGCCTCAAACTAGAGTCAGCAAAGGACGGTCGGTGGCCGGCCCGACCCATCGGGCTTGTTGTTTTACCAGTCGGCCCGACCAAATGCTATCGGGTTGAAAATATAGTAGCTCAAATTCAAATTTCATCTCGGCCACTGTGTCACCGCCAAACCCGTCCAATATTTAATTTAATAAAATATTATTTTAATTTCAAAAATATGATAACAATAAATAAATTAAATCTACTAACATCAATTTCAAAGTAAATAAGATAAATTACGTCTAATAGCATTAATTCCAAAGTAAATAAAATAAATTAAGTCTACTAATAAGTCTAACATCAATTTAAACGTAAATAAGATAAACTTAAAGTTTCAAATATCATCAAACATCAAATATAAATATTAAAACTTTAAATGTGTGGGCGGGCTTTTTAGCCCCAAAGCCCGGTCAGCCCGATGGGCTATGTGGACGGGCTTTTTAGGCCCGATTTTTTTCGGATCACTATTTTCACGAGCCCAACCCGATCCCAATTTCGGGTACCCCGGGCCGGTCCATCGGGCCGGGTCAATTTTGCCGGCTCTACCTGAAACCACCTCGAATTGTACACCTCAAGAGCTCGATTTGAGGCTTATACCTCGTCGGCTTGAGGCAACTGCCCATCTCAAGGTGCTGAGGCGCTGAGGTGGGTGCGAGGTAGTGTTAAGGTGGGTTTAGGCCCAGAGTTAATTTTTAAAAAAGTCTAGTTAGTTTCTAACCCAATCAGTATTTGTATAATTTAAACCTAAAACTAATTTATTAAAACAAGAAGATGAAGACGCGACTCTCTCTCCAGATTGGTGCACTCATCTCACTCCTTACGCTCCCTCATCTTCCCTCCCTGTTTGCAATAGTCGTTTTTAAGACTTATAAACCCTTAAGTTTAATGTTTGACTTGTTATATATTGTTTTATGTTTATTTTGTAATTTTATGTTTTATTTGTCTTTATTATGAGACTTAAGTCATCGTCTAGACAAAACACTTCAGGTCTACCTTAAGCTTTTTACAACACTGGTTTCATGGATTAAATTGTCAATGGTTTGCATTCATGAGCTATTGCTTAAGCTGCTTTTCTGACTTGCAGGTTTGACCCAATCTGTATGTTCCTACTTCTGATCTGGGTCCTATAGCAAATGATGAAGGTAGATATTAGCTGAAACTCCAGTGGCATCTATTTCCAGCCAAACCTTTTTTTTCCTGTTTAGTATTTACCATGAAATATTCTCCCTATGTCCCATTATTGTTGGTTCGCTTTTCGTTTTGGGCTGTCTCATTAAGTTGGCTCGTTTCCAAAAAATAAAACAATTTTACACTAAAAAGTACCTCGAATTTCGTGCCACATACTACTTTACACATAAAATATAATTCTCCTTAATCTACGTGAAAAAAAAGAAGAAGAAAGGAACCATGATTCGGAGGGAGTATGACTTTAGCATTTTCTTTGCCCTTAAATTTTCTAATTGTGCAGTAATATATATTAGAGAAAAAAAATTGTGGAACTAATGATATTTTTTAGATTACGTACTCTGCTTTATTGCCTAGGTCCTCTTTCACTTCACACGTGTTATGAGAGAAGATTGGTGCAGTTCTTGTAATTTGATGTGGTGTAAGAGGAAATTGGTTATGACTAGGAATATTAATGAGTGAGTTTTATTCAGACTCAAACTAATAAATAAGTATTAGTTCTGATTCTGGAACCAACCTATTAAATATCGGCTCCAGACCAGACTCGGATAATTAACTATGAGACTGAAACGGTCTGAATCTGAAATCAGAACCGGACCATAACCGAAACTAGAATCAAAATCGTTACTTTAGAATTTAACGGCCTATGAGTGATTCAGGATCGGTATAGGAAAAATCAACTCATTGACAAGCCTACTTAAGCTTAGGCTTGTCAATAGACGAATTTTACTCGAACCAAAATCAATAAATAAGTATCGGTTGTGGTTTTGGAACTAGAATAGAAAATAGACCGGATCATCAAACTATTGGTTTAAACAGTCCGGGTCTAAAGGGGGTCTGGAATCGAAACCAGAACTGAAACCACTGCTTTAAAATTTAATGGGTTATGAGCTGTTCCAACTGGGTTCGGATAAAACCCACTCATTGACATCCCTAGTTACGATAGTACAAATGTTTACTTTCGAATATGATGATGTATATAATTTTATAATTCAGATTAACTATTCATATATTACTAATTAATTTTGGGTTAATTTAATTACATGTAAATATGAAAATTATATATGCATATGTTTTGGACCTAGAAATGCTTTCTCTTATTTTCGAGTGATGCTATTTTTCTTATATAACCGTGGATAATATAATTTGTTATAAAAATGCACCCTCAAAGAGTTGACCAGGGATAGGTCTTCTCGCAGACTAATTTGACCTGAATTCGATCCGATTTGGATTCATTATTGTTAATATAATAATTCATAAATGATGTATTTATTCAAAATAAATGATACTTTTGTTAAGAATAATTGATTCATTTACTCATAGTAAGTGATATAATATTGTTTATTTACAAGTTATACAGTGACATATTTACTAGGAGTGAGCATTCGGTTTTCGGTTCGGATGTTTGCCTAATCCGAACCGATTCGAAAATTTGAATTTTGAGAGAGAAAAAAATCTGAAATCCAAAAATTTTATAAAAAAAAACCAAACCGAACCGAAAAAATCTGATACCAATTTTTGTTAATTCTTATATATATTCATATTAGATTTAAAAGTATTTAAATAAAGTATTATTATTATACATAAATTAGATATGATTCGGATTTTAGGATTTAAAAAATTCGATCCGAAAATTCAAAATTTTAATCAATACGAACCGAAAATTCGAAAATCAGAACAAAATTTTAAATTTCGGTTTGGTTTGGTTCGGATCGGATATTCAATTTCGTGTATTTTGCTCATCCTTATTATTTGTTCAGAACAAATGATACATTTATTAAGAGAAAGTGATACATTTATTCAAAAAAATAATATTTTACCTACAACATAGTGATATAATAACACATTTATTAAAAGCAAATAAATCATTTACTTAGAGCAAGTGATGAATTTATTCACAACAAATGATATAATGATATGTTCATGCACTGAATTGGGTTGAACAGGTTTGGGTCGGTCAACCTTCAAAATAATCCGACCTTAGGTAGGGTTGACCCTACCAAATATTTGTGTTCATTAAATAACTAATAAACTATCTTATTAAAATTATGAATTCAACTTATTGACTAAGTCGAAAGTAAAAATTAAATAAAATATATATATCAATCATGAGCGTTCATTCTACTTGCATTTTCCCTAAAACAAATAAAGGAAGAAATGGATTCTACTCGCAGTTTTATTTTAAATGCCTGCAACTGACAGGTGAAATATGACAATTTTCAGAATAATGCGGGGTGTGGTAAACATATTGTAATAATTAGATTAGTTGTTCGTGAGATATACAATAATAATTATTGATTTAAATTAATAATAAATATTAAAATTAAATTACATTCATGATATATAGGTAAAATTGTAAAATATTATAAAATTATATCTATGCATATATATATAAATATTATAGAAGGCTAATATAAAATATATAATCATATCATGAAAAAATAAAAATACACTAAATAATATTTTTATTACTAACATGAATACAATATTACAAATATATATATATATATATATATATATATGTGTGTGTGTGTGTGTGTGTGTGTGTGGAATACATATATATAGGCGTCAGTTAAGAATGTCAATTATAGCGCGAACATAAAATGTCAAATATAGCCAGTCGTTGGCACCCTATCGACTATTATCACCAAATAGCACTAATAGGGACAAACAATTGTTGGTCCCATTGGTGCTATTTGGTGATAATATTCCCATAAAGCCAACGACTTACTATAATTGACATTTTTATCTTCGCTGTTATAATTGACATTCCTTAACTCGATACTATATAACGCCCGCTATATATATATATATATATAAGTGAGTAGAAGAATTGGTAATTCTTTTAAAAATAGCTAAAATATTTTTATTTAGTTTTCACTATGTATGTATATCTATTATTCTATATAAATGTTAAGTAGAGTTGGTAGATAAAAATATAATAAATTTAATATTTTGAGATAATAAAACATTATACTTATATATCTACTTATTTATTTTAATTATTATAAATATTTTTTCCGTATATATAGATGAGAAAAATACAAATTTTTGTTAGCCTTGAGTCTTGATTATAATAGATAGATACAATACGATAGTGCATGAGTATATTTGTTATCAATTTCACTAATTTATACATCACTATTATATCATATTATATTATTTTATATCTGATTAATTTGATTTTAAAAATATATTTAATTCCAATAAATTATGAATTAACAAATAAGAATAATTATTTATATAATTAAATTATTGCAATAATTATTGATAGTTAATAAAAATAAGTCAGAAAACAAAAAGATTAAACACAAAAGGAAGCAATAGAAAATAAAAATAAATGAAAATCCAAAAAAGAAAAGAAAGAAAGAAAAAAATCAATTTTTATGGAAAAACTATGTTAGAGAAAAGAGAAAATTATGATTCTAAAATTTCAGATGATTCGTTTCAAAAAAAAAATTGTATAGAAATTTTATGTCAAATAAAAGATTTTATCATCTTATAATTTAAGAAGTATATTTGTCTATTTGATGATGAATTAAATTTAACAAAAAATTGTATAGAAATTTTATGTCAAATAAAAGATTTTATCATCTTATAATTTAAGATGTATATTTGTCTATTTTATGATGAATTAAATTTAATAAAATTGAGAAAAAGAAAATATATGAATGAATAAATAAATTTATTTTCATTTTCTGGAGTTGGAAACATATTCTTGCACTTTTAAGCTCGCGACAGTAACACTTGCAGCCTGCGCGGCAGCAGGGTTTAAGCTCTCCTCTCTCTTCCATGGCGTTGTTCTAGTTTCTCTATTCCATTTTCCACATTAACAGAAAATGGCGCTCTCTCACGTTCTTCTCCGACGCCTCAATTGCTCTAAACCACCGTTCAGAAGTTATTTTAAGGTGTTATATCTTGCTTCACAATGCAATTTAGCTACTTATCTTTTTCTTTTTTAAAACTTAACTTGCTTATGACTGAATTATTACAGGCCATTGTCGAGACAGGATCTTCAACTGTTAGTCGGCTATGGATGCCCTAGTCCAGACAAGAGGGTGGTCTATTCTGCCAAATTATTAAGGAAACATGTCCATCTGGATGAGGGAGATGTAAGCTTTTAGGACCTTGCTTTTCATTACTTTATTTATTATTGCATAAGTCACAGATTATGATTTAGGAGTATGTTATGGAAAAAATCTGTGCCAGATTTTCAGACAGAAAAATGACTGTAAGATCAACAAAAAGGATGGTACTTCTAATGTTAGTGAAGAATAAGTATGAAATAGAATGCCATCTGTCCTGTTTTCATGTCTTTGGTTGGAATTGTAGCTATTAAACTAGCATCCAAAGTATATAAGTTTCAACTTTGGCTACAATAATACAAATTCTGAGGCACCAAAAGAGAAAAAAGTGAACAATGTGCTCCACTGTCCTACTCATGAGTCACGACATAAGCTAGAACTGTAGAAGGGTCTTTATGAATCTGAATGTCATTGGAGTGTGATAAAATATTAACTAGTTGGAGTTCTGTTACATATTAATTAAATATCATCTAGTAAATGGCAGAGACCAATCGTGCCTTTTCAGAGCAGTGTTTTAAATTTCAAGGTGACATGTTTTCCTGAAATGCATGTTCTGCTGTTGTAGCTTATAGATTAAAGCATGTTATCCGTTGACGTAGGCACTTGAAATTAGAAATTAAATGGTTCTTAGAGTTGTGAAAACTATAAGGTTAGTGACTGTTGTAGAAAATTCACATGGGTTCACAACTTAACCTTTGTGTTATCTAAATGTTATATAGCAGCATGCTTGCCAGAAAAGGATACAATTTCTTTATAAATGTGAAGTTGAATGACAAACTGAACTTTAACATGTTCAACAATCTGTTCTACATCGTTCACTATCATTTTATCTATAAGGTGATCGTGGTGTGATAGTCCTCTGGTGGTCTCTATCACAACCTAGAAAAGGACTTACCAAAAAAAGCCTGGTGGAGAATGAGTGATAGAGGAAAATATCACTTAATTTAAGTTAAACCCATCTATAAAGTTCAGTTAGCTTCTGGATTTAGCAAAACACCCAAACAATTGTATCAATATTCATTTGTCTGTGACTTCATTATTTCTCCTATTTCATGAATCAGGTTTGCAGTTCGTGCAGGGCTCTTGTGAGAAAGCATATCTGCTGACCATTAAAGAGGATGAAGCACGGACGATGGATGTCATGTATATGCTACTTGCATATGGTTTTGATCCAATAGATGGATCAGTAGCAAATAAATCCCTTTTGAAGGTGAAATCTGTGAAGACCATTGTGCGATTGCTCCATGATGTAGTCAATCTGAGTGCTGTTCCCATAGATCCAAATCTCCCCCCTCCTGCTATTAAAAGGCCGCCACCAAGGTGAAGCAACCACCTCCCCCTCCAAAGAAAAGAGTTGGGCGCGATGATATTGAAATGAAAAAGGGTGATTGTCTCTGTCCAAAGTAGGTTTCAAAAATTACTTCATTTATCCAAATTTTATATACTATTGTGGTAAAATATCTGAGTACAGTTATTATATGTAGTGTGTATGTCCCCCTTCTAAGTCTCAACAATGAGATAGTGTAGAATAGAGGGAACAAAGAGAAGTTGAGAATCTTGAGATAGTGTAGAATAGAGGAGTCATACTCTAGAGTTACAACTGGTCCTTCCTTGACCTTTATCCCACATTTCTCGCCTTTTTTTTTTTTTGGTCAATTAATACAGAAATTTTAAAGGCTGCATCACGGTGGACTCGAACCCGAGACCTTTGGCCTCGGGCATTAACCACTCTACCACTAGGTCAACACACACACACATTTCTCGCCTCTTGATGTCTGCTAGTGTTGATATGTTGGGTGATACTTATTATGATTTCTGCTTTACACAAGATTTATGTTCAACTAAAATTTTAAGTAGCTTAATTTCAGCACCATGTCTGGATGCTGCCAATTAGATACATACAAATGAGTAGAGCTAGGGTCAGTATGGAGCTATCCTGGAATTTACTAATGTCTGGTGGGCCCAATTTTATTTTTGTTGAAGATACTTGAATAACTACTTTTTCCATTTTATTTTGCTAATATTTATCTTTTTCTCAGGTGTGACTTTATGCATTTTGCAAAGAATACGGTCTGCCTGCAATGTGATGCTAAGCGTCCAAAGAGAGTTGCTTCCTGGAGAATGGGAATGCCCACAGTCTCTCTCTCTCACACACACACACACAAACATACACACGTGCGCGCGCATGCTTGGCTTCAATTAGAATGAAAATCAAGTGTTAATAGCTGTGATTTGTTAACGCATTTTCAGTTTTCAAGCTAAAATGCTGCTAGGAGTGGTTGCTTCTTAACAGCAGCGGAGACTGCTTTACAATTCTACAGCTTAATGTTTTGTTTGTCTGATGATTGTGCAGGTGCGATTTCTTAAACTAGATTGTTTTCAATGTGAACACAAGCGCCCACCCGATACTTATCCCGAGAATCATTTTCTGGAAAAACAACGCTGTTTTCATATTAGGATGGACAAGAAACCTGCTAGGGCCTATGTTTCTAATGCATGGAATTTCGATTTTGATGATAATGAATCTGATGGAGCAGATGTCGCTGCTTTTGAGTATGCAGATTCGCAGAAATTGGATGAAGACTTTCCCCTTAGCCAGCAGACTCCATGAAAGTTCGAGAGGACACGGAAATGGTCCAGAAAGGAGCAGACCTCTGACTCCAAGGGGTATGGGGATGGAGTATTCTGATTCTACTTCCATGAGATCTGGTGTTGGGTTCAATGATTTTGATGAAGACGACGATGATGTTGACAGTTACGAGGTAGTTGCCCAGAATGAAGTGCCTAGAGGTCCTCGAGTAGCTTTATAAAACTTGAAGATGACTCGAGTCCGAGGATCTAGAAAGGGTGAAGGTAACAGGAACATCCGTTGGAAAGCGAAACCCCGCACGTGGCAGGCAAGCATTCTCTGATTCCAAAGATGCTGAAGTAGACTTCGACCCGTATGATGACTTGCCCATTCACCCTAAGTGGAAATCAAGTCATGTTGCTGATGTGAAACAGCAGAGAAGAGGTAGGAACGCTATGACTTATGGCTCGGATGATGAGTTTGGAGCCGAATCTGGCTCTGATGATGAAGAAATAAGATACAGAAACAAAGGAAACCGACGAGGCGCCAACAGAATGGAGTTCACAAATACTAGAGGAGGAAGATCCAATTTTAACGAGTCTTTTTCTGAAAGAGACGGTGATGGTGATCTAAGCTATAGGAGGTACAGGCAAAGAGAGAAACAAGGTCAAACGCACGTGACAAGCATCCTGGGGACGTGATGGCAGATGGCCGACAGGAGAGGTTCACGCGGGGTGATTTTAATAGATCTTCAGGTCCAGAGAGCTTTGATAGAAGCAGTCGGAAGGATTCATATGGTGGGCGAGGGAAGAATGGCAGAGATGGTAGCTCATCGAAGTTCCAAGGCAACAGACGAGGTGGGTCGTTCAGCAAGAGAGGATGAAGATGGGACAGTTTTGATGATCGGTCAGAGAGTTATGAAGATGATGAAAACCCCCGAAGGCCAAGAGTAAATGTGAGATGAGAAGTCCTTTTTGTGCAATTCCAAATGTGAAGTGAGTCTCCTTATCTTAGTGGTGAAACTGATTACTCGTATCAACTTATTGCTTCGGAAGCAGAGTGCTTCCAGAATTGCTGTGTGTGATGAGGGTTTTACCCATTCAAGGTTGTTACACGGAGTTTTCTGTTCTGCCCAAATGAGGGCTCGTTTGCATCGGCCGAGGGCTCGTTCGGTTTTGATCGTCAACGATACCGTCATCGCAGCAGTATACGATTTCATGCTGGCATTCTTTTATTTATGCTGGACTGGTTAGTAGTGCTGCTCTAAGTACCCTTTTAAAGTTGCCCGGACCCAGATTTTGTTTAATGATATGTTTGTTAAAGAATTTTCCCTTTCAGGAATTACAAAATGGACAATTTATATATCTCAGTGTTGTGTGTGTGAGACAAAAATTACGAGTATATTGTAACAGTGAAGTACGTAAAACACAGAATTAAAATTGAAAAACTCGAGGTCATGTTCCTATACTACAGTACTAACTAATTTTACACGTGTGCGATGCACCTAAATTAATATCTATCAATATTTTCATCTACACACTAATTAAATTAAAAGCAATGGGATAGGAGTATATAAAATAACGATATATTAAAATTAATTTTAAGTTTAGTCCTACATCATAATAACTAATAACAACAATAATGATATTGATCTCATTATATGTAAAATGGTGCAGTGGTGAGACCTATATAAGCTTCTTATATTTGGCAGAGGCAAGTGTTCGATTCTCCATTATCTCGCTTATGTGTGTGTGTTACGCAGTGGTAAGTGGTTAACGCGGCACCAAAGTCTCGGGTTAGAGTCCACCGTGACACGACCTTTAAAATTTTTGTATTTAATGACCCCAAAAAAAAAAATTAATGATATTGATCAATAATATCATCTACACAACAATGAGATAGGTGAATAAAAAATGAACTGTCGTGTAACCCATTTTAGTCGACTAGGACGCGTGAATACGCTCAAAGGGTTCGAATATTCTGTTACATACGTATTTAATACGAATATGAATTAGATACGTTTTAAATAAGTCTGTAATACGTTTTCGAGGGGGTGGTTTTCCAAGAAAAAAATAAAAATTCAATACGTATTAAATGAGGTTAAATATGCTGGATTAGGATTTCAGCACATAATTATACATCAAAAATTAAAATCGTTGGTTTAAGTTTCAACACATTATTAATAGAGAGAGATAAAGAGTATCACGTCACTGCTGGTCCTCGCCACCGCTCACACCACGTCGTTGAATCTATTTTCCTCCTCTTCTTCCGTTTTTTTTTACAGTTTTAATTTTTCTCTATTTTCGTTTTGTTCTTCTCTTTTTGATTGATTAATAATGGGTGATAATAATGGGTTGATTAATAATGAGTCAATGCTTGAATATTTTTTTCTATGTGCTAATTTTTGTGGTATTATTTGAGACTTAATTAAGTAGTTATTTGCTTTATTTTGATATAAATGAGTCTATATTAATCTAGAGATATTATTATTAATAAAATAAAAAAAATATAAACATATTTTGAATGTATTCATATTTTAATTTTTAAAAAATGAAAGCATTTTCATATTTGTATTCGTATTGGTGCTTCCTGGCCCTTCGAGTTTATTTTACCTTATGTTTATGGTCATAATAAGTAAATCAATCTCTATATCAAGTTCATGCGTATGAATCTAATATGTGTAAATTGTATTAAAAGTCAAACATGGACAATTTATTATTATTCAAGCTAATCTAGGTTATTAAGGTGTGATGATGATTAACAAGACAAAAACTTATAAAAAAGCATAGAAAAATGAGATTCGATAAATAAATGGGAAAAGCTGACCTTGTGTGATATATTAACTCAATCTGAATTATGCAATTAACCTATTAATTCAATTACCAATATTTGATTCAAATCATGTGAAAGATCACATAAATAATCACAAGTTCTCTCTCAATAAATTATGTGATAGTTGATTAACATAAATTCAATCTTTGTTAGGTCTCAAGAAAATATACTAACTCCAAAAGATTCACAAAGATTATTCCTCTTACAAATAATCTAAACCCACTATGTATTTAAATTAATTATCTTGTGTATTCTTGAATTCGATTACTCAATTAAACGAGCTAAAGATTTTACTAAGTAACTAGCATGCATCAAAAGCGGTCAATATTTCAACATGAAATTAAGCACCAAGAGTCATAAACCATAAAGTGAAAGATAAGTTGATATCAATAGATAAATCATATAGTTTTGATTAAGGCCATCTACAATACTCAACACTAAATTTAACACCATTTTACAAGAATCGCCTCATCAAACAAGAATTCATCTCCAACCCACAAACTCAAATTCTAACACAAAAGAATATTTTCTATATATTCTCTCTCATACCACTTTTATACTTTTACAAAATAAACCTTTATATTTTTACTATTTTATATTAAATCCATTCAAGATTCAAACCTTTCAATTAACAATTTAATAAGAAATGAGCTAGTATTAAATAAATTAGTTATTATAAATAAATAAAAATACTAAATTATTTATTATTAAATAAGAGAAAATTATATAACTTAAGAAATTTCTTAAGTTATACTAATAATACAAATAAATAACATATACAAATATATAATAATGGAGAAAAATCCTACTTTCATGCATTAATTACATACTAAAATTATTAATATGATTCTTACTTATTTTCTTATTATTAGTGTAGCAATACTCGTTTTATAATAATTTTAGTCAACAACCCCCACTAAATTTAACAATTTTGAGCCATAATTGAAATAAACAAAATTATAGCCCATGCAGCGTGATATGACAATTCTGGGCCATGCAACCCTTAATTGAAATAAACAAAACAAATAGCCGACATTTGACATACGCACTATAAAATAAAAACCCTAATTCCTACTTCTTCTTCTTCCATCAGCCGCTTCTTCTTTTTCCATCAGTCGCTTCTTCTTTTTTCGTCATGGTTGTGCTTCCCTTCGACTCATTTTCTAATTCTCATCAACTCTAGGGCTCAAGATGTAATTTTTGTAAGATGATATAGCATATGAGTTCGATGAATAGTAAAAACGCAAATATGCAGTTCTACTGTTCATCAGAGACGGAGCTACGTAGGGGCCTGGGGGGCCCATGGGCCCCCCAACTTTTTTTGGAAAATATTAGTAGTATATATATAGTAAAAAGTTCACAAAGTTATTACAACGCAGTTGGGTAAGAGTCTTGTATGTTATTCCACTGCTCTGGGTTCGAATCCCGGCGTCGCCCTTTCTTCTTCCTCTTCTTCCAATTTCTGGCTCTTCTATTCATTTTCTCACTTTTGCTATTTTTTACTTTTCCATTTCTCTTCTATTTTTTCTTTTTTCCCCTTTGAGCTCCCAATTCTTTTCCTTTTCTCAGTTTTGCTATTTTTTCATTTTCTCAATTTCTCTTTTATTTTTTTCCTTTTCTATACTTTATGCTCTTTCTTTCTTTTTCTTTATTCTATAATTTATTTTATATTGATAAAACAAAAGATATATGCAACTATGATCAATTCAATTTTAAAAAAAATTATGATAAACTTATTCTAACAATCATACATGATATTTATTTAAATTTTAATAAGCTTTATATGTGAATTAATATGATCAATACAAGTTTTATTTACAACTATTATTGATTGATTGTTTAGTTATTTATTAGTAAATCTTATTATTTTATCTTTGCAAGATATTAAGATATAATGAAAAAGAATTTAGTATGAACAATTACCTCTATTAAAATAATATTATATATTATTTAAATTATTATTATTTTTAATTTTATTTTAAAATTATATTTTATTATCTTTTAAAATTATAAATAATTGCCCCCCCAACAAAAAATTCCTCCCTCCGTCACTGCTGTTCATAAAGGTGTTTCAGACGTATTTTGCGATGCGTTTTGGAGGACGATTGGAGATGATTTGGTACTGCAAAATGTAATTTACAATGCCGTTGGAGATGGCCTAAGTCATAAAAGCCTATGATCAACTAGAAAATTAGCTATGCATAACAAAAATAAAAGAAAACAAAGATAAAGGAAATAACAGAAACATTAACTAAATAAAAGAGTAAATAAAATGTGTTCAATAATCACGGTGACAAATTTCAATTCTTAGTCTCAAATCTTCACTTGAAACGTAAATCCAAAAGTTCAACTAAAAATCCTAAGTAATTGTAGAAAGAAAGTAATAGACGGTGTATTTACAAATGGAGAAAATTCATTGAATTCTAAAAGGATTCAATAATAATAGGATATGTATTGGATCCTAATAGAGATAACAAAAAAAAAAGAACACAAGAAAAATGAAAAATTTCAAAAAAAAATGCGAATTTTGTGAAATCTTGACTTTGGCCGTGGTCATCGGAAATAAAGACGTCGACCGCTGCCCATTGCCTTGAAAACACCTTACAGCAGCGACCGCTGTGTTGTCTGTCTCTACGGGCACCTTTGGTAGCGGGAAATGGCCATTTTTGCCTTGCAAGCCACAGCCACGGCCACCGGTTACATGCGCAATGTTTTTGTTTTATCTTGTTCTACCTCGTTGGAAATTTGAATTGCGATCTGTTTGTAACTATGAACTCTATATAGATGTATTTCAATCTTATCTACTTTTTACTCTTCAATTTGTTTTCCATTTTCCTAGAGAGAAAGACAAAAGATGCCAATGAATATCATTTCTTCAAAGACAAACAATAAACATGATTTCCACTATCAATGGGCTATGATGTATTCCAGAGATAGCTGATGCTACTTCATTTTATATGTTGCTCTGGAAAATATTATCTGTTTTAGAAATGATATATTTGATGAAATTCTCTTTCTGATCCATGTACTATGGTTTCTTAGCGATTGAATGAACTTTATAAAAAGTCAAAACTGTGGAATTATAGATATATACTATTAGTGTCTTCAGCTGCAACATAACATTACATTGATATACACTGAATCTTCTCCTTTTTCCCGTAATCCGAGTCTTCATCCTTATCGACCAACCCTCATTCTTCTGGGAATGCTAAATATGGTTACTTTGTCAAGATTTTAGTTGTTCCTTGTGCCGCATGATGGGAGCCGAATGTAACTGCAGACTTGAAGTTCGAGAACGATCTTATAGTTGTACCTAAGAATGTTTCATACACTTTTGAAAGTAGAAGTGGAGCATCGTTTTTGAAGCATATGTTGTTGTGTCCATGCCCAGATTTCAGGGTTTTAGATGGGGCCAGATGCAGAAGCATATGTAAGTCTTGGTACTCAATTCTTCCAACCTACACCACTCGTACATATGTGACAATTACAAATTGTACAACTTCACGAATTACTTCATTTATCTAAAAATGGAAGGAACTAGACAAACACCATTGGAGCTTTTTATTACGAAGACTTGAAAAGGAAAATTTTACATAATTTTCAAAATAGAAGTAAAAGCTGAGTAAAGATTAAGTTATTTATCAAAATTATATAAAATTTCAATCTATTACTATAACAGAATATTCGCAATTTAATGGAACTTGTTGGTTTCAAATACATCAAATACATATAACTCATAATTGCCGCCCGGCATTTGTTAATTTTGAGTTATAATGATAGGATTCGAAACCGAATAATTCAAAACAAGCTCTATCCATCTACCAAAAATACCTTCAAAATGAGCTGTAATCATTAAAAAAAAAACTTAAAAAGAGCAAATAAAAAGTTCAAAAATGTAAAACATCTAGAGTAAAAATGAGAGCCACTGCACGGATAGCCCAATCTCATTGGGAGAAAAGACTCGAAAGACGAAAGGCAGCTCAGAATTTCTATAGCTTATGATAATGTTAAGTACTGTAAATTGAACCTATACAGCACTGGACCGTCAATAAGCACCACAAATTATTCATTTTATAAAAATGTAATAGATTCTAAAATAGCCTCAGAATTGCAGAATATCAGCACGCCAAACTCAGTCGCGAAAGATGGTGTAATTTGATAAGAGATTTCATCACAGGCAACGCAAAATCCAATTAATTTTCATAATAAACAAATCGAAAACAGAAAAATCGAAATAATTTTGACGAACAAATTTGAAAACAAGAAAACGAAATCGAGAATGAATGTTTTTCTCATGGCCAATCCCAAGAGATAATCGCGGCAACCCGCTACTCAAGGCGATAGGATATGACAACGCTCACCTTCGGAAATCTCCGACGGCGCCGGAGATCTCAACAAAGGAAAAAGCTTTTTCTGGCGACGATTTTCACTCTTGAGTTATACGAACATCGATTACGACTCGCCCCAATTTTAAATCAAATCGTCGCGAAATAAACAGTGAAATATCGAATTCGAATGCAATTCAAACTAGGTGTGTGCAGTTCGTGCAATGATAAATGCATACAAAACGATATACATACATATATAGATGCTTCAAGGGTCGGCAGCAGAAGAAACCCTAGATTTCGAGAATTACAGTTCATATTTTGGGCTATTTATTGTTCTGACTAGACAGTTATCATGAGCCTGTTTAATCGATTTTGAGCCGTATCTATGGGGCTCAACTTTAATGGGCTCAGAATGTCAAGATTATTTATAGTGGCCCAATATGTTACAATTCATTTTTTTATGATATTAAATATAATATGAATTCTCCGTCCTCTTTAAGTGTTCTTTATCATTTCATTTTATTTTTAATAAGTATCATAGTTAATAATTGGAGAATAAATTATGATCAATTTCCTATATATCCTTATTTAATATTTTTAGAATTTAATAATTAGTTGTTTGAATGCATTTATTATGGTAATTAATGAAGTTACAAAAATAAATTTATCTACTTCCTTGGTTTGTGTAATTTGACAATGGATGATACTAAAAAAGAATGGATGGATTATACTATATACATTTTTAGTTGATGCACATATTTTTTCTTGTATAAATTTTAGTCATTTAACTTATTGAATTAATAATGAACCTCAAATATAATTAAACTTATAGAAGGGTTTTGTTTTAAATATATTCAAAGTAACTAATTTGAGTTAATTTCATCTTTTTTAAATTTCACTATTTTAAATGTTATTATTATATGTATATACTAAAATTAAGTAGCATATACATTATTTATTTATATTGGCTATATATCAATATCCAATTACATACTTACATGCGGCGAGTTAGGACGTGGTGATGCCCCCCGAACAGTTTTTATTCTCTAATTTGGTTTACAATATTCTTATGTATAATATTAAATAATTATATCCTTGAGGTTTGATTAGAAAGCTCACCCTTTTGCTTTGCTCCTATTTCTTATATTGTCAGAGGCATCAATATTGTCACGTCTCAGCTCGAGCTAGGTCCCTAATAGAAAACCAATGAAAAATCCCCTCTGATAAATCTAGAATATGTAGATATGCGATATTTATGTAAAGCAGTAAAGAACACCAAGGCTTTTACGTGGTTCGATCGTTAATGAGATCTACGTCCACGGAGGAGTGATTCCTCAATACTTTCACTATGTTTTTATTACAGTGAGTATAGCTAAAAGCTCTTAGTATTCAAGAAGTTGCTAACCCTTTTACCTTCAATCTAACTCCTATTTATACATGTCTCGAGGGCTCTAAAGGCGTGCCCATTCCTCCATTGGCGGGACTCTTCCCTCGCGTGTGGGCTCTTCCTCTCGCTGTAGGGATCTTCGCCTTCCGTGCGCCACGTGGAGAGTGGCGCCTGACTCGAGTTCTGGGGGCTAGGGTTTTGGGGGCTGATTAGGGTTTGCCTTGGGCTACCGTGGGCTACCGCGTGGGCTGTCGGTGGGCACTGTGTGGTGGGCCATATCCCATCATAGCCCTCACGAATAGTGGAGAGCAGCCGCATCAGGGTGAGGCGAAGAATGCGCGTTGTCGAGGTAGGATGTTGCTAGGTGATGTTGTCCTCGAAGGTTTCTCGATCTCTTTGGTGGCGGGATGTGATTGGTTCGCCGGATTCGAACCGAGGTAGATGGTTTTGGCGCTCGGGCGTGCCGCTTGTTGGGGACCGAGCCGAGTCGCTGTCGTTTAGCAAAGATGTCTTTGCAAAGGAAGTCAAGTCCGACACGGATAGCGACCCTGCATAGGTTACACCGAGGTCCGATCTGAGCGGCACCGCTCTTCCGGAGGATGCCAGTTCGACACGAGGCGGATCGGACAGAGAATCATCTTTGGATGATGCCGAGGTTCGTCCTGAGTGACCGCCCTTCTAGGGATGCCGAGGTGCGATCTGGATGGAGATGTTCTCGTAGGTGGCGATGTCCGTTGGTAGGACGCCGAGGTCCGATCTGGATGCTCCCGACTTTCGGGGAAAGGCCGAGGTCCGACCTGAGGCGCCGCCCTTCTTGGATGTGGAAGCGGACGGGTCCGGGTTCGAGCCGTCTCGAGGTCAACGTAATCATCACACGATCGACCGCGGTCTATCTTCCCGTGAGTACGCCACACGCCGGTGACGGTACTGGCACTCCAACCGCGTCTTGATCGACTCCACATCCAATAGCGGATAGCACGTGGGAAAGTTGAAACGGCGGTTTTAGGCGCCATTTGTCCTATAAATAGGCCCAAATGAGGCCACTGTTCACTTTCCCTTTCGACGCTTTGTTTTCAGAGAATACATTCGCAGAAATTTCCTAATTTTCTTTCAAACTTGTTGAGGAAGCCCGATATCTCGCCCAAAAAAGTAAGTATGTATTCTTCATCTTCTTCTTCTCGTTCTGAAAACTCTGGCTCCGCTTCGGTTTCTGGCCGTTTGCCCTCCGATGTAAAGGAGTATATGTGCTATAACCGCCTGTGTAGGTCCATAGGATTGTGTGCTAGGGTCCCGCCGGTATCATCGGTATGAGACGGACTTAGGGTTGGTGTGGCGAGGTCGAGGTTGACGTTGGAGGAGCTTTTTGAGATAACGAAGGAATACCGTATTTCGGAGGAGGCGTGGTGGTGCTCGCCATGGCCGGATGATAGGGCGATGGCCTCCGGAGGATTTATCACCGTATATGTAGATAGCTTGATAGGCGGCCTTAGGTTTCCTTTGGCCCCAATTTTCCTTAGCCTCAAGAATACTTTCATATCCCCATATGTCAACCGACCTCGAATTCCATTAGGTCGGTTGGTGGGGCTAGGCTGTCCCGCCGGTGTTGGCGAGAAGGTGTCCTTCGAGGTCTTGATCTGTTTTAGCGTCAAGACCATAAGCGGATGTATTATCTCCCTCCTACCTGAAGTTTAAGATAGCGGCTCCTCGAAGGTGTCCCATCGGCATAATAGGTATTTCTTCCTGCGGGTGAGGGCATCCGGGTGAAATCAATGGACAAAACCTCACCAAGGTCGCTCAACATCTCTCCCATATGGCCCGGGGCTTGATTTTCACGTCCTTCATCGCACTGCGGCCCGCTCCGATCGAGTGGCCGCCTCCCCGTGCGAGCAGGCGCTAAAGCTAAGAATCACACAACTCGAAGTCCGGGGCGGTTTATCTGCCGATGTGATCGAGGCGGGCGATGCAATGCGAGGCGGCTCGGTGACAGCGGAGGAGCTAGCTCGGATCTCGGAAGAGCATCACAGTATGAGAAGGTAATCCGGGGACTAGTGGAACTACCATATCTGAAGCCGACGATCGAGTTCGAGCTTCTTGGCGGAGGGCATGGTCTTTGAGGGATGAGGAGGGCCTAATAGAAAAAGTTTAAAGGCGCCTCGACTCCATCATGAAGTACATGCGGATATGCGAGGTCGTTAAATAACGACGTATGCCCGACCCGCGACGAGTCTAGCGGTCTCCGGTCCAATAATAGAAGAACCGAAGGGAGGCTCTGCGATCACGCCAAGTGCTCCGTCGATGGGTCGGTGAGAGAGCATTTAGAGGCGGTCTTGGCGGTCGGGCCCCGGTCATCGTCGGCGTGGAGGAGGGCGGTCGGGGGCGAGGCGTGGTCTGGCCGTCGGGGCTCGAGGGCCGAGTATGATCTCGGTGCAGGCGCCCGCCGGGTGAAACCCGTCTGTCTTGGCTCGAGTGCATCAGGGTGGGTCGCGGTGGTCCGGAGTCACCACTTCAGGTCGGGGTGTCCCCGAGCCTGCGCCGAGCGCTTCTGGAGTAGGCCGCGGTGAGTCCGGCCTTGTCGACTGGGTCGAAGGCACCGAGTTCATTCCAGGCGTGCACCGTCGACACGAGATTTTGTTCGGCTAGTGCGGCTGCGGCAAGAAGACTGGCGGTGGAGCTCGGAGGCCCGAATGAGTTTGTATATAGCTTAGGACTTTGTATGTAGTCGTAAATGTATTTAGACTCGTTTCAAAGTGTATATTTTCCCCCTTGAGAGGTACAAACATAGCTTAGGACTTCGTTTTGGTCGTAAATGTATTTAGACTGTATACAGAAGTGTATATCTTCCCAAATAAAGGGGCATAATTTGATGAGATCCGATCTGGATGTCTTTGCATGTAGATACTTGACTTAATGAGTGATTTGTATGCTTGCATGTAGAGCGTTCAATTTAATGAGTTGCTGTATGCCTTGCACTTAGGCGTTCAATTTAATGAGTAATCTGTGAGTGCGGTAGCGCTTAGTGAGTTTTCTACTTAGTGGGTTTTCATCTTCGTAAGGGCGTCCCTTGAAGGATAATTGTGGTGTATCGAATGGATGTTCACATAGATATGAGACGAAGTGAAATATTCATTAGAAAAACAAATGTTTTATTGAATATGTAATCAACATCGTATTTTGGCAAAACAATAAAGGGACCAACATGATGCCGATATGAAATCGAAGCTATGTAAAGTACTCCTTAAATGAGTGATATGCCGGGTTCGGGATAAGTGCACCGGATAGGTAAGCTAGCTTGTAAGCCCTTTGTCGAGGTCCTCGTGAGCAGCGGTATGGGCCTTCCATGTCGGATCCACTTGTTAAGCCTTTCGGCTCTCAGGCTTCATTATTTCGTGGGGCGAGTCGCCTACTTGGAGTGTGGAGGCTTTGACCCTTTTGTTGTAGTACCGTGCGACACGGCCCTTGTACTTGGCCGTTTATGAAGGCGAGCTCACGTTCTCCTCGAGAGCATCAAGGTTGTACCTTGGTCTTCCTCGTTCCGGCACAGTTGAAGTGGAGAGTCTGCGAGGGCTTGGTGCGCCGATCTCGGCGGTATGGTAGCCTCGGTCCCGTAGACCAAGCGAAGGGTTTCTCGTGCGAAGTCCGGTGTGGATTACGTAGGACCGGAGGACTTGGGGAGATTTTCAGCCCAATCACCCTAGCTCGGTCCTAGCCTCTTCTTCAATCCTTGCACAATCATGCGGTTCGTCACCTCGGTGCGGCCATTCGCTTGCGGTGTGCGACCAGGGTGGCGTTCTTCGATTTGGAGCTCTTCACATTCCTTGAAATTTACGTCCCAGGCTGGGTGTGGTTGTCGAGATCGAGAATGTGCGGTATGCGAGCGGCGGAGACTATGTTCTTCCACGAATATGCGAATCTTCCGCTCGTGAGGCTCGAAAGTGGCTCGGCCTCAACCCGTTTGTGAAGTAATCTCTGACGACTAAGTATCGGCGACACGGTGCTCGGTCGAGCAGACCCAGCGATGTCGATCCCCCGTATGAAAGGCCACGGGCTCTGCGGTGCTCGGATCGGTGCAGGGTAGCTTTTGACGTGGTCTGGTGGCACCGGACATTTTTGCGAGCTCGGCCGAATCTTGGGCGGTGGGCGGTAATATCGACCTCAGCGCCTTCTTTGAGAGAGCTCACGACCGATGTGACTTCCACAAGACCCGGTGAATCTCATTGAGCACGTGGTGGCTTCTTCGGCCGAGGCATCTCGGGAGGGTTGAAGGTAGGACTTCTGTGAGGCGCCCTCGTGTACGAGTACTTTTGGATTCGCCATCATCTTTTTGGCCGAGCCGATCTTGAGGCGATCGCCGTCTTCGGGTAGGCCTTTATGGGAGACATCCGGTTGGTTCTATCTCGGTGATGATGCCGATGTGGGCCTCGGCGATGCTCACGGCATGAACCTCCTCCTTTGGTGGACTTGTTGACGACGCAAACTTCGAGGATATCAGCTCGGCGGTTTTCCTCGTGGGATCGATGAATCTTGAAGTACTGAATGAGGTCGTGTCTCCTTGGCCTTCTCGGTATTGATTCATTCGGTCCTCCTTGGCCTCGTATTTACCTAACACACAGTTCATCACGACACAGGAATCTTGATTTGGATCTTGTCCACCTTGATTCCTTTGCAAGGTGGAGTCAGAAGATCGGTAACCGTACTCCACCTCGTTGTTTGTGGTCGGGAAGGTGGCCGGGCGTGGGTCACTCACATTTTTATGCAGGCGAGGAGGAGGATGCTGCTCATTGCCCGTCTTGCATGAAGCTCAGTCCATGTACATCTACCGTGATCATCGGTGGTGCGGGGCAGATTTCTCCATTGTGGGGGCGGGCGTTGGGGCGACCTCATTGGTTGAGCCAACCTCGGTGGTTGGCCTCCACAGAGAAAGTCGGCGAGGCTTGCCCTTTATGGCGGCACAGGGGAGTCTGAAATGTCGTGCTCGCCGGCTCAGGTGCCACTTGGATATCGTCCGGATGACTCTGGTTTGACAAGACTTGTCTCGAGGGTAAGTCGGTCGATACACAGACGGAATGGGCTTGGAAGTAGGGTCGGGCGTCGCTTAGCGTTCACTAAGGCAGTGCTACCTTTTCGGTGGTATACCTTGTCTCAGGTCCTTTGAGAGCTCGGTGATGAAGTAGATGGGGAGTTGTCGTCCGACCTCATCCGGGACCAATACAGCTGATTGCCTCGTCCGGCGACCAAGTACAAGAGAGGAGCTCGCGCTTCTTTCGGGGGCGGTCGGGGGTGGGCGGTCGTGAGATACTCTTCGGTGCATGAAGGCGACACGGTGTTCCTCACGCCCGGTGAGTCAGGAGCTCTCCTCAAGATCTTGAAGAGGAAGCTTCTCGGCGGCCGAGATAGGAATCTGGCGAGGCGGTGAACACCTAGTGAGTTTGTGGATCTCCCGGATGGTCTTTGGCACTTGCATGTCAAGCAACATTTTCACCTTAGTGGGATTGCCTTGAGACCTTCTTGAGAAACCCGGCATCACAGGAATTTTCCGTCTTCACCATGAATGTACACTTGGGGTTGAGTTTGAGGTTGGCCGACACGAGGAGGTGGAGAATAGTTACGAGGTCGTCGGTGCGACTCTCCGTTTTGACTCTTGACCACGATGTCTTGACGTGAGACCTCGACGATCACGCCCGATGTGATCCTTGAATATGGCGTCCACCATTCTTTGATAGGTAGCCCAGCGTTTTAGGCGAATGACATCTTCCGACGCATAAGACACGAAGTCGGTGATGAATCTGTCTTTAGGCGTCCTCCGGGCTCATTAGGACTTGGTGGTACCCTTTGTATAGATCGAGGAAATGAAGGTCATGGCCCGCTGATCTTCCACCTTCTTGTCGATGTCGGGAGGGTAGCAATCTTTGAGCGATGTTTGTTGAGGTCGGTGTAGTCGGCGCACATCGCCATCCCTCCGGCTTCGAACCACGGTTGGATTAGCCATCCGGTCGGGTATGACTTTGAACAAGATCTTGGCATACGGGTCGGTCACCGTCTCTTATGACTGGTTGCGCTCTGCCGCCAAACACCCTCTTCTTTGCAGGCGGTTTTGTGGCGGGTCGATGTTGAGACGATGAGTTATGAGCTCGGGCGACACTTGATCATGTCGAGTGGGGACCACGCGAACACGTCCTGTATTCCCTCGGAGCTGCATGACCTCTGCCGAATATCGGTTGGGCCACGGGCGCGACCTTGACAACTTTGGAGGGTCGTCGTCAGTATAAATGGAGGTCTTGGTTAGTTCGTCCGGGTGGCGCCTCGAGGATTACTGTATATTATGCACAGGGTAAGACTACATCTTGGGTTGAGACTCGTAAGCACTCTTTAGGCTGCCGTTTGGTCACCACGGATGCTTAGCACTCCCATTGGGGTGGGTATTTTGATGGTGAGGTGGTATCACGAGCGGGGCGGCCTTGGTGGCATAGAGCGGTCTCTCCAGGATGATGTTGTGCGGGGAGGAGCTCGGACCGGAAGAATGGATGGCCTTTGTGACCGACACAGGAGTGCGTCTCGATAGCAGAAAGGGTGATTACACCCGGGTTGAACCGCCTCTTGAGTGAAGCTCATGGCTGGGATGGTGCGGGGTGTATTTAATTCCTCCGACCTCGAGTTTATCGGACAACTACGGAAGATAATCTTGTGGAGGCACCGATGTCGATGTAGACCCGGTGGGCGTTCTTGTTGCCCTTACGGCTTGTATCGTGATGGCGTCTTGGTGGGGCATGATTTTGGGCACCGGGTCATCTTTGGAGAACACGATGTCCTCGCCATCCGAGTCGCTTGTTCTTGGCTCGCCGAGGGCCGACCTCAGAGCTTCATTCTTTAACGACGACCTCGTCGTCCTGACGGAGTCGGTGATGGCATAGACACTGCTCCATAGCGTTGGGACCTTCGTCCTCGTCATCTTGGGCTTGAGTCGCCGTCGAGTCGGCCCTTGATTGTTACCACCGTTGTTCTTCCTCTGCTGCTTTTGTTCCAGCCGAGCTCGGAGGTATTTCTTGAGAACTCCTTCTTTGATGAGCTCGTCAATCTGCGACCTAGGTTCCTACAATCCTCGGTATCGTGACCATACCCGGTGATAGTCGCAATACTCCTCCGTTGACCTCTTGGATCTTCCTTTCATAGGAGGGCTTGGGGAAGAGCTGGCGCGGAGCTCGAATATCTCCACTCGATTTGAGCGGATGAGGTGCTTTGCCGCCGGGGGCGGCCGAGGTCCGAGCACGGACTCGAGAGGGCCCTTCACGATTCTCTCGAAGGCCTTGGCGTTCAGCGCCTCGACCTCGGTCATCCGGCCTTCGCTTCGAGTCCATTTGCTCGTCCAGGTCTCACTTTTCTTTCGGTCGGATTCGTCTCCCTTGATGAAGTTTTCTACGGGTTCCAAAGGCGGCTAGCCGTCTCTGGCTTCTCACGGGTGATCTCCTTGTTCGATCTGCGGGTGGATCCGTTCTTGAGCGTTGATGATATAGAGATCGTTGCTCTCATCGATTTTGAGACTCGCTTGATGAACCTCGAAGCGAAGTTCGACATCGTCTCGTCCGCCCTGGCGGATTGTGGCGGTCGGACGAAGGCTGCTGGGGTGGCATTTACGATAAAGCATAAACTTAAGCGATCCGTGAGATCACAGGCGGTGTATACTATTTTGGCGGGCGAGGTGAACCGTCGGGCGTTGGAGATCAACACCTCGGGAAGATCTTGCACATGTGGAAATCTTCCATTCCTGATTCGCCATGTTAGTGGTGTAGGCGAAAGGAAGTCGGAGGGGTCCCGAGGCCATCGTGGCGGCGATGTTGGGTGCCTATACCCGGCTGAGGCAGGGCGTGTCGAGAATCACTCGAAGAAAGGAGATGATTCTTCCGCTCGGTGAACCAGGAGATCATTGCCATCTCCTTGGAGGGTGGGAGGCCGATAACGGCGTCTATGTCTCTCAGGATGAGTTACTGCTCCGCCTTTCTTCTCTCTGTGCTTTCGGCCTCGGGCGGTATGCGAGTGGATAGCGGCATGCGGGTGGCGAGGTGGCGGTGGTGCGACCCCTTGGCGGTGATTGACTTGATGGCGGTTGGTATGCAGCGTTCTCGGCTATTGTGCGAGGTGGCGTTGACCGCCTCGGTGGGGTGGCGACCTCGAGCGCCCGTATTCGCCGATTCGGACTTTTCGGGAGGTGCCCAGCTTCATTGTCCTCGGTGGAGGAAGCTTTGGAAGCGGCCAGGTTGGCGTTGAGGAATCGGTCACGGCTCGGCGAGGGCTCGTGAGGGCAAACGCAGCTGTCTGTTAAATCGCCGTTGAGTTAGTATCTTACGCCGTGAGGCGGCGATCACGAGGTGTATGGAAGCGTTTTCCATGTTGCCCTCGGTGTGTGACCGTTGTGGCATCGCGATCTCCTTCGTGGCGTGGTGACCACACAGTTTTCCTCGGTAGTGGTTGTTTGCGGCTTGTCGGCGGGCGATCGTCGTGTTCTTGCCATTAAGTTTTGTAGAAGCGAAGCTTTTTGTTAAGTGGCGTTTCCCACGGTGGCCAGCCATGATAAATCTAGAATATGTAGATATCTGAGATTTATGTAAAGTAATAAGGAACACCAAGGCTTTTAAGAGAGTTCGATCGTTAATGAGATCTCGTCCACGGAGGAGTGATTCCTCAATACTTTCGCTATGTTTTATTACGGTGAGTATAGCTAAAAAGCTCTTAGTATTCCAAGTTGCTAACCGCTTTTACCTTGATCTAACTCACCTGTTATACATGTCGGGGCTCACATACTAGTAATACTATATATTATATAGTGAGCCCAAGAAAGATGTCCTATGATTCATCCACGCCTCTTCACTTTACGCAGCAAATGGGGTAGGGTGTATGAGAACTAGGGTTCGTTTCATGATATATATTTTTTTGTTTATGAAGATAGCAACGAACTTGTCCATCTCTAAATTATACTCCCTCCGTCCCAATATTCATGGCACGTTTTTCTTTTTGGGCTGTCCCATTAAGTTGGCCCGTTTTCAAAAAAGGAAACACTTTTTACACTAAAAAGTACCTCGAATTTCGTGCCACCCACTGATTTACATACAAAATACAACTCTCATTAATCTACGTGCAAAAAGAAAGGAGCCATGAATAACGGGACGGGGGGAGTATTAATTTTTAAAAAAATTGAAGATCTTCCGCGTCGACATATATTGTTGGTTGAATCATCAATAAATAACGGCACCGCTGATAACAATCTCACGGATGTTAGATTTAGAATAAATATTTGATAGTTTGGATTACAAGTAGGGTAAATATCAATTAATGTTTCGTGATTTTTCACTTAATGTCTAAACATAAGCATATTGTCTTTTTGATCCCTAACGTTTCAGAAAATTTCACTTAATGTTCTGCCGATCAATTTTCGACGTACAAACGCTTATGTGGCTACCGAAATTTCATGTTGGACTCTACGTCAATATGAAAATTAAATAAAAGCGTGAAAAAGCTCATCCAAAACGACGTCGTTCTATTTCTTTTCCACGTTAATATAAGGAAAGAAATATAACGATGTCGTTTTGGATGAACTTTTTCACATTTTTTATTTTATTTTTAAAATGACATGGAGTCCAACATGAAATTCTGACAGTCACATAAGCGTTTGTATGCCAGAAATTGATATATTAAGTGAAATTTTCTACAACGTTAGGGACCAAAATAGCAACATGTTTATTTTGGGACATTAAGTGAAAAAAACGAAATGTTTGGACATAAACTGATATTTACCCTTACAAGTAATAATAGATTATAGACCAACTTGGATATTTTTCACTTAATATTCCAACGTTAGTATATTATTATTAAAATTCTTATCGTTTAATTACATTCAGTTGCGTTTTCGACGTCTATATTCTTACATAGCTCGTTGAAGAGTTCACATCCGCAATCTACGTAGATAATTAAAAAAGAAAAAGAAAAAAGAAATGTCATCGCCGGTTCCATGCGAGCTCAGCCATCCAAGACCGCCACTGTTGGAAAAACCTCCTCGAAATCTAAGAACCCAAAAGACAAGCAGAGACCACTGCTCCAGCGGCGGCAGCGGCCGTGAAAAATGGAGGTGGATCAAGAATTCATCAACATGGCCGATGAGACCGAATTCGATGATGTCGTTTAATTTCCTGCACACACAAAATAATTATCTATGTGAATTGAGGACGTAGACTCTCCAACGAGCTGTGTAATCATATGAGCGTCGGAAACTCATCGGAAGACATTAAATGAAAGATTATGAAACGTTAAAGATTTTAATGACAATATGTTAAATTGAAACACTAATGTTAATATTGAAACACTAAGTGAAAAATATCAAAATATTCAGATATAATCTGGTACTACCCTTTGGGTTATTCTAATGTATTTTTCTGATAATGCTATATAAATTGAAACTGAAAAAGGTCTAAAATAACAATATAAAAGGATTAGTCCCACATGCACGACCTGCATGAACAGGGAAAGACGATCCAGAGCTGAGAAATTATATACTACTATCATTTATTGAGTCCAAAACTTTTCCTGAAATTCGGTCAACCCCCAAATACATGCATGCCTTAGTACAGTCACACCTCTCAAAAGAGGTAAAAAGGCGAAAAAGCAAAAAAGTTGGGGAGACAACAAAGTTATGGAAACTTAGTTTCATGTCGGCATCCACCGCTGCCCGGCCGCTTCCGTACTGACTCCGCCGCCTGTCTTCACCCTCGCCGTCGCCGACTCCGTGCACGCGCGCCTTGGAATTGCCACTTTTGTCCTCGCTTTAGGGAGGCAAACTGCAAAGCTAAATATCAAATACCCCATATCTTTTCTACTCCTCTGAAATTTTTCATATTTTTTTCTGGACCCCTTTTTTGACCATCACATACGCCTACATCACGTACAAAAAGGAGGGATATTTAGCTTTTTCCGGTCATCAACTTTTCCGGCACGTGCATCACTGCCAATTTTTTAGGGCCCTAATTGCAAATCTTGAAAATCATGATGTCATGAAGGCCCACGAGCATGCATCATTTCCGATGCGGCCTTCCTTTTTTTTTTTTTGGGTTTCTCTTTAACGTACTGAGCTAAATCTGATGTCTTTCTTTTCCTTTTTTTTTCTCTCTCTTTAAAACTTAATATCTCATTTTTATTTTATTTTTGACGGACTTATACGGTTACATCTCATTTAAGAAATTGAAAAAATGCCAACAAGTTCATATTTTCCAAAAGGATTAAGCTTGTATATTATGTAGTTTTGGTCCTAGTCTGATTTTGTCCACACAAGAAGACTGCTTATAAACAAATTATGCTTTTAATTGATTAATGACGGTTTATGACTTGTCACTAACGTCGCATAGTTATGTGTATGAAGAGGACACACTAATTAAGGTGGCAACAATTGATATTTAATAGAAAATAAACCCTCGCTGAAAATTTTCTGAAATTATGAATCATAAACCCTAATTTCATGGTCAATCGATCTCGATTATAAATTCAAAATCAATTAAAAAATACTAATTTATTGATAGATTTTTTTTTCAGGTGTACAAAATTAGAAATTGATAAATTAATTAATTATGAAAAAGATAAGAAGAATACATTTTCTTTGTGGACCAATGAATTATTTATAACTCCAACCATGTAAAATGCAGACTTTACTGAAATATTAGTTTAAATTGTTGCCATGTGGGATCATTTTAATAGCACAGTGTTTTATATTTATTGAAGACTAGTTATTACAAGGACTATGTGGTTCATTAAATTCTTATATGGACAAAAAATACTATTACACGGAGGATAGAAGTCATGAGATACAGTGTTGTATCTAAATATTGAATCAACTTTAAATTTGTTATGAAAAACTATTGTCCATATGGGTCTTTTTGTTATCCGCAATTAATATATGAATCCCAATATTGATCCATATGTCCACTCCAATAATGTGGAGGGTCGTATAACCTCTTCTTCTTTTTTTCCTTTCTTTCTATCATTTCACGAGTTTGGATAAAGATAATAAAATTTTGAAGGAAAAATTCGTATTCGTTGATTACACTTTATAGTCAAATGGCCGGGAAATGACAATATTGAGTACACACACGCATGGAAACGTCATAAGACAAGCCATGATTCTATATATTTTTATATTTTTTTAATACCCTGAAATGCGTAATTAGTTCACGTAATTGAGTAACT
The DNA here is from genome assembly GCA_036937905.1 of Salvia rosmarinus. NCBI lineage: Eukaryota > Viridiplantae > Streptophyta > Magnoliopsida > Lamiales > Lamiaceae > Salvia > Salvia rosmarinus. Next base: position 43,530,008 of record CM072820.1, read on the forward strand.
AGGGTCTCATCTAACTGCAGCATGTTCGACTAAAATAATATCAACTCACTTGAAACAGGAATTTAATTTTGCTATACATTCATTTAAGTTGATCGAGGTTTGGCTAGTTTATGACAAGTGCATCATTTAAGTTTGATATGCAAAAACATTATTGAGGTAAGCAATGACGAGAAAAGCTCTCTGCCATTAAATTTGCTATAACAAAACTTGTCAGTACGTTGTTATGTTTTAATAATAGCAATTAATAAAGAAGGCCGCGATTTATAATTACGTCATATAGTGCTCGGCTAGATCTGTTTAATTACTAAAAAACAATTTTAAATTTTAAACTGCATAACAAATCTCAAACTTATTTGGGTTATTGGCGCATAAATACATAAATTTTGGTTCAATTTTGATTTATTCCATGAACTTTAAAAATTATCACAAAATACACAAACTTAATGACTTCAGTGATTTTATCACGATTTCAAATTTAAGCCAAATAAATCTGACGACATCTCAAAATTTATCATAGACAAAGCGGTCGATGATATAAACGATACCATAGAGATAATATCGATTGTTTGATCCCAATTAGAGCAGACGATGAAACAAACGAGAAGACTTGATTTTTGTAATGATGATTGACGCGATGAATCATAAAATCATAAAATCGATTTATTGTGATGGTACCATGTTTTATGTCCTCTCTCTACGATGTAGTTTATATCACTAATCATTTAGTCATTGTAAATTTTGAGATGTCAAGTCGATCTAATTTTATCGAATTTGAAATCGTGGTAAAATACTAAAGTTATTAAGTTTGTGTATTTTATGATAATTTTAAAATTGTGAAAAAATCAAAATTGACACAAAGTTATATATTTATGTGCTAATAACCCAACTTATTTTAGTACGTAACGTCCTATATGTGGCGCAAGGGTGGACTGCGAGGATATATTGGGAGAAATATATCCAGGATATAAAAATTGAAACGATGTAAATAATAATTGTAACGTCATCACTAGCAAATGCAAAATGCTTATAAAAAATCAATAGCATTATCTTTTTCCGACTAGACTATTTTCAATCGATACGTCAATTAGCTTTTAAGTACCAACGAAAAGAAAAGTAGATGGATATGAATGCGCAGAATCAGGTGTTCATGTAAGAGTTAGATGAATATGAATGACAAAATTTTATTTATATTTTACATTTTTTTCTATAGCTCAAGTTCTAGTTTGTCATTCAACTTTATGAATTTAACTGCACACTCTCATTAGAAATGGACTATGATCAAAACCTTATACCATTAGAAATGGAGAACCACATCAATCTAGTTTAAATCCAACAAAGAAATAGAGCTAGTACTATACTCTACTACAATTTGAGAGGCTCAACCAAGTTCATCTTATGAATTAAATTAAGGGGGCGTTTGATTTGTTTAATAAGGTTTTATTGATAAAATAATCTTACTTTATCATATATTTGGTTTGAATATTGAGCTCGTGATGGATAAATCGACCCATGCTCCAATCATCCATTTGGATCATACTTATTATCACTTCAAATTTGGGTGGATTATTTAATCATCAATTACTCCATATGCCATATTCAAAAAATACCTTCGCCAAAATTGTTTTTGGCCATTTTGTCTCGATTTTTTAAACTTTTGCTATACCACAAAGGGAATTTCGGTATGATACTACATTTTTAGTCATACATTTAATCCTTTAATTTATCATACACCACAATCAATCAATCTAAACACAAAACTAAATAATCATAATAGTCTTATCCTACTCTATTTTATCAATCTTATCTATCACATCTAACAAATCAATCTCCCCATAAATGATCAATTTAGGGTTCAATTTTATATCATTGGAAACCCGCATGAATTTAGTTTCTTACCCAAAAAAAAGTTGGTAAAAATTACATTTTTACAACGAGTTACATTTATTTTACTCAAGTCGATCAATATACTATATATATATATATATATATATTGCTCGCTAAATTTATGGATTAAAGTAGCTAGTAGGAAGATGGAGGGGCTTCAGCCCCCCAAAAAAAATTTTATTTTTATTTTTGTCTACTATAAAATCGTAAAATTATTAGTGTTATCAAAGAAACTAATTTATTCTAGGTTTTTTTTTATGTTTGGGGCTATAGAGGCAAATACGTCAAATAAAACAAATTCTTATTAATTTGGGAGTTTATGAATAGAATAACGTCCCTAGAAAATTCATTCATTGCAGATAAAATAGTTGTATCTCATGAAGGATAATGCATAGGATGAATTATTTAACATAGATAAACAACAAATACCCATAATTCATGACAAAATAATTACACTTACGTGTAAATGTTGTCCGATTTTAAAAAGAAAATAAATGAAGACCACAATACACACACGTCTTCTGTACACTATATAATTTCGGTACTGCGTCATGCCCTCTCTCTCTCTCTCTCACACACACACACACACGCACAGACATATTTTAGAACTTGAACTCCCTAAATCTATCCCCCAAGCCGAAAAAGGAAAAACAGTTTCCCCTATTTAAATCTTTAATTAATATTATTATAGCAATAAATAGATAAAAATATTATAGATAGGATAAATAATGGAAAGGACTGCCCACATCATAAACAATAATTAATTATTTAGACCAATATACATTGTCTCCCAGGTGAAGATTTAAAGCAGTTGGGAAAGTGAGCATTAACTAACACACTAAAAGACCGTTTGAAAGAAATATGGGTGTTGCATAGTTAAGAGTGAACACCAATACATGCGCCATTATTCATTAAACACTACTTACAATCATAAATCCCCCGACACCCTCTCTTTCTATATAGAGTGATGCTATTCGGCCACATTGTGTGGCCGGCCACAATCAATTTTATTAAATGAAAAACTCATTTATTTAATTTTTGATCTATTAAAAAATTAGTTTTACATTAAAAACATCTTATGGAATTACAATTTTGCACCTATCGAATGAAAATTTTAAACTTAAATTTAAATTTAATAATTTAATATTTTTCAGAATATGTAGAAAAAGGGTGTGTGGCCGGCCACAATGTGGCCACAAAGATTTACTGTTCTATATATATATTCATTCTCGTTTATTTAATTAATGATTCATATTATTACCCACCCACTCTGGATTCAGTGGCAGTAAAAGAACCCTGTATTTAATTGGCAGGCCAATAAATGAATCCATTCTTTTATACCCAAAAATTTGGTCGGAAAGGAAAATATCAAATCTTGTAAAGAATTTAGTAATAGTTTCTAAACTAATGTAAAGTAATTGTTAGTACTAAAACGCAAGCCGCCTTACAATTTCTCAGAGTATGTCCCTTTGCTCTCTCCTTTTCGCAATATTTTTGGCAATCCTTTTCAAGCAAAAAAAAAATACACACACAGTCACACTCCTCGCACGCGTTGAGACAACAAGAGACAAACCTACCCCTGACCCCCAACTATATATAATCGCCATTCCTCCTCATCATTTTCTCACACATCATCCCAAGTATCCTCGGACTTACACTCTTTCTCTCTCTCTAGAATTTTATCTCCTTCAGCAGGACCACTCTTTTGATTTCTTGAAATCCGAAGCCACCAGCTAGAGATATTCAGCTAGACAAATACCGATCGAAATGCAGTACCAATCAGAGCCACGTAGCTACTACTCCTCCGCCGTCCAAGGCGACCCTCTAGAGAGGGCGGTGCAGCTGGCCTCCGGCAGCGCGGTGGTCATATTTAGCGTGAGCACGTGCTGCATGTGTCATGCAGTCAAGCGCCTCTTCTGCGGGATGGGGGTTAGCCCTACAGTCTTCGAGCTTGACCAAGATCCCAGGGGGCAGGAGATCGAGAGGGCGCTCTCGCAGCTGCTCGGCGGCGGCTCAGCCGTGCCTGTCGTGTTTATCGGCGGAAAACTCGTCGGAGCGATGGACAGAGTTATGGCCTCGCATATCGGCGGCACTTTGGTCCCGCTACTTAAGGAAGCGGGGGCGCTCTGGCTTTGAAAAGAGTTGACCTTTGACGATGGGCTTTTTTTTTCTTTTGGATTTTGTTTTGTGTTAATGCTTAACTAGAAAAGAATTAATTTTCTTGTGTTAGGAAATTAATTTTGTAGTACAAAGGAAAAGAGGCTAATCAATTCGCCCCATTTTCGGATTGGTTGTATTAATGTAGCAATTATGTGCGGGGTGTCCTTTGTACAGATGATGAAGCAAAATTATTGTATTTGTTACTATCTTGATCTTACATTTCACTGTTTATTTTAATTTCTTGTTTGGATTTATTAATATGTGTTGGAAATTTTTATTGCGCATGCACGCGTGGAAGTTGAATATGGAGAGCAAATAGGAGAGGGATTAAAATCAACATTTGACTATAATGCGCTCTTGGTTATATTTGGATGTAGGATGCATCTGTTCTATCTAAACTTTAATTGTCATTATTCAAATTTTAATTAAAAATAATAAATTATAACTAAAGATTAACATGCTCTAATTAAAATTGATGAATCTTGATTGAATTTAATTAGAGTAGATGCACTATATATCAAAATATATACAAGTTTTGCTACCACTTATTTTACCCCTTAATTATAGGAAAACCCTAAATGCACTAAAATTATCAAGACACGCTAGACAGGTTCAAATATGACATGAAATAATAATAATAATAATAATAATAATAATAATAATAATAATAATAATAATAATAATAATATGAGACGAATGTGTAATTTTGAAGATAAGCCGTTTATGACGTTACCCACTTTCATCAATGTGTGCGGAGGATGATAGGTTTAGCCCCATATATGCCATTAATGAGAAACAGAGATTAGAGATCCGATATCAATTCCTTCCGGCTCGGCATTCAAAGAAATATGTTGCACAATTATTGAGAAAATCTTGTGCCTTATCAGCCAAGCTGTTCATACTTCACATTTTCGCTTAATTATTTCTGCATTATTATATTTTATGTAAATCTCACATTTAAGAAAAAGCGCTATAAATGTGCAATGATGAAATCTGATAGTAATGCCAACGCACATTAAGAGGCGTTTGGCTAAGTTTATTTTAGAAAACTTATAAGCTTCAACAACTTATAAGTTATTTTAAAACTTATAAGATATGGTGTATTAAGAGCTTATAAGATGCTAAAGTGTTTGGATAATAAGGTTAAACATGGAAATAGAAAAATATATCAGGGTTATTTTGTAGTTTTATTGTAACTTATAAAATCATTAAAAATAAGTTAGGTTTTGAGTTTTTTTTAATAGAGCTTATAAGCTCTTAGAGCTTATTTTAAAAACTTATAAGCTCTCTAACAACTTAATTTGTCAAATACATTGATTGGTTTATAAACTCTTAAACAACCTATAAGCTATTTTAAAGAGCTTATAAGCTCAACCAAACACCCCTAATTGAAATTTGAAACGGTAGTTTGCATTCTCTACAAGAGAGAAACTACAATGATTATTTATTTTATTTTATTTTGGAAAAATGTCCCCCACCAACAACATAGACTTGATGATCTTAATTGTTTTGTTTTAACAAATTAATCCAACTTGCGATTGAAATCTGAATCTGGCATCCAATGGACGGTCCGACTCTCATGTGCAATTCGTCCCAAAGTACCAAAAATTGATTTGCAAACGTTTTCAATCAACACTAGCTCAAAACAAATGCCACTAATTAATTTGAGACAATAGAGAGAAAAAAAATGCTGAATATTAATTTCTTAAATAAGAACTACATGTAAAAAACATGATATAAAGTTTGTTCTTCAACATATTCCATTTCCACTATTGTTTCAAATCATGAGATAGATAAATAAATACTACGGCTCCAATAGATTTCCCTTAACCAAGTCAATGTCTATAAGACGCCAGCACATTCTTCAACAAGCACTCGGTCAAAGCCTAGCCCCTCCCACTGCTTGGAGATTACAATTTCATGTTAAAGAAGGAAAAAGATGCAAATATACCCTTAATGTTTAAAGTGGAGAACAAAAACATCCTTAAAGTAAGTTTAGATGTAGAAATATCATTGATGTTAAATAAGCGGTGCAAAAATACCAAATAAAAGGGCAAAATTCCTCCATGTTAAATAAATGATGCAAATAGTTAAAAGATTAAGTTGTGTTTTTTTTCAAATTTAAACTTAACAATCACTTATATACACATATATATACGAAATAATTACATACAATTCAATTTGCTACGTGTAATATTATGAAATGACAAATTCAATATATAAAAATTTAAATTGACAAAATATTAGGATAAAATTGTAGTTTGTAGTTTTATGTTATAACATAATATACATAAATTTAATTATAGAAAATGTAAGCAAGTGAAAATATAGTTTAAAATGAAAATTTATTAAGTTAAAAATAATTGATACCCAAAAGTAAACCAACCCCTTGGACTGCTACGAAAAACACCATCGGATTTCAAAGTCGCACGATCTAATTCAAAAATTTCTACTAAGTAGCAGTCAAAAATTTGTATCCATTTTCATGATATTATGCATGGATCGTATATCATGGCGAATTCTTGAGAAAAAATGGTGTCTTCCGCAATGAAATCTGATAAGTGAGATTTCGAGTAAGTGTTTCCATAATCTTCTTCTGTCCGAAGAAATGATTCATCGAAATAATGCCACCCATATTGATATGTTTGTTGCATAAGAAAATTTAAATTCGTAATTAATATTAATTCTTTCCGATTTATCGGATTTTACTTCTTTTGAAAGTAGTCAATAAAAAAAATGAAAATATGCACTAACTTAAATATAAAAATATAGAATTTTTTTATTTGTATTTCTTTTTACTTATTTCACAGTCAATAACATCTTCACCATCGAGAGTAACGATCAGTCGAAGAACACCATGCATTGATGGGTGGTGAGGCCCCATATTCACTATCATAAGGTCGTTTCTTGTAATTGGTGTAATCATAAGTTTTTCCCAAGTCAGTCTTCCATACTTGAGCCGGATGAAAGGAAACTTTCACGTCCGATTTTGAAAGGGGGAGATCCTATAGGATCCTATCCTAATTTTTCTTTTGCTAGGCCCATAACGAAAAAACCTAGGACTTATTCATCTATCTACATGAAAGATACATATGATAATCCATTTTTTTCTTCCTTTCTTTGTGTTTTGTTCTTGTCTTCGACTTTAATAAAGAAAGAGTTATCCGTAACTTTTGATTCTTTCTACAATTAGATCTTAGGTCGCCAAAGAAAACTCCCTTTTTAGTTACTTTGATTCCAATAAGCTAAGATTCGGATAAGCTAACTACTTGTTTGCTACAAATAAAAAAATGGCATATAAGCTACTAATACGTTTTTCCCCAAAGCAAGTTCGCCACCAACCGTAGCAGCACCATCTGCTAAAATTTGTCCCTTTTTAATGCATTTACCCCGCTGAACCTGGGGTTTTAAATGGGTTCTTCCTGGGTCGATGCCCGAGCGATTAATGGGGACGGACTGTAAATTCGTTGGCAATATGTCTACGCTGGTTCAAATCCAGCTAACCGGCTTTCTAAGCCCTTAGAAGTATTAACCTATATAGGTGTCAGAGAGCACATGTAATGAAATCACGTAGAGATGCCGATATGGATAGAAAAAGAGTTGTTCGCATAGCATCGACTAATATTATCGAAAATATTGTTAAAATACTTTTCCGAGAAGGTTTTATCGAAAACGCCAGAAAACATCGAGAAAAAAACCAAAATTTTTTGGTTTTAACCCTGCGACATAGCAGGAATAGGAAAAGACCCTATAGAAATTTGTTAAAATTAATTCATCAAGTTGATGATAAAATCCATGGATGTTCCAGTGGACATTATGCGCTTGTTACACAACAACCCCTTAGGGGAAGGGCAAAACAAGGGGGACAACGGGTAGGAGAAATGGTGTTTATCAGTGGTGGTATACAATCGGTTTACGCACTAATGAAGATCTTTATAGCGGAGCTCTTTTTCTATTATTTCTTTCTGCCATATCCTTAATAGCAGGTTGGCTGCACTTACAACCGAAATGGAAACCGAGCGTCTCAAGCTCATCCTCTTCATCATAAATGATCCGCTTGCCCGAAATGACTGGACCAATAGGAAATCCCAATTCATTGGGCCTTCGATACAATCAAATAGAGCCCCAGGCGCCATATTCTAGAGCCCAAACTATGTAGGAATTAAAGTAGTAGATCTTTTAGCACCTTATCGCCATGGGGAAAATTCGGACTATTTGGTGGAGTGGGGTTGGTAAACAGTACTCATTATGGAATTGATTAACAATATTGCCAAAGCCCATGGGGCGACAGGTACAAATATCTAAATTTGATATTTTAGATACTTTTCGCACCTATTGCCGATACTAAGTAGCGATCAAAATTTGTATCCATTTTCATGATATTATGCATGGATCGTATATCATGGCGAATTCTTGAAAAAAGGGTGTCGATGTACTTTATCCTCAACGAACGGCCCGGCATTCAATGCGGGTCAAGCATCTGTTGCTCGGTTGGTTAAATGCTATTAATGAGAATACTAATTCATTATTCTTAACAATAGGGCCGGAGACTTTTGGTCCATCATGCTATTGCTTCAAACCCGGTTCAAACAGAGGAGTACGCCATGCTAATGTGCCTGGATGATCCACATCTCGTGGTCGGTACCGATGAGCACATTGAACTATCCATGTGGTGAGAGCCCGATAGATAACTCTTCTATAGAGTTCATTAATATCTGAGCTCATTAATTTACCCCATCTATCTCGAATGATGGGTCTTAACTCGAGGAGGAAGAACCGTAATAGACACAAAACCATCCATTCTGGTTCTATATTTGTTCGAAGATAACTATAATTAAACCATCATAATTTTATAGGATATTAAATTTCATATTTTTTTGTCATTTAACAAAGTTTAGAGTGGATATGTACTATTTATTTAACATCAAGAGCATTTTCGTACCTAAACTTACTTTTAGGATGTTTTTGTTCATCACTATAATAAATGATAAGGGCATGTATTTGCAACTTAACCCGTTTAAAATGATATTATTTAATGAGCTTAGTTGGTTAAAATATAATGAAGTTATTACTTTTACTTTCAAAAATGTGTGGAAGATTGACTGGGAATTTTTTATGGTTAATTACTTTGATGTTGACGGTCGGGATAGCTAGATAGAGCCCATGGCCAGACAGCCCACCTCACGCTTCCATAACCCTCAAACAATTTTAAATTCAACATCCAATTGTGGTTTAAGTCTTCAACTTGAAGTTCACGATGAAAACTTGTTAGCGAAACCTCATGGTCAGAACTTCTCCGATCAATTACCATCATACAATGTGCAACCAATAAATAAAAGCTATTGCTAAAAAGTCCATAGGGAAGAGGACTTATCTCTTAATCACTAACAAACCCTAAATTATGGGACAAAATCCTATTTAACTAATCACAGAAACACATATTCCGTGTAAAGAATTACAAACGATGATTAACAGTTTGAAGGCTAATCAACTCCTTCCAGCCTCCAGTATCTTCACTTTGTTAAGCAACGCTTGAATAGTATCACAAGCATCCTACATTAAAAAGAAAACAATTCAGAATTTTATGATGAGTCTTAATTCATTAAATGCTATAAGAAGAAAAGTGTCTTAATTAGAGAACAGACCCTTAATCTTCTTCTCAAATTGTCCTCCTCATTTTGTCGTCGGCTTCTTTCTTCCGCAAAAGTAGTCACAAACATTTCCTGTTCTTGATCCATCGTAGCCATCATTTTCTTCGTATCTTGAAGCTGAAATAGCAAGAACTATTTAAGACAAAATAATATATTTAAAAACTTGCAGGTATAAGTAAACAAAGTACTTACCTCATTTTGCAGTGACTTGTGCTTGTCTCTCTCATTCTGCAACTCCTGCACCATAATCTTCAAACTGGAAAGAAAACATCGAGGCATCAATGCACAGCAGGATCGGATAGTAAAAAAAAATCAGGATTAATTATTAATCATACCTCTCTCTCAAGCCTTCATTCTCTTGCCTCAACTCAAAAATCATGTTTGAATTCGAAGGAATTGCTGGTTCATCTCCATTAGCCTATTTTAAAGAGGAGGAATGAACAAATACATACATTGGTAGCTTCAAAATATTTGATGCAGCATCAAACATGACTACTACCTTAACATGTTGAGGCTGCGAGCGTGGAGTAGTAGTATATTGTGGCTTTGGATCGGAAACTCCATTGGCAGATGATCGATGTTCTCTTACTCTGCTCGAATTAGGCGGCGTTCCTCCATTAATACTCCTCTTTGCTGAGATTGGATCGGCTTCAGTACTGCAAGAGGCAGTCGTATCAGGGGAAACAGAGTTCTTGGCATGGCGCCTCGGAGCGTAGCCAATGAGTTGACATTTGGTAGACCTGCAGTTGATCAAATTAGTCTTCCACACTAGATTTTGATTCAGAATGATAACAGAAATCCAACCAATAAGTCTTCTGAAATTGAACTAGTCTGTTTTCAAGTCTTGAGAGTGCAACGGTTCGCTCGAATCCTTGCTTATCATGGGCTGGTTCGATGAAATTCGCTTCCAAAACACCTAATTCATGTCATCAAGAAACAAATAAGGCATTAATCTTTCGCAAGTAATCCTCTCAGGAAATAATCTATACCTATGACTCCCCTGCCATCGCTCCCTGCAGCATTCCACACCCTCCAGAAAGGCTTGATGAGTCGATTCTTGTGGTAGACGTTGAAGCCTTGAATATCAATATGGTGATGTGCATCTTTCACAAATCCAAGCGTAACTGTAGCTGACATCTGCTCATAAAACCAACAACTATATATAATGTGTTTGTAGATAAAGGTCGATTAATGAAGTAGCTGCAGCAGCATTACATTTGGATCCCTTGACGCAGGCACGTCTGCGCGAGGGCCGCCTACACGTGGCACTCGCTGTGCATCAGATCGCTGACTATATCGTGATGATCAACCTCCTTTCCTCGCAGGATTATGCGGAAACCAGGCGGCATCCTACGGTACAGAATCGAGGCGTAGCTCTGCAAGTAGATTAACATGTCAGTAACTTTAAACAAACACATTTCTTACCTACTCAAGCTTACTCTGAGTGAATGGCGGTAAGTGAGGAAGTGGCTAGAGCTTGAATACGTGTTTGCCATCTTTATCTTCTTCTCATTTCTTTCGTCGCCTCTCAGTTGAATGTCCTGATCAATAAAATTGCAGCCAAGTGATTCAAATTCAACATAACACTTTCACGAAAGGGAGTAAAAAAAAGGGAAGGTTTTATACGTGTTGATCGGTGTCAAAATCCAGCTCCGGTGATCCTAAGTCGTCGTCCCACAGATTGTAGATCACAATGCGCGTTCCTTTCTCACTCAAGAAATCGAACTGGACAAGAAATTGATCAACCAAAACTTAGGAAGTTTGTAACATTATAAATTTATAACCACAAACTAAATATGAATAACCTGTTGAAGAAGATCTCCCTCAGTTTCATATGGAGACCACTCAACAATGGTGTCTAGATTTCTGTACCAACAGTCGGAGGAAGATTTCACATGCTGCCTCCATACTTCTCCCTTCCTCTCGTAATCAATCTTCGCATTCAGTCAATAAACTGACTATCAGAATCTTATAATCGCATAAGGAAGACCTACCAAAAGAGGAGGAAATACAATACCATGGGAACAACTATGTCTTCTTTGCCAGTACCGCGCAAGAATGTGTATGATAGCAATCCAATGCTCTGCGTAGAGCTTCAACCAAGAAACAAACAAGAATTCCCACAATGTCAAGAAGAAGAAATTGAGTGTGGTTGGAATTATGTGAATCGAATGAAGAAGAAAGTACGTACCTCCGGCCATACTTGCCTTGGCAGCGGGAGAAGACGATGACATCCGCGCCCAGCCTCATAGTGCTTGTCTTGAAACCATTTCCATCTGTTTAAAGATGATGTGAATCGAACGAAGACATTTTAATCTGTTATTGGCATAAAATTGATTTTGTGACTAACATTGGCCGATTGTGCCGGAGATTTTGCTCTTGGCAGAATAGCCGAGAGACATGCACTGCCGCATCTTATCAGGAGCCATACCGCCACCGTTGTCTTGAACCACCACCATTTTTGTTCTGTCCTTCATGTTCTCGAGCATATCCACATGGACATACGTGGCTCCATTGCAATTCTGCCACACACAAATATGTATATATACAGATGTAGTGAAGCAGCAATCAAAAGCTTAAGGGAATATTTGCATTTTGAAGGATTTAGTGTTTGATAGATTAAGAGGGTGTTTGGCTGAGCTTATAAGCTCTCCAAAAACAGCTTATAAGCTGTTTTTTAAGCTTGAAAAACGGTTTATAAGCTGTTTTGGGGAGCTTATAAGCTCAGCCATTCACCCTCTAAATGTATGATAATCCTTTGTCTATTATAAGGGATTAGTGGAAGATTAAAATTATGATAAATAACTCTCACTTTAAAAAATTACATCAATCTTTTTATATTGGTTGGATTAAAATTAATAGAAAGTAACCCAAATGATAACAATAATCTCGAGTTTTGGGTATTCTCAAATATTAATATTTGAAAGTAAACACTGGATTAATTTTATCTATGCACTCTAATCATGTAAAGTAAACACCCCTAAATGCAATTTTTTGAAACTGAAAGCATGTAAGTACCTCGTCCAAGGCATTGTCTAGAAGCTCTGCAAAAGCTGGAAAATGAGAATCCATAGTTAAAATTACTAGATCAACATAGTTATTGAGAAATAAAATTGAAACTGGAATGGTAGTTACCTCCCAAAGCCCATTTATGGCTGGTAGCATTTGAATGCAAGAATTTTGGATGAACCCTCACATGATCCATTTCCTCTGCAAAATTAACAACAAGATCATCAGAAAAGAGGGAACTTTAATCATCTCCCTTATGTATCTAAAACAATCCAGAAGAAACAAAGGCTTCATCAAATCTAAAACTAGCCACTCAGGATAACAGAAGTGTTTTTTGTAAAGCCCTGAGCCCACGAGATGGAACAACGGGCTCCCCTAGCTACTACTTGGCAATTGGCATCCATCCTCACATTGTCAAAATGGTTAACCCAAGTTACTAGAAGAGTCCATTCAACATATTGAACATCCATTACTTACTCCACGTGGGATATCACATTTTTTATTACCCACTTTGATCGGGGTAAAATGTGTTTGGCCTAAAAAATAAAGTCGATTTGTGATGTTATTGAATTTGTCAAAACTTCATATTATTTTTCTAATATTTCTATTACATTTACTATATTGTGACTATACAAATTACCATAGTTTCAATAGAAATATAATTTTCAAAACTAAATCGATAAAATCATTATACATGTTCTACTATGTCTCAAGAAAATTACATGGACTGACAATTTTATGCTTTGAAAATGATGTATTAAAAACTTGATCTTGAAGATGTTATTGATGGTTTTGCTTTTTAAAATGCTAGAAGATCTAAATTACTTTAATAATTATTTGATCTCTTATCTTTTATGATTTAATATATTTTATAGTTAATATTAAATTTATGCATCTATGCAAACACCCAAGAACATCATATAACTGGCAACAAGATTTGTTGAGCTTCATTCAGGGCCAGCCCTGGACCATAATATTTGGCTCCTTTCCTTAATATTCAAGCCAGTTTTCCTATATGTACACTTCCAAGCATGTTCTCTTGATTATATTCTCGAATTCAATCCAAGATTTGTGATTTTCGTTTATAATTAAGATTTATGGAAGAAATTGTTATATTAAAGTGAAGCAAGATATTCTTGAATACAATTTCTTATTCTTTATCAAAAGTAAATAATGATCAAGAAACAAGAGACAAGAATCAAAGGGCAAGAAGTTGTACGCACCATCGTAAAGGTTGGCTCCGTTGCCGCAGCCCTCGTAGTCTCCGGCTTTCCAAAACTGTTTACAACTCGGCATAACCGCCACCACAGTAACCGGAACCACCGCGGTAACCGGATTTGCCGCGACCACCTCCTTCAAAACATAGTTCTCTTTTTCAATCACATTCTCCTGTTTCACCCTAACCAAAGATTCATCGCCACTGCTGCCGTTTAAACTGCCACTCCGTGAACCGGTTCGTTTCATAAAACCGGCCGGTCGGATAGGGTCGAGAAAGCCGACCGGCAAGACCGCTTCTATTCGCTGCTTCTTAGGGTTGACTTCGACGTCGGAGCTGTCGGAACTGAAAACGCTGCCGCTGCTACTGCTCAACGAAATAACTTCTCGACTGCCGTTGCGCTCCGGCAGCGTCGCCTCGTCTGCTCCCACGGTTTCTTGCTTGATGTAAGCGTCCATTACGTGGGAAAATTAAACAAGGGTTTTCAGGGATTCAATGCTTGAATTAAGAGAGAGAGAGAGTTTGTATGAAGAAGTTATAAAGAGATGGAGAATTTGGAGCGAGAGTTACGATTTAACCGCCTCGTCCCGCGTAAGTGGAGAAGTGGGTTTTTGGGTCGGGTTTGTGCTTAGTTTTATAGGGTTTGGATTAGGTTTTGTGAGACCCAATCGTAGTGTGATTCTTGGAAAGTGAATCTATTATGGGATCCTCAACCTAATCGTAGTGTGATTCTTGGAAACTGAATCTATTATGGGATCTCAACCTAAATAAAAGATTATGTTTGTGAGTGGGGAGGACTCTTATCTATTTTGTTGAGATAAAGAAGTAATTAACTCATAAAAATAATCCTTGAAATTGATATATATCTATTACACATATACATCATTCACATGAGGAAACTTAATGAATAGCCTTTTAACTATAGTTAAGAATCATGGTAGAAGAAGGAAATATATGTTGGATTATAAAAAATAAATAAACTTGATTTGTAAAAGAAAAGATATTTTGTAAAGAAAATTCTAGAATGTAAAAGCGAAAGAAAAAAGTGAAAATTGTAGAATAACCTAGAAAAAGAATTATCTATAAATCTAAAAGTGAAAATTTCAGAGTAACCTAGAAAAAAATTATATAGACATCTATTAAACAAAGATATGGACTTGTGTGCCTATAAATATGTATGTATGTTCTTTGTTGTAGAAATGGAGAGAATTGACGAAATATGAGTCATAAATTTCTCTCCCAAATCTCTCATATATATATATACACGTCCACACACATATGCACACGCCAAAATAAAATTCTACTCCAATAAAGATTATTTATCTCCCACACTTCCTTTATATTTCCAAAATTATAGTCCTACTTGAAAAGAACTTTGTTTACACGAAGGAGAAAGTACTTATTGACAAGCTTCAATATTATGTTTCTTATTGAGAATATTTATATAAATTTGAAACTTATCTTGTTGACTTAATTCAAAGAACCAAATTTGTGATCACTATAACTGAATAATCTTGTAGATCCAGAAATGTTATGATTAATCCACACTTCATTTATACTTGAACTTTTCACGGACAAAATGCACATCCACCTCGATGTGTTTGGTCCACGCATGGAAAACGGATTAGCCGATAGACGCAACCACACCGTTGTCACACTGATTTTGTGTGGAGAAGAAATAGAGCCCAAGCTCATGACATAAAGAATCGAAGCGGATCACCTCCGTGGTTGCATTAGCAATGGACCTATACTCGGACTCGGTTGCTACTCCCGAGATACGACCTGCTTCTTTAGCACTCAGTAATCGAGTTATCACCAAAATAAACGCAATGGCCTCCGGTTGGCGTCACATCATCACACCGCTAGCAGATGCGCATCGGCAAACCGACCAAGCATGGAAGATGATGGTTTAAAGTGCAAGCGAAGAGCGGATCCTTTAAGGTAACGAAGAACTCTTTTGCAAAAGCGATGATGTAAAGTTGGATGATCACGCGTTGGCTAAGCTTGTTTACACATGACATAATATCCGGTCTAGTATGTGTAAGATATTGTAAGGCTCCAATAGTGCTACGATAAAGAGATGGATCCGAAAGAGGCACCTCCTTCTTTAGACAACTTTACAGCAGGTGTCATAGGAGTAGAGCAAGGATGGCAGTCACTCATTTGAGTTTTCTGAAGAAGATCAGTCAAATACTTAGTCTGACAAAGAGAGTAAGTCGACTGAATTTTGGCAACTTCTATCCCCAAAAAATAATGAACTTCTCCAGCGGATGTGAGAGCAAATTTTTGATGAAGGAGATCAATGATACCTAAGATAGCAGCTTCACTATCACCTGTTATCAAAATATCATCAACATAGATCAAGATGAGAAGCAAAGCACCATTATCTTGCTTGTGAAAGAGAAATCGAATCGGCGCTTGAATCCCGGATCATGAGGCAGGTTGAGCTTATTACCAAGCTCGAGGAGCTTGTCGAAGGCCATAAAGCGATTCTGCAGCTTACATACATACTCGGGATGTTGTTTATCTTCAAACCTCGTGGTCATGACATGTAGATGTTGTCTTCAAGATCACCATTTAGGAAAGCATTATTAACATCAATTCTTTGGATTCCCAGCCTTTAGAAGTCGCTAAGGCAAACATCAATCGGATTGTAGATGACTTGATGGCGGACTAAAGATCTCAAGAAAATTCACTCAAAAAAGTTGTTCAAGCCATGAGCTACAAGCTCTGCTTTTAGCTTGTCTAACTCCCATTTCACAAAGTTTTGACACGAAACACCCACTGTTACTAAGAACTTTGTACGAGATGGGAAGGAGGAATGAGAATCAAGTGCCCTTGATGTTAAGAGCTTGAATTTCTCCGTCCATAGCGACCACCAATCGAGGTTAGATAGAGCTTACAATCGATGGATAGAGGAAGAGTCGCAGAGATGATTTGGCAAGAGAGTCGACCACAAGACCGGTTTTGGACAAGATATACTATGTTTACGAAGAACAAAGTAACGGACCCATACAAGTAACATGAGAAGCGGGCTCAACAACATAGCTCTTAGGCTTAAAGATGCCATTTTAGAACGAGTAACCATGGAGTGATTGTTGGTTGGTGGTGGAGATGGGTTTGCGGGATGTGAAATGCTGCGGAGAGAGGAAATGACAAAGAGTGAGGTAAGAGAATGAGACAACGTGGAGGTGATGAGGATAATAGGCTGAGTGAAGAAGATGACATAGGGGATGATGGTGGTGGTGGCGAGATGGTGGTGAGTGAGATGCTTGAGGAGCAGCTTGGAAAAACGAGAATGGGCAAAGGGTGAAGAGTGGAGATGAGACTGTTTAGAGGAGTGAGTAGATGGAAACAAAGAGGGATATGGAAACTCTTGCTCATTAAAATGTCTGATGCTCGCAATATAGACACGATTTGTGGGCGAGACACTGTCACTTTGTGATTTTCACTTTAACCAAGAAACACACATTTGGCGAACGATATTGGAGTTTGTGTTGGTTATATGGCTCGAGATATGGAAAACAAGCACATCCAAAGACTTTGAGCCACTATAGTTAGGAGTAGTATTAAAAGAGCTTGGAAAGGAGAGATTTCTTTGGAGATGGGTTGGCGATCTGTTGATAAGGTAGACGGCAGATTGAAAAGCATCCACCAAAAGTGAAACGGGAGAAGGCGGCAAGAAGAGTTAGCCCGACATCAACTACGTGTTGATGTTTTCTTTCACGCGTCCATTTGAGGATGAATATAAGGACATGGGTGTTGAAAATGAATTCCTTGAGTGTGAAGAAACTCGGTGAGATGTCTAAACTCACCCCCAATCAGATTGGAAAGTTTTGATGGAACAAGAAAAGCGACATTTTACCATGGTAACAAATTTTTGTGACTTGGTGGTTTGAGATTTCAAAGTTAGAGGGTGAATCCAAGTGTATCGAGTGAAGTCATCAACAAAATTATATAGTACTTGTAACCATCAATTGATGAAGAGTGTGCGGGACCCCAAGGTCCGAATGTACAAGTTCAAAGAGAAGAAGTTTTAACGAGTTGCGAGACATGAGCTTGTTGATGCATTTTCCTAGTTTGCAAAGCTTCAGAAATGTAGCATATGTGATTGAAAAGGAATATTAAGGGACAGACAAACTTTAGCTAATACAATGGTGCGGGATGACCGAGAGTTCTATGAAGAGTATCTAAAGTTGTACAAATGCCGGCAAATTTTGAATTAGCTGTGCGATAACTAGAAGTCGCACGTAAACCGAATTACATGGGGAAAACAGGAAGATGAACTTGATCCGGATGAAGTCATCAAGGACTTGGAATAAAGTGAGGACAAATCAAGTTGATAAAGTCCTCGAATGAGAGCTCCTTTCAATGAGAATCTTGTAGTCTTGATGTCCTTCACAAAACAGAATTTGATGTGAATTCGATAGAGACATGGTTGTCTTTTGTAAACCGAGATATGCTAAGAAGATTTTTCGTGTCGAGGTACATAGAGAATATTATTTAGGAGTAAGGAATGAGTGGAAGAAAGGGAAAAAATTTGACCCAATGTGGCTATGGATAGAGTGTTACCATTTCCAACCATTAACGCATCGTGCCGGAGTATTCGTTGTTGATGACCAAATTCTTCATGTTATTTGTGATGTGGTCGTGGCACCACTATCCACATACCAAGATGGATCAACATGCAACTCTTGTGAAACAATAGGTTCATGAGTGGTAACCTTTGAAACAAAGGCTTGAGGAGATAGAGCTTGAGGAGATGGAGGTGTTGTCGGTGAAGTGAATATCAAATCTCTTGAAGCACTTGATTGCCACATGGCCATTTCTCCCACACAATTGACAAACAATACTCTTAGAAGATGATACAAACCGATTAGAGCCACCTCGATTTCTTTGAAGTAGAGCTACTGTTGTGAAGGAGAACCACCTCGACCTCGTCCTCGATAAGCAACATGAGCTTGAAACTCGATCTCGAGAAGAATGTTGCTGCTGTAACGCAACTCATAGGCACGAAAAGTCTTGAATCTCCTGCAGATTTTGTGTGTCGGTCACGATTCATAATATTGATACCATGTTAAACATGATGAAAACTTGATAAAATCGAGAGTTTTGAGAGAGAGAAGAAGAATAAGAGAGCATGAATTGTACAGAAAATTGTAGTCTCAGATATTTTGAAGATTAAAATTACGGAAGCATGCACGCATGCATTTATCTGAAGAACCTGAGCTAGCGAGCTTCTTAACAAACTAAGCTAACAGAATAACTACCAAAGCGAAGGCTAACGGACTAATAACATGTATAAGAATACTTTAATAATTTATATTTTTAACAATATAGTCATACTTAAAAGAACTTTGTTTGCAAAAGGAGAAATTACTTATTGATAAGCTTCAAATATTATGTTTCTTATTGAGAGTGTTTATATATATTTGAAACTTATCTTGTTGAATTAAAGAACCAAGTTTGTGATCACTATAACTGAATAATCTTATAGATCAGGAAAGGTTATGATTAATCTTGGAAGGAATGGGGTTCAGAGCAAATTGGAGAATCCAATTATAAAAAGAAACTGATTGTCAATGTAATCAAGACTTGCAATTTTGGATCCATAGTGGTACATTCTTCCTAATTAAAGTTTAATTATAATTTAATATATAATAGTAAATTCTAATTAAAAATTACTAAACTCAAATTAAAATCATATATAACATGTAATTAGTTAACTAATTAATATTTGTTATGGGGATGGTCCGTTTGAAAAATGAATGAAGAATATTTGATTGCATCCGTGAAATGGTAATTGATAATCTTGCACTATCCATAGACACAAAATTATGGTGACGAGGAGATAATCTTTAGTTTTGGATAGAATCACGTGCACATCTTTCAAATTACTTTACTCTTTTAATTGTTCACTTCGATCTCTTTTCACTTAGCTAATTTTATATCAAGTTATCATGCACATTATATTTTGGGTACAAAGTAGTTAGTAAGTTGATTTCATAATGCAATTCTAATTAGGTATTGATTGTGTATTTAACAATATCCACATATGAGAGTTATATTCCCTTTCCCATGGGAAATCGTAGACTTTGGCATGACAAATGGTGAGATCTAATTAACTTTTGGGTTAGTCTATACATAGCTCAATTTTTTGTCTTCATAGTCTCTAATTTAAAAAATATATAAAAAAAATAATAGATGTACTTCAAGTCCAAATACATTTCAGACACGCGCACACATTATTTATGTATTTTTTTAAATATAAGTAATGCATCTTATTTTTATTACTAAAAATGAATAGGAAAACATAAGAAGAATAGATATAAGATGTACAATTGATTAGAAGTTGCAATAAGCGGAATGAACCTATCAGCTATTTTGTTACACCTACAAAAATAATACTTACAAATCATACATATTGGTCAAAACCACATAAGTTTAAATACTAATACAAACAACAAATAACAAATCCTATATATATAGGTCAAAAAATCATAAATTATTAGTTTTGAATCGTTTCCAACCTGATTCATCTGCAAATATAGTGAATTCCTATAGATTATATATGATATTTTTGTAAGACATGTTATATTTGGATTAATTGAGCAAATTTATTTACTTATTTCATTATATTCTATATTTTATTATTTTTATTTCCAAGCTTTTTATGCTAAATAAATTTATTATAAATATTATCACGATTCATTTTTTCCACTTTTGTTTTTAGGTAATAATAAGTTTATATATTAAAGCATCTCAATTTTAATATATTTCAAAAAATATCACGGTATAGAGACTCCAGCGACAGAATATTGAGTTACCTCACTTGATTCTCGCTTGGATTATAACTTAAATGATGTGGAATTACTTTTACACATCACCACTAAAAATAATGTTGTTTTATATTGCTAAATTTAAATATATAATTCAGCTAACCTTTGTTTTCCAAATATATTGCTAAGCACTTTTCCTATTTTCAGTTGTACAGAATAACAACTTTTGTGTATAGTTACTAGGTTACTTTCATCTATATCCAAATATAGTTACTAAGTTTTATTCTTGTTTTGAATTAAGACTGAAAGCTATATCATTTTCATGATCAACTTTTTTCTTTTCTTTAATTTTTTTCATGATCTGCTTTTGTCGAGTGTACGTCAATGTTTACGTATGATCGATTCGACAAAAAAAAACCTAATTGGCGTATGGTTGGGTGTAATCTCGAACCCATTATTTTCAAGACTAATCATTTTTTATTAGGTCGCCTTTAATTTCAATAATAGCAGATTATTCGATCATGCAGACAAACTTATAATTAACCAGTTGAATATTGATGTTCATTTCTATCTATGATTGACTATATATGGACCATATGATCATGTAAGTCTAGGATAGTTGATTTTGCTTTGTTTTCTTCGCACACAACTCTTTCATACTATTCAGGTGGCTGCTGCTGATTTCAGCAATAAACACTAGTTTGAAAATTAAACAGAACTCTCAACCATAACCAAGATAGCAATGGAGTTGAAATAAACATAAATGTTTTACTCACCTACGTAACTCAAATATGTTTATACATAATGTAGAGTTTGTTTTAATGTCTTCAGGACACTTGCATGCTTGAAATATATTTTTACATCAAGAAACATCATGTTAATGTTCTTCGATTTTGATGAGCACTTTTGTTCTTGAAATATGATTCGAGGATCACAAACACATGCACATGGGTCATGTCGTTAGGATTGTAAATGAATCAAGTTATATACTTATTAGCTACTCGATCTTGGGTTGACGAAAACTGTTTGAGCTCCTTTAATAAAGTTCGTTATTAAACAAACCAAGTTTGAATTTGGTGGTATTGATTGTTATAAATAAATGAGTCCATTAAGTAATTTAGCTTGATTATTTTATATTATTAATTAGATACAACTTATATTTTTATACATAATTAATATAATAATTATATTACGTTTCTAACTAAATTTATTTGTTATAAGAAAATAATAATAATATATTATTTGTAAATAAAATAATCTATTTTAAAAGAAATTAAACATAAATTTAAATTAAAAAGTTCGTATGAGTTCGAGTAAGTTCATGAGCTCAATTATTCAATAATAAAGTTTGAAACTCAACTCCATAATAAATTAATGAATCAAGCTTTAATAGTACGACACTATTTGGCTCAACTCGATTACATTACACCACTAAATGTTGGTACCTATGGTAGGAATGACAATGGACCAGGATGATTGTTAGGTCAATTCGGATCTAATTTTTTTCTTGGGTTCGGATCGGATTCAAATCCATTGGTTATAAAAAATTAGATCAGACCTAGATCCATAAGATCCACAAAGTCTACTTCGGATCCATATGTTTTCTCTTCTAAAATAAATCATAAATCAACTATAATTTATAGTAACATCATAATAATAATTTAAATACACAATAATAATATAATAGTTATTTGGAATTTTTAATCATCACTATACAATAAGATGTTAGTTACGTACAAATTTACTTTTTGTTTTCATAACAACAGATAATATTACAATAGAAATAGAAGAAGTAGCGCATATCTTAGTAAATAGATCATTCGTATCTAATTCATATACAAAATTTTCTCAAATACAATGTCTAATTTTCTAATGTTATTGACTTACAATCCAATTTTATAACCTAGTTTATCCAACTTCAACTAAAAAAGTATATGATACATTTACAAATAATATATATATATATATATATATATATATATATATATATGGATCCATGGATCGGATTGGATTAGATCTGGATTTGAAATCAAAATCTAGATCCAAATCCAAATTTTAAAGGAATGATCCGAATCCAATCAAGATTCGTTGAATTATTTTTAAAGATCCAAATCTTAAAAATAAATCAGAAGATCGTATCCTGGATCGAGTCCAGAATTCACTCCAAGTTATGCCCTGAGAAGGCAGAAAAGCATGAGTCGTCTATTTCCGCTCATCGTGCTGCACTCCAAGACTTAAATGGAGATAAAAAGAAATGAGTGGTATCGATATCGACAGGAATAAATTTAATTGTAAATCGATCCAATGTCATATAATATAAGCTAACACATTGAGAGTTGATTTTCTCATTTAAAGTTTATTATTTTCACAATGAATACGTTGGCTATCCAAGTAAGATTTCCACGCCCTTAATAGTCTACATGTAATGTTTCTTTATTTTACTATTTTTGAGTTGATATAAGTAAACAAAAGGAGGAAAGTTATCCTCAATTAGGATGGCAATGGATCCTGGATCCGATTTAGATCCGTGGATCCGAATCCAAATCCATTTTTAAGATCTAGATTTTTAAAATTTGGATCCGATGGATCTGGATCCTATCATCATATTTTGAATCGGATCTAGGATTTATTTTTTTTGACTCGGATCCAGGCCATAAATTCATTAGTTTTTATTTTATTATATATATATATATATATATATATATATATATATATATATTATTTTATTATAATTAAATAACTAACCACAACTTAAAACTTTTTAATTTCATTTTTCACATTCTCTCAAAACAAATCTACTCCAAATTTCATTTCAAATTCTCTCAATTATGTATTAGTCGACATTCACGACGGGTCATGATTTCACCACTGTGTAAGCCATCGAGTTGTTTGTTATTACCTTATAGTAAATTTGTAACTAACGTCCTTCCGATATAGTGATAATTGTAGAAATTCTAAATAGTTGTTATAGTATTATTGTTTATTTAGATTATTATGGCGTTATTTTAATTATAGTTGATTTAGAATTTATTTTAAAAGCGAAATATATGAATCGGATCTGATCCCGGGCATGGATCTAATGGATGCTGATCTAATTTTTGGATCGAATGAATTTGAATGGGATCCGAATCCAAGCAAAAAATCGACAAAAAAATCGGATCCTGGATGCGAACTCAGTCGATCCAGTCCAGATCTGGACCATTGCCCATTCCTGCCCTCAATGATACGAAGCGTTGACAAAAACAAGACAGGGGCTGTTGAGAGTTGAGCTAAGATGGAAGAAACTAGCAACTCGTGTACGATGATACTTCACGATGCCTTGATTGTAACCATGGATTCGCAGAATCGGGTGTTCCGGAACAGCGCCGTTGCTGTGCGGGGCGACACCATTGTAGCTCTTGGTCACTCGCAGGATATTATTTCCACTTCTCATCTCTTTCACCTCAACTCGTCGACCTCTCCGGCCGCTTTTTGCTGCCAGGTATTCATTTCTATTTTCATCTCTTTTTGACTTTTCTTTTTCTCAGTTTCCGACTTAACGAAATATATATTTCACGTCGATTCAAATGAAAAATGATGCAGTGCTGCTAAATCCTAACTGACAATTTGATGGTGAATTGGATATCTTTCCCCAGCAATAGAGAAGTATATTGCTTAATATAACATGATGATTATAACATTGTTCGATCTTAGATTATCAAAACTATTACGGTTATAGGAAGAGTAAAGTATTGCTTCTTGTTTTGGTGTGTGTTCATTTTACTGATGAGTTGAAATAATGATTGGGAATGGGTTGGTTTATTTAGGGCTGATAAACACACATGTTCACACGTCACAACAACTAGCTAGAGGGATAGCTGATGATGTCGACTTGCTAACATGGCTTCACGACCGCATTTGGCCATATGAGTCCAACATGACAGAGGAGGATTCTTATATTTCCACTTTACTCTGCGGGATCGAGCTAATTCACTCTGGTGTAAGCGCTGCAGTTTTGATGACATACCATATGCATCAATGGAAGGATTAGAGTTAGAGGCTTCAAATCTATTGAAAAGTTGCCCTTTTATATGTTTAGTATTTGTAATATCAACCATTTAGAGCTCGTCTGTTGATGTAATAGGTCACATGCTTCGCTGAGGCCGGTGGGCAGCATGTTTCCGGGATGGCTAGAGCCGTTGAACTTCTCGGGATACGTGCATGTCTAACACAATCGGTGATGGATGATGGGGAGGGACTGCCGGCATCATGGTCCACAAGGACTGCTCAGGAGTGCATTCAGGTTCCTGCCATTTCTATATTGCAATTTAACTCTTCGAGTATATCTATTCACTTTCAAACATTATGCAATACTCTGTTTGATCTTATTTTATGGATAACAGCATATGTGGACCATTAATTGTTTAAAGATCATTTTCTGGTTGAAATGCACAATCCAATACCCGTAAACTCCACAAATGTAGCATTGCTAATCCAAACAACCCTTTAAGGCTGTAAGAAAGAGTGTGACACCTGATTTTATCTTGTTTCGAGGCCACAGTCGCAGAGGGATCTACACAAAAAGCACCATAATACTGCTGATGGACGCATCAGAATATGGTTTGGGTTAAGGCAAATTATGAATTCAACGGATCGTCTACTTACAGAAACAAGGGATGCGGCTGAAGAACTAAATACCGGAATTCATATGGTAAGATCACTAAGAATTCTCTCTGTACATGTTTCTTATTCCCTTTTCATTCTTCAACATGGTTCTTTTCAGCCCCTGCAGTGGTTCCAATGGTTGACAGAACGAAAGATCTTTAGTTATGTATGCACAAGCGTGCTCAAAAGTAAAAGGACAAACTTTACTATCAAATTAAGTTGGATCATGTTCTACACATACTTGAGTTTTCATCCTGGTTATGTTTGATTTTCCATTATATTCCCAAAACCTAGCATGTGGCGGAGATACATTATGAGAACCAACTTGTGGTGGAAGCGAAGGAGTTGATCATGGGACTGTCACATATCTTGAGAAAATCAAGCTACTCAAGAATAATTTACTAGCAGCTCATACAGTTTGGGTCAATGAACACGAGGTATGAATTTATGTGTTAAGCCATTTTCATGCAGCCTTCCTAATGATCATCTATCTTAGTTATGACTGACAAGTGATTTATGATCTGAATATTCTTTTATCTCAAGCCCTTTGTGTTTCGTGGTTTATTTGTACTCAAAAGTTCACAGAAACGGTCTCTGTAGCTCTCTGATAAAAGATTTGGTTTCGTTGTCTCTCTACTTACTTTTTAATCATGTGATTTCCATAGTTCGCAATTTCTCTTAACTCTCTCTTTACGTAAGATTTATTGCAGTGATAATGGATTTGATCATTTAGTAGCTGACATCTTTTGTCCTGCTTTATAAGTTATAGAAGGTTTATTTGCTCTTCTATTATGGTATTTTAGTGCCTAACCATTTCCAAGTTGGTAAACATCATAAATTCTATTTGCTTTACATTGCTGAAATTTTTATAGTAGCTACTTGTTACATGCATTCTCAGGTTGGTTTGCTCTCAAAAGCAGGGGTAAAAGTATCACATTGTCCTGCTGCTGCAATGCGTATGCTTGGATTCGCACCAATTAAAGAAATGATTGAGGCAGGTGTTTGTGTCTCTTTAGGAACTGATGGCGCACCATCAAATAATAGGATGAGCATTGGTACTTGGCATTCTCTCTTATCTTACCATATGTTTCTTGATGATTATTCTTATCTACACTTTATTTTTAAAGATAATTTTTACTTAAAATTCTCTAATTTCTGCAACCTGTGCCCCTATGGTCTCTACTAATTTGTGTTTGGCTCCTTGGAATCAAGTGTTTAGAAGATTTTCTTTAACTAAGCCCCCTATAAGGTTACCTACAAAGTGGACTAATACCCTTCATGGTTCTCTGACATTTTTAATTTTTCTTGATGTTATTTTACTTCGGTGGTGTTTCCTTGCCTGCCTTAAGCAATTATTTAATCTTCAAGCATGCAAAATTATTTTCACTTTTGTCACACGGATAAATATTGTATGTATTTCGTGTCCTTGTATGTTAGTTGATGAGATGTACCTAGCTTCTCTGATCAACAAAGGGCGAGAAGTTATTGGAAAAGAAAGCAGCGGATCCTACTGCTCTTCCTGCAGAAACTATTCTTGAAATGGCAACAATAAATGGTGCAAAATCAGTCCTCTGGGGCAATGAGATAGGATCAATTGAGGTTGGAAAAAAGGTATGTGAACTCTTGCAAGTGGTCTTAGCTAGTGACAATTTCAGCTCTCTGCACAATAGCAATGTACAGTTCTAATAATGAGAGCTGAATACGAATGTTGTCGATAAATCTTATTCTGCAGGCTGACATGATCGTGGTGAATCCTTCTTCTTGGTCAATGATGCCTGTTCACGATTGGTAAGACTGATGCCAGTGAAAGATTCTTCAGATTCCCAGAAATTTGAGCACATAAATATCAGCCTACTATAAATTTCAAATAAGGGACTAGTTGCCAAATTGTATATATGTTGAATGTTTAGAAATACAACTTTGCAGCATTTCCAGCCTTGTCTATTGCATGAGAAGTGAAAACATTAGCTCTGTTATGTGCAACGGTCGGTGGATCATGGTGGATAAGAAGATTCTGACACTAAACGAGGTACGTCTCAAACTCATCGTGGCTACAAATTCACGTGCTTAAAAGTGTAAGGTTAATGGTGCAAAGTGTAATGGACAGGAACAAGTTGTAGAAATGGCTAAGAAGGCTTCTGCTAATGTTTTGAAGCGATCGGGCATTCAGATTCCCTCCAGGATGAACTTTCTCTAACATTTTTTTGCTTAACCTTACAAACAACCAAAACCAAATCATGCTTCATTTGTTTGCTACAATGTATGGAATTTCCATTGACTGTTCAATGATTACATTGTCTGAAATTTCTCAATTAACTCTTTTTTGTGGCTGTAAATAAACTTTTAATTAGACTGTTTTATGGGGTTACTTTAGGTCGGATTATATAGAATTCGCATCCCTGATTGTTAATATTTAGGATATATAGAACTATGCTTTACCTGATAATCTGTAATGATTGTTACAACTGTTTTTTTATATATATATAAAAAAAAGAGTGTATAAGAATAGTCAGATTCTAAAGTTTAAAAATAGGTGATAATTACATATTTCGTAAATTGTCGATTTTTTTAAAGATGAGGATATTGTATTACTTATTTAATATCTTTGTTACAATATTTTCTAGTCAGGAAGGAAAATCAACGGTCCAATCCAATAACATGGCCGTGAATAATTGGCAGCAAACGGTGCCAAGTTATGAGCTGCTTTATTTGCCAATCTAAATATACAATTATGGATTTCCAATATAGTTACTTCAGATTTTTCCTATTTTTGTTATTCCATTTATTGAAATAGGTTTTTAGTAATGAATGGTTGTTGTATATACAATTAACTCTAAGTCATACAAAAAGATTAACATTAATACTCTTGTGCTCCCATTCACACACAAACTTAGTGAATATTCTTGTGATGTCGTCCGCACACCGTGCCAATGGCCACCAAAATAATTAATGAAATATCAGTTATTAGTTAATTAGAATTTATTAAAATTTATTAATATTCAATTAAATTTTATCAATTTCAATTTAAAATTTATTAATCTATAATTAATAATTATTAATCAAATTAAAATTTAATTAGGCGAATGCACCTCACACCAACATTTTAGATAATATAATTAACATATTTCTTCCCAAACCTGTCATAGATCTTTCTTTTTTTTTTACATTTGCTCTTTTTTCCATCTAGCATAATTTTCGATTTTTGCGGGTGGCTATACTCGAATGATTTTATGTTGTAAGACAAAATCATAGAAATTCTAGATCTATGAGCACATGCTAAATCATCATCTTCTCCAAAAATGTATTTTAAATACCAAACATTAATGCTGTCTCAAACAATAAACGCATCTATTCTATTAAAATCTATTGCTAAGCCATTTGCTTAGATCTACTTAACTGAACATGTTGTATCTTTCTACCCAAACAAAAAACAGTTAATCTTTAAATATTTAAGGTTTGGTATTTTTTAGATTTTGAATTAGCTAATATTTTGATTAATTTTACAGAACTATAAATGAATGCATCCAACCAAAGTCGAATATAGTTTATTTACGCAAAGTCAAATATATGAGTAGTATATATTTTAAGGTGAAAAATACTCTGATGATATGGTTTTTGAATTTGTAAGATTATTGATGTGATGCGAGTTAAGCATCAATTGACATACACATTAAACTTTAGAAAAAAATATACCTAGTAAGAATTTCGAATAAAAACATGACGATGTTGTTCATCTATTTGCCAAAATCACATTGCACGTTTACAAAACAAAGTCGGAGGAGCTCTCCAGATTCCGATGCTCGAGGCAAATTCATCTGCGTAAGAAAATGTGACGAAACTTTAAGGAGAATTCTTTGTATTTTTTGTGTGTTAGTGCGAGGATCCACTTGTTAATGGGCTTTTGAATTGGTTCAATTATATTGCATTCTATACGAGTTGGGTATTGTCTAATTAAATCTGTCGTGATATGGTTCATATCATGAATTAAAGTTTATACAAAATCTCATGTAAGGACACCATTAAGTGAGGATGTATGAAAATTTTACTCTAAATTCCAATCAAGGTGTGATCCTCGCATATAGTTCTAATTCAAGTATGTTTTTTCATGCGTCCTCGAGTATGTTTTTCACGTCCTCACTCGAGGACATCTTCACAAAAAGAACACCTTGTAATTTATATATTGCTTGATTATGCACGAGTAAAGATTAACATTTTATTTATTTATTTTTGATTTAGTTCACTATCATATGGCAGAACTAAGGGGGTGTTTGGCTAAACTTATTTTAGAGAGCTTATAAGCTCCAAGAGCTTATAAGATGTTTCACGAGTTTATAAGAGGTAATGTCTTAAGTGCTTATAAGTTGTTAAAGTGTTTGGATAATTGATCTTATAAGCTTGAGAAAAGAATCGTGAGTTAGAGAGATAAAATTGACGAGATGTAAAGTTGATAGATAGATGCGATATGTAGAATAACGAACTATAATAATGTTATTTTGGTAAATTATGGTTTGCTTATAAGTTTATGAAAAAATAAGTTATGGTTGACCAACTTATTTTTAGGGAGCTATAATTTGTTTGAGCTTATTTTCACAGAACTTAAAAGGCATTTTTGGAACTTATTTTGCCAAACACTGCAACAGATTATAAGACTCTAAACGAACTTATAAACTGTTTTAAAGAGCTATAAGCTCAGCCAAACACCCTCTAAATAGTTTTACAGTCAAACTTTTATAGTTTTATATAAAACATATGCATTTTTTAGATTAGCATAAAAGAGGATAGTAGAAATTAAGCTCTTAAATTAACTTTTTACACTGAAGAGTTTCACCGTTTGGATATTCTCAAATAAACATTATATACATTTTTAGAAACACTATTAACATAATTTGTAGCAGTTTAATTACAGAGTTCATGCTTGTCTTATCATATATGGAGCAAAGTATTCTGATTATAGAAGGATTTAAAAAAGTGAATGTGAATTGTAGTGGATATACGATGATGTAAAACTTACAAAAATGAAATTTAAATTCAACCAAATAAATAAAAAATGATTTCATCTACGTATTTTTTTATTGTTACATTTTTTAATACGTAGAACTCTTTATGTTTTTGTCAAGATTTTAATAGGGTTTACCGGTTTAGATACATAAATAATATTCTATCCATCCATAAAACGATTTAATTCTATTTTCGATCCGCCTACATCAAAATTTACTTTTCCTTTTTCGATATAGACCCACACATATATATCCTATACTTAAACCTTAATCTACTAACTTATTTACAAAAAATAATAATTTTACACAAAATGTGAGACTCATTATCCACTCACTTTACAACTACTATAATTTATTAAACATATGCCACCAAAAGCAATGCAAGCTTTTGTTTTTTAGTTAAACTATCAGAATTTAAAGGCGGCGTCATGGACTCGACCAGACTTTGGGCTTAAGCGTTAACCACTCTACCACTGGCTTAACACACACACATGCAATGCAAGCTTTTGGTGGATAGATGATGTTATCTATATGCTTGATGTTGTTTTAAAAGCCTCAAGTTGGTATATAATTCAGTATAATGTGAACATTTTGCCTTTTATTATATATATATTTTAATAAATCTATATGTAGGTTTATGAATTTTGTTTTGTTTATCTCATGCAATTATATGCGTATGGTTGATTTTTCCAACAACTTATGTTTTAGCCTTTCAATAGAATGCTCAACTAGATAGTTTTAGTTACTCTGTCCTCTCAACAGATATATTGGAGGCGACGGTGGCGGCGACATCGAGAGATGAGATAGCAGGATGTGGAGGAGGTTGCGACAATGGTGAAGGAGGAGGGTGGTTTGGGGGTGGAGAAGTGGTGGTGATGGTTTGGGAGATGGTCAGCGAGCAAGAGTACACTGGTAGTGGTGGCGGTAGTCCTAGTGGTGAAGGGAGGTGGAAAAAGAAGAATTTGATGGAATCCAAATCTCAAGTAGAATGTGGGGAATGAAGAACCTTAAATGAGAGATTTATAACGGGAACTGGAAGTGCAAAAAGGAGCGAAGAAAAATATGGATCCTAATTCCCTCAACCAAGATTTAAAAGAAAAAAAATAAAAAAAATCCCTCAACCAAACAAGTCATAAGGTCAAATAAATAAAATTTGTGCACATCTTTAGGGACATTAAGAGATGGGCCTTCATGAGTAAAAGGATATATCCGGAGTTCACGAGATCTGAATCATGCTCAACTTATATTTTATACAAATATAAACAATATGGTTAAATTTGTTGGACATTTTATTTAACAAATAAAATTCAATTTATTTAAAAAGGAACGCACGAACTAACCTATAAAAGTCTATTCAGCCGAGGTCTTATAGAGTAACCTAATTTTAAAGGATAATTATCATCATCATTATCATTCTAAAACTTGTTTGAAAGGGAAAATATTTACATTTTAGCATTTAGCTTATCGTACTCGAATATTTTGCCAATTTGCAAAAAACTCCGAGATTTTGGCATAGGTGGTGATATGTGTATCGTGGGGGAACGAGCTTCAAGGGACTTTCTTGGAAGAAAAAACTCACAAGGGATCATTTTACAAATATTAAAGATTTCCAAAAACCATAAAATAATAATTCCCGATTTTTTGATTTGGCTGTTCTGACCACCCAAACCCTCACCCTCTCTGTTTTTCCTCGTCCTTCATATTTTCTCTCTCTGCATTTTCCAATTGCTCTCACAAACCCTAATTCTCGCTCTACCTATACATAACACATATGTATACATCCCTCAATTTGCCTCTGGAATCTGTTTCACTCTGATATTTCTGTATCGCCAGTCGCCGATTCACTTCTCTCTCAATCTTGCTCTCACTGTTTGTGTGTTTTGTGTGTGATTCTCCGTTCGAGGTCTTCGATTGTTACCTGAAATTCTCTGAAATATCATTTTTTTGTGATGGCGGAAAGTAAGCTAGATCTTCCGGAGGATCTCATCGGTTCGAAGCCGAACGATCAATCGTGGATTCGAAAGGT
Organism: Salvia rosmarinus; assembly: GCA_036937905.1. Classification (NCBI taxonomy): domain Eukaryota; kingdom Viridiplantae; phylum Streptophyta; class Magnoliopsida; order Lamiales; family Lamiaceae; genus Salvia; species Salvia rosmarinus. The sequence continues at coordinate 43,562,374 of CM072820.1, forward strand.
AATCTGCGGTTTTGAATTCTTATCGATTATTGTTTGTATTGATTTATTTGTTTGGATTTGACTGTATTATGCGGAGACCGTACTTTGTTATATCGATCTGTTTTACAATGTAGCTTTCAATCTATATCCTAGGGTTTCAAATCAGAGTCTTCACTTCTGATTTAGTATCAACCTACCGAGTGAGTTCTGTAAATTGATTGGTTCTGTTAGGATTGAGTTAATTCAAGTCTATTTTACTTATGTTCTAGTTGCTTTGTTATTAAAAAAAATCTTTTAATTCGGGATTCTAATTGACATGGATAGCTTTCATTGTAATTGCTGCTTGAACTGTGATTTTGAGTTCCTTTTCTTATTCCCTTCATATATGAAATGGATGCGTAAGGTTTGGCTTCCCGGATATGCACCTTTTTTTTATTTATGTTTTATTTTCCCTTGCTGTAACTGATATATTTTGGTGTTATTTTTGGGCAATGAAGCTTCCGCTGGAAATGATGAGGACAAGGGTTGGTGGGATTACTGGATGAGTCAAAGGTAACAATTGTTTTCCATGCCAATTTATTCTACCTGGAGCCTTGTGCTGCAAATTCTATATCTTCTATATCCTTAGATCTTCTTGCCCTTACTTTTATGTGTTTTCTGCAGATCAAGCAGCGTCTGAGAGCATTCCGCTGTCTCCGCAGTGGCTGTATGCTAAGCCAAATGAACCTAAAATGGTAAAATCTAGTAGTCTACAGCTCCACGCCATCTTGACAGTATTTGTCACTTGATTTCTGAAATTGACTCGGCGATGAACTGGGTTAGAGGATTTAGTTGGATGGTTCATAATTTCTCCTAGTTCTCGGAGCCTTGATTCACTATAGAATAAATAGAACGTTTTATCACTAATTTTTTATTTTTATACTGGAGATCCGAAGATTTTACATAGTATGCCATCTCTGGATTGATGAAGGCATTCTTGTTGTGTATTGAATGTTGATGGCTTGAGACCTTGTCTTGACCATCTCATACTAATACTCAACGTCCTTCAATAATTATATGTGCATATATATGTTACATCTTTTCATTTCCCTTTTCTTTTGGATGTCTTTCAGCAGTTCTCCGTTGAGTTATATGCATATTCCTGGTTCTCTGACTAGAAACTGTTTGATTTTTTTAACATGGCTCTGCAAAGTCTGCCAAAATCGACTGTTTATAATGTTATGTTACTTCACTAGAATTTTTATATTATTTGTTTTGATTTTGAAGAACCAAAACCACAGGCTTCCTTGCTACATTTCTAGTTTTTTCTTTTGTGTTCAGATCATCACGCATTTCTTTCTTCCAGGAACCCCGTGGCCCAAGTTCTCTGTCTCTTGGCACCGCTGATTTGAACCAAAAGGAGGTTTACGCTCAGAGGCCCTGAGGACAAAAAGACTGGCGAAGGATTGCTCCTGAACCTGACAGTGGTCGTCGCTGGCGTGAAGAAGAAAGGAAACCGGACTGCTTGGGCGAAGGGATCGCAGGAAGATGGATAGACGGGCTGACAATGCTCCAGGCAGAGAACCTACTGATAACAGATCTTTGCCAGCAACTGACAGGTGGCATGATGTTAATAATCGCAGTGCTGGCCATGAAACAAGGCGTGATAGCAAATGGTCTTTAAGGTGGGGTCCTGATGACAAAGAAAAGGATTCTCGGGTGGACAAAAGGACAGATGTGGAGAAGGAAGAGTCCCAGAATGAAAGTCAATCATTTTTCTCAAATAGTCGTTCTGGTCTTGAGCGTGAAACAGATTCTCGTGATAAGTGGAGGCCTCGGCACAGGATGGAGGGAATCCTGCTGGATCTGCTCAGCGATCTGCGCCTGGATTTGGACGGAAGGGGAAGAATTGATGGTTCAAATGTGGGCTTTACTGTTGGGCGTGGTAGATCTGCTGCCCATTGGAAGACCTTCGTCTGCTTCTCCAATTGGTGCTGCTATGTGTGACAAAATGGGAAATTTGTTTACCCTAGAGGCAAACTACTTGACATATATCGTAAGCAAAAGCTGAGTCATCCATTACCCTTGTGCCGGACAATTTTGAGGAAGTACCTCCAGTAACTCAATTAGAGGCTGTAGAACCTTTAGCTTTCGTTACGCCGGACGCTGAGCAGGAGGTGAGGCTTATTAACCATGATATTTTTTTCATAAGTTCACTACAGTCCATAGTTTAAAAAGGCATTGGTGAGGCTCGCCTCGAGGCCCGCCTCGGTGTGAGGCGGTCGGAAATCGCCTTCGAGGCGGCGCCTCACCCGTTGTCCAAGAGGCTGACGCCTCAACTAGCCCGAGGCGCACCGAGGCGGCGAGGCAGATCGAGGCGGTCTGAGGCGGATACCTCGCTTTATCATCCCAATTTCAAAAAAAAAAAATCTTTTTTTGGTACTTTATTATGTTTTTGCATGGGTTTTATTATTTTTTGTTAATTTCTAATGGGCTGATAAAATAGCCTTAATTGATTGAATTAAGACCTAATTTCTCATGCACTCTTATCGCTTTCTTCTCTGCTCTGCACCGCTCTCTCTTCTCCTATCTCGCTCTCTCTGCTCTGCATCACTCTCTCCTGCTCTCTCTCTCTCTCTCGGCGGTCTCCCTTCTCCTCTCTCTGATTTCAATCTATTTTTACGGTTCTGCAGTTCGGCAGCAGTTATGCCTTTATTCAGTTTATTATTTTAGTAACTGCAGTAATTTGTAATTAATTATGTAATTGGCTGTACCAATCTTAGGTTGTTGTTGTCTCCATAGTCTCGCCTCTTATTCTTTTGAATATGGTGAATAATTATTAGACTTGAGTTTAAGATTTTAAAAGACTAAGTATTTAATTATAAACCTATGTTTTCTATGTGTTGTAATATATGTGTTATGTTTTATGTGTTTTTTTATATTAGTTATAATTTTTATGGCTTTTATGATTTACGCCTCGGTCTTATGCCTCGGACCACCTCGAGGCTTACGCCTCACGGTGCTGTTGGAAACGATCTCGGTGCTTAAGCGTATACTTAAACCCTACACTACTAAAATGGTTGATACTCTTAGGCTGGATGTCTGTAGAAATTTTACTAACTATTCTTTCTGTTACAGGCTGTGCTGAGTGACATATGGAAGGGTAAAATAACAAGCAGTGGAGCCTCATACAACTCATTTAAGAAAGGCAGATCAGGTGATAGTTTTCAGGTATTTTAAGCATAACCAATGCATATTCCTTTTACTATACCTTTTTTGCCTCCACTTCTCTATTTCTTTTGGTTATGTTACTAATATTTCTTTCTGTTTCTTATAGAAGTTGCAGACATTGAATTCACCAACGGAAGGCAGGTTTCCTTCTCTGCTGATGTCACCGAAGAGATACGGATAACTCGAGAAAACATCAGCTGATATTCATGAAGCTAGTGTTGACAGCATATTCTACAATACTTCATTGAAATCAGGTTTGTTAAATGGCGAGAACTAGACTGCATTTTGAATGTTTTATGCAAGAATCTTCATTTTTTACTCCTTCAATATTGTTTTTAACCTTACTGCAGAGGAAACTGCTAATCATGAAGAACAATACAAAGTGTCAGAGACTATGAATGGAAAAGAGCTGGATATTGGCTGCGTACAAGCTTTAAATGATGCTCAGTTTGGTGAGTTGCAGCTAAAGGTTGCAGGTCATGCTGTCAACCAGCATCCTTTGTTTGACAGTATCCAATCTGCCTCACCGTTCGATGTAAACAATAAACTCCGTGAATCCAACTCTCTTTTGCCTGTTCAAACATCAGAGCAGTTCTGGGATGGCGGGCTGCAGAAGACTGAGAGCAGAGCCAATGAATATCAGCTGGATAGAGGAATCCCTCCAGAGGAATTGAGTTTGTATTATCGTGATCCTCAAGGGGAAATACAGGGACCTTTTCTTGGGGTGGACATCATTTCATGGTTTGAGCAAGGGTTTTTTGGGGCCGATTACCTGTTCGTTTGGAAGATGCACCTGATAACTCACCCTTCCAGGAACTGGGAGATGTCATGCCTCATTTAAAATTTGGACATGAGTATGGTGTTGGAACTGAGAGTTCCAATTTAGAAAAGTCAGCTGTAATGGAAGGTATATCTGAAACATGCTTACAATCTGGTGGCCCAGTTCGATTCTATTTCTTCCACTATAGTGGATGGATCCAGCTAGCAGATTACATGAGTTTGATAATATCCCTGCACATCAAGGTCAGTCAAATGTATCCGAGAGTAATCGTCATCTGTCACAACACATGTACTCTCAGGGAAAAGATTTCAGTGATTTTGGTGTCCAAGATGAAGGTTGCTTCATTGTTACAGTTTCTTGTTAACTTTTCCTTACCATCTGAATTGAATATAGTTCTAACTCTTTTATCCTTATTTTCAAACAGAAATCGTGTTTCCTGGGAGACCTGGTAGTAGTGGTGGTGCTATAGGGAAGATGTCGAGAGGATATGGTGAATCTGCAACTAGTGGGAACCAGTCTTATCTTCCTAATGAAATGACAGACTCTGGTATGTCAAATCAAAATGACAGTAAGATGAATCCTTTTAGTTTGTTATGGTCAGAGCTTGAAAGTACATACAAAGGGTGAACAGGCACCTCCATTTAGTGGAGGTGCTGAGAAAAACTTGTAAATGCAGGACCTGGTAGGCTTTCCCTTTTGGTGCCATGGGTAATGCGGCTCATGCCCCAGAGGCATGGAATGATGCTTACGGCAGCTCACATTCTAACTCCAACTTGTATCAAGATGTCATGGATGGTCGTCATTCTTCTAGAATGGACCAAGATTTTAACCAATTTGATTTAGCAGAGAAGCTATTGCAGCAGCAACTTCAGCAGCAGCATCTCCAGCAACATGGCGTGATGCCTTCATAATACGCACATGAATGATGTAATGCTAGAAGGTGGCCTAGCTTCTAAGTTGATGCACCACAAACAGCTTGCTAATCAAATGGGGCAAGATGTGGAACATATATTGGCCCTTCAGCGGCAACAGCAGAGGCAGCTCCAGCTTCAACAGCAGCAGCAGCTACAGCAACAAGAGCAGTTTCATCAACAGCAAATGTTGTTGAAAGAGCAACAGCAGTCTCAGGCCAGACAGGCTCTTCTTGAGCAGTTGCTGCAGAGTCAAATTCGCGAGTCAGGTGGTGGGCAGTCACGTATTGATTCTCTTAGACCCAATGCTGCTATTGAACAGGCATTGTTGAAGCAGCAAATTCTAAACGATCGACAACAGCTCCCAGTTTCCCTCTAGGCATCCTGATCCATCCCTTGAGCAGCTAATTCAAGCGAAATTTGGTCAAGTGCCTCATCAAGGGCATCAAATGATTTAATGGAGCTTTTGTCACGGAAGGCATGGGCAATTCATCCTGGATCAGCAGGTCATTCAGCAAGATCAGCTGCATGGGAGGCAGTTGCCTTTGGGGCTAAGGCAGCGATTGGAAATGGAAGAAAGGCCAATCAACCCTGGGTGGTCACTTGATGAAGCTAGTCAGTTCCACAGAAATCCCGCTGCCTCTAATAGAGCTATCACTGCTGGATTCGGCTCATTGGACTTTTATTCCCAACAAATTCCCCTCCCGGAGCATCTCAGCCTTCTTGACCGTAACCTTTCCGTACAGGAGCGACTCCAACATGGTCTTTATGAGCCTGGCATGTTACCTTTGAGCGTTCAATGTCATTGCCTGTGGGTCCTGCTGGGGTAAATCGTGATATTGTGAATTCATTGGCTCGTGCTCAAGGCCTAGAAATGCAGGAGCAGATTGTGCGGATGCAAGCTAGTGGTCAAGGCGGAGGATTCTCGTCTGGCATGTTTACTCAACATATAAACCACCCTTTACATCCCAATCAATTTCATGATTCACGAATGGATGCAACCGAGGATTGGTCTGATAATGGTCAGGACCAAATGACTGGATAGGAGTAGCAGATAACTTCACTGAAAAGAGAGATTAGATGCAAAAGAAATTGAAAAACTTTGTTGTCAGCGACATGAACCGTTTGGAATTCTATGATGGATACAAAATGAGAGAAGGCCACCTTCTGGTCATCGTTCTGGGAGCATGGCAAACCAGTCATTCGGTGCTCTTTCAGACCAAGAATCTGGTTTCAGCAACTCCTTCACTGTTGGGTCTTACGGTTCTGATTCAGGTGGGCCACCCCAGAGTCGACCATCCGAGGGGCTAAGCAATGTGCTGGAAATTGGTGGATTGCCTTACAGATCTTTAGGTGGAGGCATGGTTGCTACCACCAGTGATGAGAACACTCAGGTAATCAATGAAAATTTTAGTAAACAAATTATAGCAGTAATATTAGCATTTTCCAATGTAGAAAGAACAGAAGTGCTCATAGATGAAGACAATGTTCAGGGAATAATTTGTGATGCTCAAGAAGGCTTAATTGAGCAGGCTGGCTTGCCATCTGATGACAGAGGGGAAATGCCGCTCAATGTCCTAAGCAGAAATAAGTCACTTGGCTCTGCTGGTAAATGTTAAAAGTTTCCTTAAGTTTTCTTGCCCTCATTATTCTGCATATACTTTATGTTTCCTCATTTATGACCTTCGTTCAACAAAACTTGACATGGATAAAATGTTCAGGTTTTCAGAATCTCAGATTGGATCAGATGATTCTGTTTCAGAGGATGCTACTAAGGATAGGTGAGGTGGCTGTTCCCTTTTGGTGCTGCATGTCTTCATAAATGTTATTTTGCATTGCTGCTCTTATAGCTACTACCAATCGATGACAAACAATTTGATATCAGAGATTGCATCTCCTCGGATGACACCGTGAGTTCACAGCCTTCATGCCAGAAGTCTCAGCCGACCATGACTTGGGAAGAAATCTGGACTCATCCTGCTGAGAAAACTCCTTCTTCTGCGAGAATAACCCTCGGATGAGATGCCTTCCTCGATCGAAATTCTGGTGTCGATAATCCCAGACCTGGCGAGAATACTCATTCGGTGACCACCACCCGTGAAATCTCGAACCGACCGTCCCTTCGCCTCGATCGATACCTCTCGGTCATCCCTACCTGACCCTCGCCGCCTGGACCTCGAGTCCTCGGATGAGAGACCTCGCGTCCTTCGAGTTCTCGGCGGGATCCGAGAACCGACCACTCATCTCGCCGTGCCATTTCTCTGGCGCCCTGACAACTTTAATGTCGACAATCCTCGGCGGGCGACCCAAAACCTCTACAGAACTACATCTACCTCGACCACCTGTTGGGGGGACAATGACTTTTTGAGTTAAGGGATCGATCACAAAGTACATAAAAATGCGGAACCAATCAAAATCGGTTATTCTTGGATTGGAGCACGTCGATAATTAACTCGTGCCGAATCTACGATACACTCTACTCCCACTTGTTTGATGATTATACTCAACTAACCTTGCGGTGAGTTGACGACAATGAAGATGTAGAAATTCCTACTACCGTCAGAACCGTCGAACACAAGCCGCCAAACTTTCCGATCGAAGGTCGAGTCTGAGTCGCAGAACACATCGTCGATGATTTTCGACATGGAATGTAAGGCCTCCATAAGGCTCAAGCGATGCGCAATTGCCGACCACGTGTTAAGGCATAAGCGATGCCGCATACGATTGAGACAAAGCTTACTAGGTGAGCTCAAATTTCATGGCCAACATTTTACCGATGGGATATGTACACAATTTTGATGAGGTTCTTTGGGGAAGGATACTAATCATACGGAACCCAGAGGATAAGAGTTGATGTCGTCATCAGAGAAGCATTGATCCATTCCAATTTCACTTGTTTAATTACTAATACCACTTTTGGGTGCTCGATTGTCATGGTTTTGGCGGGTCACAATAGGCTGAGCTTTGGGATTCTTTGATCATCCGTAGATCCATCAAAACCTTGTATTGTTGGGAGACTTAGTTTGTGTTCTAGACACGGATGAGAGGATTGGAGGCGAGTGCCGAGCAGTCAAGTTTTGTTGATACTTGTGCTCTCGTGGGACTTGAATTCCCCTCGACGGGATGCCACTTTCGTGGACCGTCTGATGAAGTATTCTAAGATTGATAGGGTTTTGATAAATAATGCTTGGTTGGATGCTAATCTTTTTGCAAGACTAACTTTATGACTAGAGACCTATATCGATCACTCGCGGGGTGATCACACTATTGGAGATGTGACTCGATTCCACGTTCTTTGAGTTCTTGACATGTGGATGAAGCTCGACTTGAACACCGGCTTGAAAAAATTGGAGTGAACAGTGAATGGTCACCTCGGTGGACTCTGGCGACAAAGTTGAAGATGCATCACATTTTCAAGGAGTTTAATTTCAGGTTGAGACACCTCACGGAGGGCGAGTATCTCGAGATGCCTTGCGTTACATGCGGTTGGCTCGGATAGTGACCCGTGAATGGGAATCTGTTGGAGCAGAACTTGGTCTTGAAAGAAGACAAGTTTTGGAAGAGGTTGGCGTGGTTTATTGAACAAAGAGCGAAGAACATGCATCACCTCTCGACAAATGCACTAAATTCTTTCACTCTATGGTGAAAAGAAACCACCATATAACACCATTTCTTTCTTGTCGAGATTGGAGGATCCGACTTATGACATGGAGGAAATCATCAGGCTTTGAGACCTTCTCTTGAACTATTTGGTGTAAGGGTTCTCACAGTGGATTGACAGTTGTGTTTGAGGAGGGCCTCGGACTTGATGAGGCGACATAATGGATATGGTTATGGAGGTATCGGATGGAATTAAGAATGCCATGTTCGACATGCGGTGATAAAGCACCGGGGCGGATGGCTACTGACCTTTTAAGAGCGGGATATCGTTGGTCGAGATGTAGTTTTGGATGCGGGAGTTCTTTGAGAAGGGGTCTGTTAGGGAGTTAAACCACTCGGTGGTCACTCTTATTCATAAAACATCACAATCCACATGGGCGATTTGAGGACCGATTTGCGTGCACCAATGTCGTCTACAAGACCATCACGAAGATCTGTGAGAGGATTGCGTCTTTGATGGGCAAGATCATTGATCCGGCCTGATGCGGATTTGTGAGAGGAAGGAACATCTCGAACAACATCTTCTTGGCTCGGGAGTTGCTTAGGGCTATGAGAGAAGCGGATCACCGAGATGCATGCTCGAGATTGACTGAAAACATGATTCGATCTCTTGGGCTTCAGACAGGGCTCTTGATGGGTTGGGCTTTCGTCCATGTTTCACCTATAGGATCATGACTTGCGTCCTCGGCTACTTATCTGGCGGCTATGCTATTAATGATGGGACTGATGGGTTCATCCTTTGGCGCGTGGGCTTAGGCGGTGACCCGATGTCACCACTTTGTTCTATGTTGCATGGGTATCTCGAGATTGTTGAAGAAGCGAACAAGGGATTGGATTTGGTTTCGTCTAAGGGTAGTCATCCATGCTTCGCATCTTGCCTTGAGATGACTTGTTACTTTTGGCGGGAGACATTGCATCGATGGAGGTCTTGTGGATGCTCTTGGGGACTTCGTTGGCCCGGGCTTGAAGATTAATAACCACAAGTCCTTGATATTTATGGGAGTTCGACCATTTGAAGCGAGCGATCACAGGATTTGTTCGGCTCCCGATGGGAGAACTTCGAGCAAGATATCTTGGCATCCTACATATTCGAGGAAGCTAGGAGTCACTCGGTATAGTGGATTAGTGGAAAGATAGCATCTTTTATCCACCGTTGGTCTAATTTAAATTTATCTCGCATGACGGTTGGAGTTGATTCGCTCGATTACGCAGTGTGGAGTCTTACGGTTGCATTCTTACTGCCGATCACGTGATCGCATCACGATGGCTAGGAGGTTCGTGGGGTTCGACACATTATCTGTTGCGTGGAAGTTGTTTGTCTACGAAAGGATGAATGAGGTTTGAGCTACGGATCTCCGACTTGGAACAAAGCTTTACTAGCGAAGACCTTATGGAACATCCATACGAGAATGACTCCTTGTGGATTCGGTGGATCCATCTTGAGTACGACAACCACCACCTATGAGAGTTTCTAATCACATTCGTTTATCTCCATTCTTAAGAATATTCTCGTCCCGTGATCGTTTTTGCGAGATTGGAGGCGATCATGGTAAGTGCAGATCTCCTTAGAGTTTGTTTGGATCGAAGGGACGGGGCTGCCTACCTTATCTCAGAAGAAGGGTGAGGCGATTCGCCTGGCGATTTGGAAAGACTACATCACTGCTAAGTTCTCTCACTATGTGGCTTGCCATGAGAGGAAGACTTAAGGCGGTGGATAAAGCGAGCTACATGAGTATCTCGGGTATGTATTGTTTGTAATACCCATTTGAGTCTCATGAACACTTGTTTTTAAGTGTAAAGTGCGGAGGCGGTTTGAAACTATATTAAAGAATAGCTCTTCTCAGGAGGATGCTACCATAGCTAGTCTATCAGAGCACATCGAGAGGAGAAGAAGGCGGGGTGCAATCATCCTTCGTGAGCATATTGGTCTAGCATGACGGTTAATCGCATTTGGTATCGCGTAACAAGCAACTTTGAAGACATCCCCTTGATGAACCATTGTGAAGAGTATTGAAGATGTTTATGATGCTTTATATTCTTGATATCTGTGGAACTTGTTGTTTCTCATTGAGTTGGCCTTGTAGTAAGCGAGGATGTCTCGGTTTGATTTTGATCCACTTTTGGATGCCTTATCTGATGCCGTCTCTTTTATTGGATTATGTGTGTGTGTGTTGAGGGCTAGGCCAGAAGCAGTGCACCTCATGTTGTCTGTATGTTCCAAACCCCACCCTTGTGCCTGATTACACTTGCACAGGTCTCTTTTCCTCACTTGGTCATGGGGTTTTAGTGAGGCCCGCTGCGTCACTAAGGGTTGTTGAGTTGGTTTCTTTACGGCTTTCATAGTATGGCGAGTCATTCTTTGCTTTATGTTACGGCTATTAGGTCTTTTCGTCCTCCATGACTTGTTTCTCGAATTTGGTTGTATCCCCTCGGGTATGCAGTTGATTGTAATATGTCTTATCCGTTTTATGTTATTTAGCGTTTTGACCAAAAAAAGAATCGAATATTTATCTATATATATATATATATATATATACCCTATTATGTTGTTGTTGATTTTATTGGTTTGGTAGAGAATATGCTAAGCTCGGCATTGGTTGAATGTGTTGGTATGGTGCGGGTCGAGGCGTTAGGGAGTGGCGGGGGCAGCAGTGGCGTCTCTGCTGCTGTCGGTGTTCGGTCGAGAGAGGAAGGAGTAGGTGGCGAAAATAAGGAGATGTGTTGAGGAGAGATAGAGTAGGGGAGGATGAGCAGGCGTCGTGGCGGCGCTTCTGCGGATCTGGAGAGCAGGGCGCCTTCTGCATGTATGGCGGCCGTTGTTAGAACAAGGAAAGAGAGGTTGGTTCATGGCGCGGTGGTGGCGGATCCAGCGATTCGTGAGAGAAGAAGAGGAGAGTTTTTAGAGGCGAGGCGGGGAGGATGGAGGCAGGTCGAGCAGGAGGGTGGAGAGATAAGAGGCGAGAGGAGGGAGGGCGGTTGTCGTGGCGGGGTATGGGAGTCGGCTGCTGGTGAGGAGGAGAATTTTTGGAGTCTTAGAGAGGAGTCTGGGGATGGGGATAAGAAGAGTAAAGTTGTGTGTTCTTGTGTGTGTGCGTGCGTGTGTTTAGAGAGAGAGAGGAGCTCTTGTTTGTGGGTATTGTTTGGCGAGAGAGTGAAGCGAGATTTGTGAGAGAAATTATCTTTCTCATGTATTTAAGTTTATATTTGTTTAAACTTTGTTGGGCCCTTTTCGTTTTAATTTGGTAATAAACTATCTCTTAATAAATTAGTAATGGAATTGTTAATTGCAATTGGTCTTTGGAATTGTTGATTTCAATTGAGTGCATTGAAATGAGAATCATTTTATTGTGAGAGCGTGAGAACCTAAAATGATGAATTCACGGTGAAAATTGATGAATCCGTTGGGAAAGTTGATGAATCGAAAAAATAGAATTTTAAGCCTATGGGATTCGAACCGGGTGAAAATTCTAAATTTTGAATTCATTAACTTTCTCAGCAATTCATCAACTTTCATCAATTCATTTGGTTCTTAATTTTAGAATAAGAATGGTTCTCATTTGAACCAAACTCTATATATATATATTATTTGCTATAAAGTGCTATAAGCATTATTATATGATATTTAAATTGTGTTAGTAAATGTTATAACTTGAATATTTTTATCAAGTTATGTCTTGATTATGAGTTCATCAATTTGGGTTATAATAATTAATTTGTTTTGAATAGCATAATTAATTTAATTATGCTATGAATATTTTGTAGAAAGATATCAAGGTAGCATGAGATTTTATGGAAAGATCACAAGTGATTTTAAATTTTGTTTGAGTTTATTATCTATGAATAACAATTGCTCGATATATAAAATTTCATCGACTTGTGAAAATATTGTTGTGCATATTTTAGTTTAAACTACTTGATTATATGCTTAAAGCATTTCAAATATTTTTTTGAAATAAGTTAAAGTTTATATACTTTTGTAATAAAGTATTTTGATAATTTGATTTTCAAAATCAAATTAAGTATCAAAGTAAAAGTCGACAAGATTGTTGGTTGCCTTAGCGAAAAATTAGTTCAAGATTATTTTAGAATTTTGAAAACTTCGGTCTACTGAATCTAGTTAGCAAAATGATATCATATTATGGAAGTGGTTAAGGTTTATTTAGGGCTATTACTTAAGTCGAGAACTTATCTTGTAGGCACTACGAGATGATACTTAGGTTCTACGAAACCGTTCGAGTTGGTTGGATTTTACGCAATAAATGTGGGCTTTATTTTGAAATGTATTTTGAGCTAATAAGCTCGATTTACAAAGTAAAGTAATTATTCATATTTAAAATATTTTGTTCACTATTGGATAAGCGCATGCCATTGTTGGCTTTGACCGAGAACGATCGGATCTTGTGCTATGAACTAGCCAGGTTGTGTACACGGGGCGATGATAGGAGAACCTATCTTTGACAAGCGAACATGTCGTCGGGAAACTTCCAGCGACAAGCGAGATATGGTTAAGCACCAATAGTCGAACCGGGAAAATGGAGCTCTCAAAGTATTTTAGTATACATAGAATGAGTTTCGTTTTAAAACTTTCTATGTTATCTTGTTCAGCATGAATAATTGTTTTGAAGTGTTTAAAAATGTTTTAAAAGCGCATACCCAGTACATTACGTGAATGTTTCAAATGTTTTCGGGTTGAGCGGTTGGTGGTGAAGCAGGAAGAATGGTTGTTGATGTCTTCAAATAACGTCATGATTGGTTTCATTGCCATTTCACTTGGTGAAAATTTTATTATAATTATATTAATGTTTCTTAGTTCATTTAAAATGAGCTATTATTGCCTTCATCTTCTTGAAGTGTTTTCTCATCTATCATGTGCTTAGTATGTAAATTATTTACGTCCGGACCGCCGAGCTTGATCGGTTAGGAGAATATAAATATTATTTGGCCATTCTAGTTATTTTTCAATTATGACATACATTTTACTAAGGGGTGTTGCGGACTTAAGGCACATCACCAATGTATTCAAAAGCGATCCGTCCTTAGCCGCATCTTCTTCTCCGGCGGGGTGTGACATTTTGAATCAATGATTTTGAATCGGATCTGGGCGAAGACAAAATTATGATGCGAATACGGGCTCTGAGATTCGATCAGATCAGGTCGTTGTTATCTAGTGATCACTAGCATGATCATAACTAGTTATTTAATTTTATCCTTAAAATTGAATAATTCCTAATAAAAGATCTATTTTTCAGTTTAAATCTTATGTCTATTATATTCTATTGTAATATCATTATAATTTTACTTTTCCGTAGTCAGGGAGGGTGTGAGGTGGGGAATAAACTGAAATCTCTCTCTTTTTATGCATAAGAGGTCCACGATTCGTTGTCCCTGACGGAACTATTATTTTCTTTACTAATGCAAACCTATCAAAATCCAGTTTTCATAAGTTACTTTTACAGGACAAAATTATTCACGCAGGGGTTTATTGATTTTCCTTCAATTTTCCTCCTGAAAATATTAAGGGTTAATTTTACAAGAATTTTGAGATGATTTGCGATCTCAACTAAATTCAAAGCCTTCAATCTTTACAATTTCATGCAATAAGTAATTAAATTGCTACGTGATTGCAGTCTGCAGGTAATAGTGTTTGTTTTTATCCGTCGTTTGGAGGGCCCGTTGTGAATGATTGGTGCAAAATAAATCACATTATAAATCACGTAATCAACATGGCCATGGTGTAAATCGTCATATGGTTCTTGGCAGTAATTGAGAAAAGAATATGTTGGGGCTATAATCGAATTGGAGCAAAAACATACTTTAAGATTTGGGGATATCGGTATGCAATTACTCAAAACTTACATGAAATGCAAGAACTAAAGGTTTTGTTGCAAATTACTCCAAATTTTACATAATTTGTATGACCAGAATGTTATTATTTTCATTTGACTATATTAAAAATATATATGTTATCTGCTTTATTTTAAATAAACAAAGGATATTTCTTGTGTATGCATGATTTATTTAAGGAGAGAGGCATTTCAAAGATAATGGTTTTCTCAGATCACGAATTTTGAACTATGAAGTTAAGTTATTAGGGGTAAAGGTAAAAGACGGGAAAAGAAGCCACATAACTAGATGTTTCACCCATAAGTCACAGGTCATCTGAAACTACCCAATAAATTGATTATTATTTGAGCCTCAGCGTCGAAGTGGACTTGATTAGAAAAAGCAAGATAAAGAGAACAATTTAAAGCTGGTGCTCTTTCAAGCCTAGTTTAAGTAGGAAGGCTACAATTTTATTACAGTTAAATTGTGCAAAGACTCCACATACACACACAAAAAACAAGAAAAGGAGGTTCAAATCATCATTTCCAGAAACTGCAAAACTTATAAGCAACAAAGTGCATGAACAAACCAACACACAACATATATGACAAGATCTATGAGAACATGAAATAGCAGGAATATATAAATACAACTTTGAGTAATTTCCCAAGCTTCTAAGTTAGGTTCAGACAAAGAAAATTATTTCTTTAAGCCCAGGTAAACATGATTCTATATAGACTGAAACGCCAATAAATCCAGTAATGCAAAGTTAAGAACAAACAGCATCATGTGGCTTTATATTACAGATTATGCGAAACTAACCTGCCTCTCCCAGCACATCATCAGAGAATTGTCTAAGGGCAGCTCTAGGATCATCATTTGATATGGATAAGTAGTATAGAGCAGTGCCATCATCGACATGCATGCTCCTCCTCAACGATTCTATCACCCTTTTTTGCCTCGTTCAACAGTCAGCCTATGTAGAGGAATTCAGATTTCTGTCAGGCCCACCATCAAGATACAGTACCTAACCTCTCTCTTTGCATGGGCGTCACTTCTATGTAGCATGTGGAATCTACTAGCATTTCTGGGTTGCTAACAGGGATCAGCAGCGCTCCTGGAGTATATCCCATGGTCACTCATCATGTTGTTTAAGCGTTTTATGTCCATAACCTGTCAAGGTTGGATATAAATCAATCATAGCATGATGTGCCTTTATAAGCAATAGAAGAGTTATAACCTTTTAAATCAATTATAAAAAATTATATAGCTGAATTCATCCGCTCCACACAAAAATAGGGCAAACCTTGACATATTCATACAGGTATGAAAAAAATCAATGCGAAAAACTTGTTATTGCAATCAACCGTTAATAAGAATAACGAGACTTTTGGTTGTCTGAACCAGTGGTATCTTAGGATACAAACTAAGATTAAAAAGACAAGCAAAGCGGAACCAGAGCAACAGAATTATCATTATTGATTCATATTAAAATAGAGCCCAATCATGTCTGGTGGCGAAGCATAATAAGAACTTGGAGGATATACATTTGATCGATGTTATATTCTATACATTGATTGAAAACTTTGAGTAATGACATCTTCACCAATGTTTTCATTCTATACATAAACACAAGAAGAAAATCATAAGAAAATTACGAAGTTCAAAAGCATTTCACAGCTGTGATTGTTATTGGCAACAATGGCAAGCTTGAACTATAACATTTCACAGCTACTTTGAATCATTCCTGAGAAGGTTAGTTACAATCTTCAGAACAAAAAGTGAAAGGCAAGCGCCTAAAGTTGCTCCAGATGAGCAGGTAAACTGAATATGAGTTTAACCTCATGTTAAGCCACAAACTCTCAGGAATCTCAACACGCATCATAAGCGACTGGCCTCAACCTCCTATATCAGCGAGCGAAAAGATTTCATGAGTCAATAGTTTACAGCCAAGCGCGGGAAAGGCAATAACAACACTATTGTATTCATCAGTTATTGTTAAAAAAGAAAAGGTAATCAAAATCTTCTAAACTAATCTATTATAGGTTATAATAACCCAAACCACAGAACGCATATAGACTGGGGCATAAATACAATTTCGAGAAAATAAACTCAAAGATTAGGATCAATAGAATACCTGAACAGTATACTTAACAGCGAGGCTAGCAATGGAATCGTTGCGGGAGAGACAGTGAGACGGCAATTTCGAAGAATTTTCTCTCCAGAAGCCGCTAGAGTTAGGTTTTCCGACGATGTCTCAAGCTTCCACGGAGAAATGAAAGCTTGAATCTGCATCTGGCTATCGGAGGCCACCGACTGCCAGAGGCGACAGACGCAAGCTGCGCGGGCGAGATCGAGCGACAGCTTCTTGAGTATGGCGCGGAGTGTCCTTGCACAGGAGAGCAGAGAATTCAATTCATCGGCGAGATTGTAGTGTCAGCGGATGATGAGGAACAGAGCGGATGCAGGAGGTCGTGCGGCGGCGAGAGCAATGGTGGCGACGGTTGTGGTGGTGCGTCGTCGTCGTCGCCGCAGCAGCAGCCATTGTTACTGGTGCGGATGAGGCTTATGTTGGTGTGCGTTTCTCCGCCTTTGGGTTTGGTGTAGCTTTCTAGTGGGGTTTACCGTTTACGTATCACCTACAATGGTAA